>JAWWLV010000045.1:60718173-60787857 GCA_035041135.1 Platyrinchus mystaceus
CGAGTGACCTTCTCTTAGATGGATGGCCTTAGGGGCTGACGAGCTCCATCTACCCGGGGGAGTGTCCCTGAACCCGGTTCAGGAATCGAACCGGGGTCGCGGCAGTGAGAGCGCCGCATCTTAACCACTAGACCACCAGGGGTCCCCTATCTAAATAATATACACATAGCTTTAAACAAAACAGACTTTTCCCCCTCTGCTCTGCAAGGAAGGAACTTGGACCTTTTAATAGCACCTGGTTACATGGTTAGCAACCTCATTAGTAACTCAAAGCATTTAGGTCATCCCTAATGTAGCATAAGATGTGTTCTATACTCCGGGCTGTGCAGGTCATTGATTCCACAAATGCTGTACTTCACTGGGGTGCTGATTTCAGGGACTATACATATGTTTTCTGTCTCATTTCCCTGAGACAATATCTGTGGTACATTTCACAATGGTGAATAAATAAATACCTGATCATAGCAGACTCTGCTGTTTCTAGCAACCGAACACTGTGAAGTATTAAAGTCATAATAAGCTGGGATTCACCTTATTGAATGTAGCTGTCTTGTCTAAGCTGGTAACAGGTTCAGTGAATAGACACAGACATCTGGGTGAATCACTCCTTCCAAATTTAAATGCCCAGGAGAGATGAGGTGATTATTCTCTGGTGGAGCTTTCTGTATTAAATAAGGAAGGACAATTCTTAGACAATTGAAACCAAGAGAAATGTAGAGTCTCAGAAGGAGAACGGACTGAAGAAAATAGGCCTTATTGAGCGTCAGTATTGATTTCCCCTTGCACATCCGGGAGAAAGACATGTATTTCAGATAATGTTTATGTTGTAGTTATCATTATTCCTTTCACCTCTGAGGCTGCAACTCAGAGTCCCAGTCTTAGATAATAAACCATCTTGTGTTAGACACCATAGGACAAAGAGCTCACCACCATCCCTAGTAGATTAGAGTCAAAGCAGTCCATGCTATACATTTTATTTACAGTGAGAAGTCATACGGTACAGTCTTTGCAACTGGCAGTTCTTTGGTTGACTTTTCTATTGAAAAGTGTTTCCTCTTTTCAGTGTTTGGCACCTGACAAAACATCTCTTTTATTATTTTCCAGCTATGCTTTTTCCAGCTGCTCATCGATTCAAGAGGTCCTCAGCTGCCTTCCTTAATCCAGTGTTACAAAACTCACTGGAAGATGTGGTCCTGCTTTACGAGGTTCAGTATATGGGAGCAGATGGTACCTTAAGCCTTAACCAAGACTGGGTTTACTTTCCACACTGGGGTTACTTTCCATACTGGGGTTATCCATTATCTTGTTTTCATGTCACTTTTACTCATCCCAGAAGTAAACTCATTGCTGACTGTGTGATAGATCACCAGGAGGGAGAGAACAGACACATATATATATATGTGACAATCTCAGTTCTTTGAGCACTTAAGCAGGCAGCAGTTGCCTGCTGCACCTCAAATGTGGGTTCTCGCTCAGCAGGCAAAGTGAAAACCAGAGCAAAAGGCTTTCCACTGAAATGTACTTTCTTCCAGAACAGTTGCATATTAATAACACAACACAAATTCTTTAGTCTAGATCTCAGTCCCAAATTATTCAGGCTACAACTATCAGTCATTGCAAAGTAATTCCAAGGGCATGACTGTTTTCAGTTTGAAACAATTCAGGTCCCGCCTTTGACAGCAGTGGAGACTGCAATCTGTAAATCACGGTCTGGTCATATGGTTAGCTAAGGGAAAGTGGCCCACCTGAAGAAGCTGCATGGGTCAAATCTGTCTATTCCACATCCTGAGAAACTGGTATTGGATGTCCAAACAGGCGAGATGGGCTGGGAAACTACTGATGTGCTTTCTCACACAGAACTAGGCTATGCCCAGCAGGGTGCCAGCAGTAATCCATGCCTGTTTTGGTCAACAGAAGAGTACCTGCTTTTTCCTTTTCCTCTTTCCTTTTCCCCATAGCCCATCTCTAATTTTCTTGGGTAGGTAACACAGGAATCCAATTTTCACATAGAAACTTTCTGGTCTGCCCCACCTCCAGCCAGTGCAATTGTCTCCATTTGATATAAATTAAAGACCTAAGGACATGTTGTTAATGCACATTTACTGTGCCTAGAGTCTCTTGGAGAAAATAAATAGCTTTCTGTGTTCTCATTTTGTACCAGTTTCTTTTAGCTGAGCTTGACATTGACAAAGGTCAGAGGATCTCCATCAAAGATGAGGAGCTTGCTTCACTGAGGAAGGCTGCTGAGTTTGACACCATCTGCAATGAGATTATCCCCAAGAGCATCACAGAGATCCGCAGGCTGAGTAGCAGGCTGTCTTCCTACCCAAGGGTCCTCAAGAAAGAAGACTTTGAAAGGACAGTGCTGACCATGGTCTACACAGCCTACAGAGCTGCTCAGTCCCAGGGACACCAGAAAGACGTTTGGGCTCAATCCTTTGTCAATCTTTTCAAAGCCCTGAAGCACGACTTGATGTTCCCATACAACAAACAGCCATCATAGCGGGAGACTAGATGCAACAGCAACTCAGCCACCTCTTTTGATTGATAATGGACACATGTAGCACGTCCACCACTTTATTCTGTAAAGAGTTTAATAGCCCTCTTTGTGAAACTTTATTTGTTTTCTAGCTCCCTCTTGTGGAATCCACTTTATAGTTTCATTTTAAATGGTGCAAAATGTCCAATCCTGAGAATTAAATTTTTGTGCTGGCTTGGAGGCACAATCTGAGACAAGCAAAGAAGTGAGTCTGGGGTACACCCAGACAAACCCTTTCTCCATCCTTTGGGTTTCCTATAAACAATACATAAGTATACTGTGCTTATGCTCACATCCCTGTGTGTAAGTGCTGGAGAGTGTTGCTTTCCTAGCTAGGGAAACAAGTTCATGTTTTGACTGGCCAGTAAAAGAATATTATAAATAGATGCAAAGGCCCTTTGTAAAAGGAAGAGGTTTCATAACTGTCAGCCTTCAGAAATTATTCATTCCAAATGTTCTTGTAAATAAGCTCTCTCTGATTCACTTCATTTGGCTGAGCCAGTTTTTAATTGCAATAACATTTGCAGAAGACAAAGGACATTGTGAACACCAGCAGCAAACAATGCCTGTGAACGTATTCCCTGCTTCCTAGAGCTGCCCTCCCAAACAGTCTGCAATGATTCTTTCATTATTTGCACATGGCTTTGCTTCTGCTGTTTGTTTTTTCTGTTTTGTTTTTTGAAAGGAACATATATTTGTTCGTGGTGGAATCAAAGGCAAGACAAAGGCCCTATTTAATTTAATAATGACACATTTTTCCTGGTTCTGTCACTTGAACGTAGGTCATCTAAACTCATGCTTCAGAATCCCCCTGAGGCAAGGGAGGAAGGTGCATTAAAACATACCTGGTGCTGAATCTAGCACTGTGGCTCGTGTTTTGTTTTGTTTGTTTGTTTGTTTAAATAGCAAATCGTATATTCATTTGAGTATACATGTGTGTGTATGTCTGTGTATGTTCATGCATGTGTGTGCACGTAAGTGCTGAGTACAGAGAAGAATCCTAAATTGTTCAGTCGGGGAAAAATTGCATCTGACCACTTAGCAGAAATGCTATTTATCAAAGCAGTGGTGCGAATTATGAATTTGGGAGCAGCAAAAGCAAAAATTGTAGAAATACTGCAACTGATTTTAATAAACTCCCAAGCAAATCATGGACAGAAAACAGACAGAAAAACAAGATACATGTTGTCAGACAGATGGCTAGCTAACAAAAATCCAAACCCAAATTCCCCTAATTTTGGTGCAGAAGTGACACAAACTTTGTTTTTCTATTGAAATTACTGAGGCTTCTACTTCCAGAACCACGGGAAAAAAGCTAAATATTTATTTCATCCTTTCATACCATCCTTCTCTGTCTCTCTACTGGCATAATATTTTAAGGATACAGGCCCAAATCACAAATCCCTGGGACTGCAGAAGAGACCTGAGGATTCCAGCCCAAGTTCTGAATCACGTTTAACTGCTTTTGCAACACTTGAGCAAACAGAATTAATTCTACCGTGTCCCTTTAGAGGGATACTTCAAAGACTGGAGCCAAAAAATGTCTATGCAGCACCACCTCTTTGCAGCGAACAGCAAAAGCAGTCAGAGTTTGGCAATCACATGTGGGAATGTGGAATCACAGCAGCCTTAGGAGCAGTCTGATCATGGCATTAGCAGCTGGACAAAGGGCTTATAAAAGACAGGGTCGGTCTTGTTTCTCCCGGGAGTTTCTGGATTTGTGTGTATGGGTGAGCACGTCCGCATTGAGCCTCACATAGGTGTGGGTGCACTTTTATACCTGAAGAATTTTGTTGGCCATCTTCAAAGTCTGTCTGGCATGTGGCAAGGGAAACCAAAAACCTCAGCCACAAAGCTATGGGACACAAACATCTCCATCTCCTCTGCTTGCACACGGCTCTAACAAAGCAGCCTTGCACTACAGCCCTCATGCCCTTTAAGCCCTGAGCTGTAACACTGATGATCTGTTTGTGTTTTCTTCCCCCAGCATGCTTTATAAACACATGGAGGGGAAATGGCACAGAGTGTGCTACTGCTTTTCCAGCTCTGCTTCTTGGTTCCCTGAAGCACCACTTGCCAGAAGAGGTTACACCTGCCTGGAACCAGGGCAATTCATAAATCCCTTACAGCCAGTTACTCCAAGTCTGCAAAAATAACAAGAAAGAAAACTAAAGGAAGTATTAATTGCTAACAGTCACCATTCAGAGAAATGAATGGTGACCATACCCAGCCATGCTCCTCACCCCACAACAGGACTGTCCAGCAGTCAGAGTTTACTCATCATACAATATCACATAAAAAAAAATACAGGTAATTTTTACTATCTTATAATTCCCTATGGCATACATATGAAGGTTACTGCACCTTACAAATTTGTTACTGAAACCTTTATCTGCTCTATAGAAAATAAAGGGTTTATGAGTTTATTTCCCTCCTCCCTTTACTGTGTGTAATGTAAGAAAAAGTTTTATTCCTTGGGAATGTGCTCGAATTGCCCAGGTTAATTTAAACAGAGACTCTCAATGTAATAATAAAAACATTCTACATAAAATATTTGTCTTTGCATTGTATTGATTTAGCAGAAGTTTTGCTATTTAGCACCTTCAGCTTGAGTAATTGCTCACCTTGGAATGTGAAACTCTTCATGGGAGCAATAGTGCAGTAGAGAAGAGGGAACAGCCCTTCCCTCTGTGGAGCAGGATTTGGTAATAAATAGGAACAAGAGTGCCTCCTTTTCCAGAGTTCTGGTGGGAAGGAGCACTCTGCCTTCAGGGCAGTTCTTTGGGTTTAGGGCAGTTCCCTCCCTCAATGCTCCTTAAGGTGTAGGACTAGGTTGCCTGCTCCCAATCTTAATTTGCATCAGACTGAGTCTTCTTTATAAGCCATTCTTCCCTCAGAGGCTGGAAAATCATTGCCCCTAAATGGCACCTTTTATCCACCCTTTGACCTTACAGATCATAAAAATGTGAAATAAAGGTTATATTTTTCATTTAAAATAAAACTACTTCTAATTTCTTTAAGTATTTTAGACATTTTTTTTGGTCTCTCTGAAACAACCAATAAAACAGATATTAATTCCCTGGCTGCATTGGCCAACCCAAAATCTTCACATTAAGTATATTTTTACTTCCAGAACTAGTTGATAAATTTGCCTGAAGGGTCTTAAAGTTCTGTTGCTTGATAGAAGTTTCAAGGCATATTAGAATCATTTCACAGTCTGAGATACAATTACTAATTTCAGGAAGAATTCATCCTGCACATCAAACCCCTCTGCAGGTCTGCCTTTGCCAGGAGTCATGGTCACAGAGGCATTACAATCCAGGCTGGGGAGCTCAGTTTGTTGTTGGCTAGAAGAGGGTGGGGAGAAGACAGGGCAAGCACCTTTTGGGGGCATGGAAATTCCTAGATGTGTGGCTTCCTATGAGATACAGGTCAAATGGATGGATGTCTACAGATTGTGCCTGTAACCAGCCAATGGATTCAGCCCTAAATCTATAGTACTTTTGGTCCCACAAAAAGCATTAATTACAGAAGTGTTGGAGAAATGTTTTTTCCAGTGGAAGACTAGAGTGGAAAGTCTAAAAATTTCCAATTTGATTTTGAATTCTATGATTACTTAGGGCACATTTATCAGTAGAGAGATTGTGACATTCAAGGATCACAATGGAAGAAACATGAAGACAAAAGATACTGTTCAGAAAACAATGATTATTTATTTATCATCAGTACTGGGACCTTGAAACAATAACAAACTGTTCAGCAATTTAGAAAAGGTCTTTTTATATATTTGTGTGAATGTCAGAATGAGAGGGCTGTTGATGTTCTCAAATGTTCTGACTGGGTTTTGGACAATGGGTGGAGCAACTTTTACCTTCTGCAGTCCTCATTGGTGAATTAGAGCTGCATGTAGCTTTTTAACAATTTTTTGTCTTGAGATCAAGTATAATCTGTACTGGAATTTCTGCCCTTTGAATTCCAAGCTCAGAGCAAAAGTAGGGTAAAGGTAGATACAAAGTAGAAGCAAAGAAAAAAGTCTGAAGGAGCTTCAGATGGGGGTTTTTTGTGATTTTCTTTTTAAAGAAGGAGTACCTGAACATTTATTTCTATGCACTGAGTCATAAATTGTTGGGTTTAATAATTTTCCAGCAGAAAAGAAACTGTATTTGAGGCATTCAGACTACCAAACAGAAGGAAAAGCAGCAGCTCAAAACATATCCTGCCTGGTTTATGAAAACAGGAGTCACATCTCTAGATGATGGAAGAAAAAAAATTTATAAAACATGGGAATAAGGATACAACACAGCTACAACTGTGAGTCTGAATTAAAAATAAAAATTGTCAAAAGATCACTATGTTCCAGCTTGCAAACCTCTGCATGTTATGGTGTGATAATAATTTGGACGTGCTGGTGAGCCCTACATAAACTGAATGTCTTTTTAACTGAAAAACCTTATCAAAACAAAAGATTGAAGAACAAATAAATTAAGAAAGGTATTTTAGGTGACTGTATGGGGATAGGAAATGAGGTGGTGAGAGACCTTTAGGGGAAATCCAGGCACAGGTGAAGGAAAGTTGAAGTCGAGTGGAAGTTGGAGTATCTGAGGCGTGAAAGTTGGAAAAAGTGAAGGCGTGGAAGTTGAAGAATCTGAGGAGCCGGAAAAGTATCCGAAGGAGAAGAAAGCCACCAGAAAGTAGAAGAGTATGGCAGTGATGAAGGAGATTCTCCGATCCAGAAACCTCCTGCTTGTTTTTCTCATTCCACTTCTGCTGCTTCCTCTGCCACTCATATACCCCAGCAGCGTAAGTACATTGTAATTTTCTTTTTAACAAAGCCTCTGAGTGCAGTAGGTAGTACTGCTGGATAAGTTTGCAGTGTGCAAAAAAAAAATCAAAGACCTAAAGAAGCATAGATCTTAGAAAAATCAAAGACTCAAATCTGAAGGACTGTGAGGGTCACTTAGAAGTCATCGCAGTAAGAACCAGAGCTACCTTGAGTCATGCCACAAGCAGAGCTGAAGAGTCAGGTGAAGCCAGTAAAGCAATACTTTAAAGCAAAATGTTTTATCTCCTCATTTCATAAAATTATATCTACGTAGAAGAGGGAACAGAAGAAACATATACATGAAATTTTCTTTAAGGAGAGGTCTTTAAAAGTAATACTTACAGTATTCCTTTATTAAAAAACTCTCTGGTTTTTAAATAATAAGTATGCATGGAGGGACTTTCAATTTAACGTGGTTTTGTAAGACGGCAATTCAGGTGAGGCAGGGGCCAGGACACAGTGACAGATGTGTAGGACCCTACCTGGCATTGACTACTCCAGAGCAGGTGTAGGTGTGTCTGCAGCTCTGACAGTGTTTAATAAATGTTGGCCCAGAGACATAAACAGCAATGCAAAGGAGGGAATAGTCTGTGCTTAACACACAGAGAAGAGAATGAGAATGAATTCAGCTGTGTTCCTGACACTGCTTTGGACCTACTGAATACCTTCAACCACATGGTGAACTCCTCTCTGTGCACATCCCTGCCGTTGTAACCCTTAAAATAGAGATGATTTCCTACCTCATGGAGATGGTGATATTTAACTTATCAAAATTTGCAGTGGATTTAAAATTCTGCAGCTTGTCCTTCTACATAGTCCTAGACACAAATCTGGCCAAATGGTGCAGCAATTTCCATTCTGTCTTCTACACTGCTAAAGATTAATTCTTCCTTACAGTATCAGAGGATTTTTGAATACTACTACTTTATGAAATCAACATGCACAGGATTAGAAATTGCATAGCTGTTTTCAAAAATACAATGGCAATTTTTTAAAAGGAAGCCAGGATTCATAAAAAGGAGATGTTCCTACACCACTGAACTGTATGTTGCACTTCGAGTTTTCCTGCTCTGAACTTCAATGTGTATCTCAGCTGTTCTCTTGTAGCAGTTTTTCATCTCTTCTATCTCGAGACAGGCAATGAATGACAGACAATTGTGGTCTTCTTCAGAGAACAGAAGGGTTCACCCTTTCACAGAGGCTTGTTTTACAAAATGGTTTAATCTCCCCCCATGTCACTGGAAGGGCAACATAAAAAGATATAGTCACTGACGTGCCCATATGGCACCGCAACTGCAGCGTGCTCTGTGTCCCTTGAGACCCTTCCCTAGGAAACAGGAGACTCATTGCATTGAAATTTGTCCCTCTTGTTTGCTCCTTACTGGGTTCAGAAGCATGGGATGCAACAAGGAGACTTTAATAACTAAGGGAATTGTAATAGCACCATATGGGTGCTGAAGCAGAAGTTCGTAGAAAGTATTGCTGCAAGAATTGCTATTATACAGTACAAGCCCTTGTGATGTTGCTTTGCTGTGAAGTGACATGAAAATCCATCAGGTGATGTTTTACATCCACTTTGTATATATGTGAATGACCACAGATGGTGAAGTACAGCTGAGAATCTGACCAAGTTGGACAGATGTTTATATCACTATTAAGAAAACAGCTTCACCAAACAAACTCAGCTGACAGTATTCCATTCAGGTTCTTTTCTGTAGAAATTACTTTGCTACAACCCATTGATTATGATTACTTCTTAAACCTGAAGATTAAATTTTATGCCTGCTCATTTATATTTTTTATTTATCAGACAAATATACTAGTTTTCTATCTTTCTTATAGAGATCAGAATTACCAGGTCACTTATATTTACATTTCTGCAGGGAGTCGGTGTGCAGTTTCTTTGATGATATCAGCACATCTCTGGAAACGTCAAAGGAGCATTACATGTGTAGTGACAAGACTGATCACAAGGATTCAGAACTGTTTGTAGATATAACTAGTGGGAATGAAGTCCACTGCTTGTTTTCTATTATTTTGTGATAAAAAAATTATTGGTAAAAAATAAACATGAGAAAATTTACTTGAGTTCTTTTTCCCTTTTCAGAGTTATAGCTGAACTTGTCCCACAGGTTTGGAAGCACAAAAGTGCCTTTCAGGTCTGACATATTTAGGAAAAAAAACATACCTGCATGCAAGATATGCAATGCACACTTTCAAGTGGACAAATTCCCAACAGAGAGTTTATTCTTCCTTTTAGTCACTCTGAGATCCTTGTATATTTTAGTTACAAAAGCTTTATGCATGACCCTCAGTATGGAAGTTTTAGCCATGGCTTTCTTACAGCTCCTCTTTTCTTTTCACCTAAAGGACTGGCTGAAGACAGATAATTAGATGACAGTCCCTCCAACCATCACATGCTTTCCTATTACCTTTTTCAAGCCCTGAGGTGGGCTTAACAGTAATTTTCAGCTGTAAAACAACAAGTGAGAGGGGTGAAACAGTTAAAATTACACTGCCACTACTTCAGTCTAGTACTTAGTAGCTCTGGTAACCATTAATTAAATATATAAATTCAGTTCAATTAAATAGAAGAGATTAATATGGTTTCTCTTGGAAACAAGCAGGTTTAAACCACTGAGAAAATAAAGAAAGTTGCTAGACAAGCTGATTAAGATTTTAGTGGAGATTATCAAGCTTGGCTTTCCTTGTACTTGTAAAACAGTTTTATACCATTTAAAAATTCACTTTATTTTGTTTTATTTTTGTAAAATTATTACAGCCTCGTGTATAAGAAACACAAAGACTCAGTGCCCATCCCAGTTGGGTTTTAATAGACATGCAATTTCCCTTTGTCTTATTCCATCTTCACTATCAGCCTACTTTTTTGCCACATACAGAAGGATAATAGAAAATAACATCAATCACTGCTCAGAGAAATTAAAGAGAAGTACATTTTTGGAGTGAGAAAATGGTTTGGATTCAGTTTAGGATGAAATTAATTTTATTAATTTTGGCAAAACATATTCCTTATAACTTACATCTGCACTTCTTTAAAACAAAAATCAATGTTTTTTCATTGGAAGTTATTTTTCCCCTTAGACAACTGCTGGATGTCATACAAACCCCACGCAAACATTGTAGTTTGTTAGCAGAAATTTTAAAAATTAAAAATGTGTCAAATAGTCAGTAGGTCACAAAAATGGTCTTATGCTCTGTTCTCTGTGGAATATTAATCATGAAGTATAACATAGCTAAAGATGACTTAGCAGAAAGTTGGCTAATATTTATGAACCAATCCATCAGTTTTTCATCTTCCTAGTAGAGATTACCAAAAATCTCTAATGCTTATCATCTCACTTGTTAAACTTCCATTTTTAATTCAAAATTATTTGTTTGGGTTTTTTTACTAAGTGGCAACTTGAAATTGTTACAAACTGAACACCAGACTTTGGAGTTTCAAACAGCATAGCAATTACATTTTATAAAATAATCATAATCCATGAATATTAACAAAAGTCCTCTGACCTCATCCATTCCAGTCCAACCTTCTCTAGTCTCTCAGAATTTTTTCTTGGAAGCAATGAAGATACAACTGCAAGATACTCTTTTCTTGTAATATATTGCTGAAGGACCTCACCACAGAGGACTAGTGAAACCTGTACTACAGAGCTTAAAGCCTAAACCACTCTTCTATGATAGTTAAGGAAGAGAAACAAATATGCACGTTTCTGTGTAGTTCAGAGTACTTATCCATCCATAAAGGAACAATTCAGAGCTAAATTTCTCCAATAGCCTCTCAGATACCCTTTATAATCTCTAAAGTAATTGGAATTTATCTGCTTCAAGAAAGTTAAGTTTTCTTATAAATTTATTTCAGCTTTTTTGGTGGCCCTGCTTAATAGAATAATGGAATCATTAAGGCTGGAAATTCCTCTAAGGCCATTGAGTCAAACCATTAACTCAGCACTGCCATGTTCACCACTAAACCATGTTCCCAAGGGCCACATCCACACACCCTTTGAAAGGTTCCAGGGATGGTGGATCCACCACCTCTCTGAGCAGCCCGTTCCAATGCCTGACCAGTGAAGAAATTTTCCCTGATATCTAACAGAAATTTACCCTGGCTTAGATGAATTACAACTATTCAATGTCACACTTTTCTGAAATAGGAATCAGAGCAAGATCTGGCAGATAATGTAAACACAAGCTTCTGAGTGACCTTAACTGATATCCTTATGCAAATAAAGGAAATAGTACTTATCAATATATCTTCTTTTCTGGGCTGCATTCTGCCTGTTATTACTGTAAGCTATACTAAAAAAAAAAGAGACAAACAGCTGATTGTGTCTTTTCATTAGAGGTAATGTAAAAATGACATGTATAAACGTGAATTTAAATACAAGCTGTTGATTCATTCTACTGAACACACATCCCTGTATAATTTCACTGGACTTTCCCACCTTGTTCACAAGAGATTGAAAAAAAAATTGAAGTGTGTGCTGATTGAAAAAAAAAATGAATGCTCATTGATTTACACAAGGATCTGTGAAACTTGACTTCTTTATTTAGAAGTCAACCAGTAAGGAAACAAAAGTAATGGAATTATATTTTAAGAAACTCAAATAGCATCTGTGAACAGTAATTTTTCCAAACAATAGCCATTTATGAGCTGTGAATCCGTATGACTCAATAAGTTCATATGGAACATCCAGTGCATAATGAGGAACAGATAGATTCATAGATGCTGTAAATCAGTGCAGACCTACCTGCTTCTTCAGAACAGCAGGTTAGCCCCAGTACAGCAGCTGGCTTCAAACTTGAGAAAACAAAAGGAAAAACCTTTTCTTGAGAGCAGTTTCTGTAATTATTACCAGGAGATATCCCTGGGTTTCTAAGTATAGTAAAATGAGCCTAAGGAGAACTCCAATGAGTGACATAAATAAAGACATATCTAGTTAAGAAATGGACCAGAAGAATTTCATGGAATAGCTGTGTTTTCCTGTGAAAATATGCAGCAGATAACACCTTTCTCCATCATATCCCAGCTCTCTGTGAGTGCTCAGCACGATGTTGTCATGACTTTTTCTACCAGAACCTTGGACAGCAGCAAATTTATTTGAATAACTCCATTAACCCGTTGCCTCTAAGCGTGCAGGTCTGTGATCTTCTTCCAAGGGTGTGTGTAAATTACGTGAGCAAATAAAATCAGCTAACAAAAATGTTTGCACCTTGTTTAAAAAAATAAATAAATTCCTGAACATATCCCAAAATAACTACTAGGCAGTTTTATCCATGGCAAAGTTTTATCTATGGCAAATGTGAAGGCTCTCATTTAGTCCTGAAAACTACCAGTTCCTGTCCTTGTCCAGTATTGAAGAGAAAAACAGGCAGAAATAACACGTCCACAGATCCAGTCTGAGGAGTCATGGTTGAGTGCTTGGCTAATATTGGATTATGGAAATCAAACAAATTTGTAAATGCACTTGAAACCATTACTTTGCTGATAAATAGGCATAGTACAATGTTTTGTCCTGGCCTATGTGTGAAAACTTTCATTAGCATCATCTTCTGAAACTGATCTTTCAGATGGTAGCCTAGATTTCACACCTAAACAGCTGCACTTCAGGAGGCCCTAATAGAGTCCTTTTTGATTTTTTTTTTTTTTTTAATCCAGGCACTTACAGTCTGATGAATCCTACAAGCAAGTGCACAAAGCCTCCACAGCTGCTGGTGGGGCAGTAACATGTAACCTCTGTGCTTTGTCCCTGCAGGAAGCCTCATGTGCCTACGTGCTGATCGTGACGGCCGTATACTGGGTCTCTGAAGCAGTACCTCTCGGTGCAGCAGCCTTAGTTCCTGCTTTCCTGTACCCACTTTTTGGAGTCATGAAGTCCAGTGAGGTCAGACCATTGTGAACTTTTTGTTATCTGATGTTCCTACTCTCAGTTAATTATTTGAATAAGATTAATCTTAGTGCAGTGGCAAGACTTAGAGGTCTGGGAGGAAGAAGTGTACATCTTGTAAGGTGTAACTTGGCCTGAACAGCTCTTTCTTCTACTGAAGATAGATACAGGGTACAATATAGACTATATTAGCCAGGAAGGATATCCATCCTTTCAGCTACTGCAGCATCAACAGCTCCCAAAACACATTGCATCAAAGGATCCCACCTTTCCCCTCCTTCAAAAGCATGTAAAGAGCAGTATGTAAACAAAGAAGTAAGTAAAGAAACACTCTGAAGTTTCTTTCTATTTACATTTATTATAGAAGACATATAAGGCAAGAGGAGGTGACACATGCTAAAAATAGTTCCCATTTAGTGTAAAAGACTAGATAATTTTGTTGTCTGGGTGAAGGTTTAATCCTTTTTCGAAGCTGTGACCTAGTGCTGCATTGTAGCCATGAGTTCTCAGGCAAAGGAGGAGCTGTACCACAAAAGTCTATATGATCAGTTCTGAACGTGCTTACCTGAAGGTTTTCTTGAATGTTACTTTCCTTCATGATAAGCCATTTATTTTATTTCATCTACAACTTTTTTTCCCCTGCTTTTTTCTCTCTCTTTTTTTTTTTTTTTGGTAAGGTAAGGAAGCCTCACACTTGATTAAAGGACTAGAAATACAGATCAGAACACAAAAAATATGTTGAATTTCTATCACAATATAGCACTGGGAATACCAATAAATGGACAGAGAAAAGCACAAACCAAAAATTTTATCGCCTGTCTTATTTCTCCAAGTGATGCATTTCCATACCAACACAATTCAGTATTTTCAAAATTTTTTTTTCCCATCATAAAGGTAAAGTAGTTAGGCATTTACATTAAAAACTTGGAAGCACATTGAAGAAGGAAAATTTAATGGCAGCCTGACAGAAATTCAATGTAATATCAAATAAAAATAAACAACTCTGATGATGCTGCAGTATTTCCAGTCTGCTGTTCTAGAGGTGACCCAGGGCTCTCTTGCCTAGCACTGTAAGCTACAAATAACTCACAGGGGCTTAAGAACACGAGTGTCATATATGTGTATGTGGGTATTAACAACACTATTAATATTCACTGGTTTCTCCAAAATGACTGTGAAAGGAATAAAGGAGAACAAGAGATTCTTTGTTCTGCTGGCTTGATGGATTTCTTTCATTCAACTCAAGATCTTTTTATAACAGGGTAGAAGGAAAAAAAAGAAAGTTAATGAGAAAAAAAACAGTGGAAGAAAGCCAAAAAAGTGATATTTAAAAGTTCTGGCACAAAATTATGTTGGCCAAGTCTATTTAGGTCACTATGGGGATTTATTAAATAAAAGTAATTAAATACATAACTTGTTGCAGATTTCACAGAATAACATTAGTGTCATTCTTGAACTTCTATGGAGGAATGTCAATATTGCTGAGGACAATGGAAAAGCTACTGCTTCCTCTGATCTTAATTGTTTTAAAATACTGGCACCTACATTTTGTTAGAGAAAGAGTTTTAAACTGAAGAAATTATGTTTTTGGAAAAATATTCCAGCAACAGTTTAAGAAGGATTGCATCAGAATGAAATTAAAAGTTTAGTTAGGCTTCAAGCAACACTAACTTTTCTTTTCTCCCATTTTGAAGGTTTTTGCTCACCCTCTTTAAATTGAAGTTCTGTTTCTTGAAAGTTTTCCCTATTTTCCTGATAAAACGGAGATAGATTTCCAATGCAAAAAGTTTTGGCACAGGATTTGTGGGTCATTGCAGCAGCATAAAAGCCTTTCTTAATTGCATTCAAAGAGCATATCCCACAGGACTCTTTTTCTGAAGCTATAGGTTCTAGGGATGCCACATTTCACCCAGAAGTTGAACAAGACAGAATAAATATAAACAAGATAGACAACTATATCTCCAGAATGAAAAAGCAGTTGAAGCACATGAATAAGATGCCTTCAGTGCAGAGTTTTGTCTGTGGTTGTTTCTGTGTGAGCCTAGCTGAGTATGACAGATTAACTGCAGGCACTGAACATCCTGCCTAAAAGTAACATTTCTCTTGATCTCTTCAAAACTGAGAAGCCTACAAACAATTGGGTATAGAGCCTTTTTATTCATAAACACAACATGAAATAGATTAAAGAGAATATTTTGACTTATGAATTCTTCATGTTCTCCAGCTCCCTGTCATTCTTACTGTCTGGGGAGCAAAAACGTGTGATACCACATTACTTCTCATTCAGTGTGCTTTCTGTATAGGGCAGTTACTGCTTTCTTAACTGACTGCTTCCCCCTGGCCCTTAATGCAGGTGGCTGCTGAATATTTCAAGAATACAACTTTGCTCCTCATGGGTGTGATTTGTGTGGCAGCTTCTGTAGAAAAGTGGAATCTCCACAAGCGAATTGCCCTGCGCATGGTCATGATGGCTGGAGCCAAGCCAGGCATGTGAGTGAACCTTTGACTTCGGGGTAGTCTGAGCCTGACAGCAGCAGCTGGAAACAACTCTGACTTTCCCATCCATGGGCACAAGCTAGCTTGGTTTGGGGCTTTTTTTTCATATCCATCTTTCCTTTCAGAGTTTGAAAGCTTACAGATTTTCTCATCCTCTTTCTGCCACCTCTAACTCCTTGGATTTCCCTGTGTTGCACATCAGGTTGCTTCTTTGCTTTATGTGTTGCACCACGGTGCTCTCCATGTGGCTTTCCAACACATCCACCACAGCCATGGTGATGCCAATTGTGGAGGCAGTGCTCCAGGAGCTAGTGAATGCTGAGGAGGAGTGTGAGGTCATCAGTACTGCAGGCAGCACCATTACTGAAGAAAAGAAGCCAATAGGTATTTGTCAATATTGGTCATTCTTTGCTTGTTTGTTTAGCAGTGACCAGACTAGTTGATACATATTATTCAAATTATATCAAGGTCAGATCTGTCTGACTTATACTGTCAAAGACACTGATCTGTACTCTTTTCTTTTGTGCTCTGATATTCCTTTCAAAAAATGAAAGAAATTTTTAAGATGTGATGGAAGAATTGGAGTTGGGAAAACTATTTATACTGAATTAAGGCATCTACTGGAGTTTGTGTGTCATAAAGTCTTAGGTTGTGTGGCTTTACAGGGTTGGAAGGAAACCCCTGAGGACAAAGTTCAGGAAATTTAGAAGAGGCCCAAAAGTGTGCTCTTTGACAATCCTGAAACAAAAAATTGATAAGGGCTCTAAAGGTCATTTTGTTCATTCCTTCCCAGAAAAAAAAGGATTTAGGAAGAAAAAAAATCTCCCCCTTTCTTTCAGCTTACAGTTTCCAGGCTGAAAATTATTTCATCCAACCTTGTCTATTATATGCAGGCATGATAGACCTGTAATTGCCAGAGGCACATGATCAGTACAATACATAATAATAAAATGCTGCAAAAAGAGAGCACTTGAGACAGTTCAGATAAGCTTTTTGTTTGCAGCAGCCTCTCCAGGTCCAGTGGTGTGACCCAGGGGCTCAGCTCAGTTCTTACCCCAAGGGCTGCTTTCTCTTCCTTTGTTGCAGGTCTCAGCGAAAAGCGTGGCCAACCTTCACTGGAGCTTATCTTCATCAATGAGGAGTAAGAATGAACCCTGTACATCAGGACTGGAGATTTGAGCCCTACACAGGTTGCAATGAGAGGAGCCCAGGAGTAGAGCCAGGAAGGGCAAGCAGAAGCTTACAAGCAAATATTTCACATGTGACTGACCAGGAAGGCTTACATGATAAATGGGATTAATGTAATGGTCTGGATCTCACTAAAGCTTTGCAGTATTCATCATTTTTTTTAACATTGTGAACATTTTAGGGAGAAGGAAAATGTTTCTTGGGATTTGAAAGCTCTTTTGAAGTCTGTGATTGTGCTGTGTAAGAGAGTGCTGTCCACAGACTTTTATTTCTGTTCCCCTTAAGGAACAGTGATGGAGAGGATCCAAGTACATATGGAGTGATCACAGGACATATCCAGAGAGAAATCACTTACAGAGCATTCCTGAAGGAAGTCCGAACTGTCTGCATTTAAGAGAGAGATGAGAGCAGGAGGGGCGGGAGGTGGGGGGATGGTGGGAGGGAGAACCAACAGAAAAACAACCCTTCTCCCCAAAAAAATTTGTAAAAGATTTCTTTAAATATAAACAAATTTCTTAGGGAGGTTTGAAACACTGAAAGTTTCAACCAGGTCTCTATTTGATGTAGAATCTAGTAAAATGAAAAGGGTAAATCAAGCAATGGACTAATTTCTTTGTCAAATTATCAAATTAACCATCAGTTCAAGATACACGAGGGAATACACAAAGCTAATGTCCTAGAACTGTATTATAGGGTAAATCCTGAGGAACATCTTCTTATGAAGTGTGAGGAAAAATTGCCCAGTCCCTTCTGGAGATCCCTCTCTATTGTTCACAACTGTTCATAATAAAAGAGAAACAAGTTCTTGTTTCTTTTACTTTAAATTTTAATTTATTTTAAAGCAAATATTTTCATTCATACAGCATAGATTGATGACTTTAAGTTAACTTGCAAGATCTGAACAGTTATCTCATTAGTCTAGAGACTATTGAGTTCTCCGGTATTCCCTCTGTTATTTCTTTTATATCCCAGCCACATTTTCTGCACAATATCAAACTAAATTTTCAGTTTGGCATTGTGCCATTAATCCTTTTAAGCCCTGTTGAAGAGCACATGTCAGATATGTCATACAGAACTATTGTTAAAACAGTATTACTTGAAAAAGAGCTTGAAATTTGGCAGGAAAAGTAGCACATCTTCTGGAATTAAGTTCAGTGGATTGTTTTCATGGTCCACGTGCCAAAAAGTTGGCAGAGGAAGAACTTGACTAGAATAGACAGCGGTAGTGCTGGATCGCCTGTTGATTAACTCCACTGTGAATGGAGTCCTCTCCTAGAATGGGGTATATATACTACAAGGAACACAAATGTTTCCTTGCATGGAGGTGAAACCCCATTGCAACACAGCTAGAGATAGAGCTGTGAAACACAATGATGACTGTGACATATGTGGCCAAGAGACCACATAGGAGGATCTAATAAATGGTATTTACTATCAAATAGGCACTAGTTCTCCTGCAGAGGTTGCCCCTCCTACCCATGATGTGTGCCTTTTGATGGAGCTGGGTGAACAGGCATTTATAAAGTATATTTTCCTTTCTTTGTTTTTAGTGCTACTACTACTGACTTCAGCTCCTTGATGCACTCAAAGGTATTGTGATAGGTAGTATCTTCTGAGCTACATTGTCTCCTAATTCAGGAACCATCAGAGCAGAATCTACATAGCTCTGAAAAAACCTGTTGTTTCCTTTATTTCAAATACGAGGTGGTTTTTGGCAGAGAGCATATATTGCAGAATGTCCTGCTTTGTATTTATCCTATCAGCCTGCTTGCACTAATCAAGTTGGGGACCATTGACTCCATAAAATTAACAACAACATAAGTACATAACAGTGTAAATTTATTGTACTTATTGCTGGAGATCCTGAGATCCAGTCAGTAAACTAACAATTCCATATGTTTTCTGACAAATTCAGATATGACCTTTTATTGTCCAGGTGTTTCCAGCTTCATCAGCTGAGACATCTCAGTTACTAGAACAGACTACACATAACACAAAGTCATAGCCTCTAGCAAGGGACCTGTTCGATTCTCGTACATGACAGAGGAAGAAGACCCAATCTCATTCTAATCTGATCACTTTAAAATAAAAAAGGTTGTGGTGTTTTTTTTGTTTTGTTTTATTTTGTGGTTTTTTTTGTTTTGTTTTGTTTTGTTTTGTTTTTTGGTTTTTTTGCAGTGTAAAATTTACAGCTGATTTTTAGTGGGTTGGATTTTGTTGTTGTAGTTTCTTTTTTTTTTTCTCCAAAGCCTACAAACCATGACCTTTAGGAAGTATCATAAATTCTTTTCTAAGTGCCCCAAGGAACATAAGAAAGGCTAATCCAAAGGTATTTGTCTCCTTACAGAGTATGAATGGTGTGCACATGATAGCCAACCCTATTGGCACAATGAATTCTCAGAGCAATGGGCAGCACCTACAACAGGTAAGGAAGTGTTAGACCTGGGCTGTGAGGCAAAACCCAGATGTCACTGTCACCTGCTCTACACTGTTTCATATTTATTCCTTGTAAGTTGTGTTACATGGAATCATTCTCCATCATCTCTCCTCAGCCCTGGCTTGGTCCTTTGCTAGTTCTTGCTCCCATTTAGATATGCTGAGCACAGGTATCGTCAGAAGACCCTCCCCCTATAACTGGGACAATTAATTTGGCTTTACATTCTGTAATGTGATCCCAAGTTCCCCTTATTATTTGACTGTACTAGGCACTTTGTTTCTGCACACCCTCCTTATAAAATAGCCCAACTCAAAAATAACAATCCCTGACACATAAAATTCTACTCAGAAAAAAAAAAAAAAAAAAAAAACAAACCAGCAGCAGGCATGGACCATTAATCTGTTCAGCCAGTTTGTTAGGTAGTCTTAGTATCCACCTCCTTTTTGTCTTCCAAAATATCCACCCTCAAAATCCTTCATTAAATCAGTCCATTACAGTATTTCTACTTCTCTTGAGTGAATCCAGGATGAGAGTCCTATTTGGATGCCAATTTATATTTTAACCTTATTAGTATCTTAATGGCATAACTTGATGTCCATGAATGAATAGGCTAAAATCAACACATGGATTTGCATTCACAGTTCAAAAGAATCTGAGTGTATGTTTCCAAAATGCACTGGTCCCAATACTTAATTTTCTCTTACACCCATATAAATAAACATCCAATGGGTATTCTTAACTAATATACTCATTTCACTTTTAACCTACAGGATTTTAGTCATTTTTATCCTCGTGATGATGATGAACATATAACATGACTGATTTTAATAGATAAGCCAAAATAAAAATCTATCTGAACCACTTTCTGCCTTTTTCCTCATCCCTAAATTACAGCTCTGGCTTGCATGTGATGTGCCTTGAAGTATTGTACCTTTCTTCCCAGTACAACAACCTGATTTACCAACATAGAGAGTTTCCTGTCACTGATGAGAAAGCTTCTTCTGGACCAAAATTTTTTGGCATCTTTTTCTTCCACATTCTCATTGTCCAGCCTTTTTCATGCCTAGGGTTGAGACCCTTAGCACTTCATTCCTAATTAGAAATCCTGAACTTGTAAATTCAAAAAGTTCACCAACCCTTTGTCTGGTGGCTCCTCTTAAGCCTCAAGGATTATGGATTCCTGTTCCTGCAGTGCTGGCATCCCGTCCCTGAAGCCTTTAAAGGCTTTTCATATCCCACTGATATTCCAGTCAGAGCTGGAGCTCACCTAAACCTTAGCCAGAAGTCTGAATACTGTTTGTCCTACATTTCTGCCACTGATGAGGCAATTTCAGGTCCCTGGATATGTTTCCAGATCTGATCCCAGTTAAGCCTTGTGAAGAAAAAAAACTGCCTTCTCCTATACAAACCTGTTGTTACTCTGGGATCTGTATCACTATGGCATTAGAGCAAGTTGTGCTGCTTTTCTGATCATCTCCTATCTTTGGTGAATGTATCCCCTCACAGGCTCAGATCCTAGTCCTGCCTCCTGAGCCCTCGGATCTAGGCCTGACTACTAAGTACAGGTATCAAACCAGACATGACCACATGGTCTGTAAATGCCTCTCACTGAGCATCTCCTATGCAGCAACCATTGGAGGACTGACAACCATCATAGGGACCTCCACCAGCCTCATATTCTTAGAGCACTTCAACAAGTAAGTGATACTGTGATTTCATGAGAATGGTGGGTGGTGTTTCCCTTGCTTTTTTACTACCTCAAGGAACCCTCATAAGACAGTCTCTCTGAAGGAAAATTTGCTGCCTCCTCTAATGTTATTACTAATGGTTGATGTTTGAAAGGGGGAGTTTAAGTTAACAGATATCCATGTCTTTCTCCCATGCAAAATAAAAATCCCTTAGCATGCGGTAACATTTAAGTTTTTCCTGCAACTCCTTTTGATTTGACAAGCAGATTACCATGAAGGCAGCAGGCCCTCTGGAAAAGTAAACACTAAAGCCATGAAGACATAGCAAGGAAGACAAAGAAATACTCACATAAGAAGAAATGTCATACAATCAGCTTTGAGTTGTTGTCTGGGTTCTCACAAAAGTGAGTTCTTACAGTGAATCTGAAGGCATCACTAGTGGTACTTGGGCTGCTCAATATATAGTGCAAAAATAAATAAACTTTGAAATTTGGCAGTACACATTTACTTCAGAGAAGAAGAGAAGCAGCTCTCTAAGTACCTAAGTATTTCCTTTATCATATGCCCAGGACTCTCAAAGACATGAATGTTTCAATGTCAGAAACAATGTTTTCCTGTCAGAAGATTGGTGGTACTTCTACCCATGGACCAATCTGCATCCAGTCTCAGACCTAATTCTGATCATCTGCTGCTGCCTCTACTGCCATGATATCCTTCATGTCTGTCTCTGAAATGGTGGCAGCAAAGTTCAGAAGTCGTGCTCAATGCAAGGATTTGGATTTTACAGAATTTCCAAAGATCTTGCTTTTATGACAGTTGCATCAAATGTGCACATCAAACATCTTTGCCAGAGCCCAGCAGAATGCAGTCATCATTTATGTGGTCCATGATGAGACATACACAGAGATTCTGGGTGTAATCATTCTAAAGTCTGCCAACACTAAAATGAGCTTTGATATAAACCATAGGTAGGGACAGAATTTCACTGCTGGTAGTAGTACTAGACAAACCAGGCCATCTGGTATTAAAGGTTTGAAGTGCTGTGTGGCTCATCTGTTGGTCAGGGAAGGTCAATGATTGACATTTTTCGGCAACTGGTTTCACTATGGATATGTAATGCAGCTGTTGTAAATGCATGTTGATGGAATCTTTCTATCATGGCATGACAAATATAGATACATATGTACGTGTAACTATGCACATTAGAGATCCTTTTAGTGTTCTAACTTCTTATGCATCCTCTTTCTTTCTCTACAGTCAATACCCAAATGCTGAAGTGGTGAATTTTGGAACCTGGTTTTTGTTCAGTTTCCCCATCTCCTTCATCATGTTGGTGCTGACTTGGTTCTGGATGCATTGGCTGTTCTTGGGTTGCAAGTGAGTGAAGTTTGTTCAGGATGCAAGGACTGTGAAAGCAGGACATCTGCAGCTCCTCTAGAACATATCTCACAAAGTTGCTTTGACTGGCAAATGACAAAACATAAGGCACAATTTCCTTCTTCTTGCCAGAAAAATTACCAGAGGAAAACTTAACTGCTTAGCAGTGCTGCATAGACAGCAGTATACAGTATTGCTGCTCGAGAGTGAAGTGCCTAGGTATTGCTGATAGAAAGCCTTATTAAGCATTCAATTGTTTTTGTTTGGTTTTTTTTTTTTTTTTTACTTTTATGACAACAAGGATTCTCTTGTGGACCAAAAATCTTCTTAAGAGTCCTTTTGGAAAAGCACAGCTTAAAAGATGAATAGAAAAACAACCGCAATTGAGCAAGCTACTTTTCAGATCTGTCCCCAGATCAATGAAATTAATGCAAGACCAGTTTAAATTAAATGTAAATATACTCCATATATATTTCTCTTTAAAGTGGAAAAGACTCACAGCCTAAGAGACAAAAACATTTAAAACTAGAAAGTCCCTAAGCCCCAGAACAAGAAAAAGGCTCAGTCTTCTAGTTCATTTGTACCACATATTGTCTTTACAGAGGTACTCAGCAAAGTTAATGAAAATTGCCTAAATGTGAGCATTTAAAGTGGATTAGTTAATCAGCATTAAATTGTGATGCAGACACAATCAGAACTAAAGTGGCCTTAATTTGATTTAGTTTACTCTTAAAAGTAAACTGAACTGACATCACTATTTCACCTAAGACAATGAATAAATTGATAATTACTTCTGCTTGTTGCTGACCTTGACTAGATTTGAAGAAGTAATTTAGAGGTGAATGGCTCCATGCCCCTTTCAGTCAGTCTCCTGAGTCCTGTAGTACCAAATTAAAAGGCTAATAATAGTCCCCCCCCTTTTTTTTTAATCTTGAGAAGAAACAGGTCCTAACATGACCCTCAATTACTTTATTTTTTTTTTTTTAAGTAGAATTGAAATTCCACATTGCATCCAAGACCTCATGCTGATTAATGTTGTTCTAAATAATACCAGAGACTGAAGTATTATCGACTTTTTGAGAAGTACTAGTTGATTCCAAGCCTCCTTAATCTCTGACTGCTATTCACTGCAGTTCATTAAAGAACATATTATGTTAGGAGCTGGGCTACAATACTCCATCTTCACATCCTCCTAAGCCTGGAAACACTTGGAACATGTTGAAACAGCTGCCTAATGCTTGTGCATAAGTGTCTAGTCAATTCCTGTAATTTTCATGTTATTTTCCTAGGAAGCGAAGTGTCATCAATCTGTTCTTACTTGGTCCAGCTGGAACAACATGTCAGACTTGCTTTTAAAGATCTAGGTTAGGTCAAAAGTAAAAGAGAATTGACCCCTTAAGTGATTTTTACCAACATAGCAGAGCTAAGGGTAGAATCATTACTACAGAACTGGCCACTACAACCATATAGCTCTTCTCTTTCAGCCACCGCATTACTGCTGGTGGATTTTACTGGAGTCTAACAACAAGGTTTTCAAGGAAATTTAAAGTACTTATAGTTGCAGGGTAGTGGAAACTGAACTTAAAAAAAGTACCCATGTGAAACAAAAAGCTTGGTTAAGCCTTTTTGTTAAACAGATGGGGCCTGTATGGAGCTTGAGCTACGCAAATTCCTTTGAGAATCTGGCCTTAACCAGATACATGGAGAGAGATTGTAGTCCATGATTTGGCCACTTCTGCAGCTTGGGTCTCTAGTGGGGTACCAAATAAAATATTAAAATAGCAGGAACTATAAAAGCACCTATTAAGCATCTAAAAGAACTTTAAAAGTTGTGCTCCCATGGTACTTCAGTCACCGAAGTCCCTACTGCTGTTGCTTTTAGACTGGCTTAGACCCCCCACCCCACCTCATGTGACCAAAGATTTGTGGCTCAAAGCACAGCAGAGTAATGCTATTGGAATGAATAAAAGGAAAGTGTTCAAGTGAGCTTGCAAGTGTCTTAATTTCAATTAGGAATGTACGTGCTTTGTTATAGGATGAAGGCAAACTGAATAAACTAACATTCATGCAAACGTATAGAAGAATAAACATATCCAGCTATGAAACGTGCTTGTGTTTTTATGTGTCTGTCAGAACTACAGGCGTTTTTTACCAGGACAAAACACCAGCCTGACTGCCTTAGCCTCTGTGGCAGAGGCAATATGATCCTGATCTGGCTGTGCCTGGTTTAGAAACAGCTAGTATTAGCAGAAGCAGTCAGTCATGGAAGGTAATGGGATCCTAAGCACAGCTTTGCCTCATTATTTACTGTGAATCCTGAATATTCAAGTCAAATACAGTCTCAAAAGCCAGACCAGACCCCAAATATGTCGGATAACCCTGATCCAACTGGAAAGCACAGTTACTCCGTGAAAAAGTTCTATTGATAGCTGTCCTCTGTCACAATCTTTCCATTTGATGATAGAAATCAGCCATGGCTTGGAGGTTTCTGGCATCAGCAACATCTGGCCAGCACCAGCACTTTGAGGAAGCCTCCACAAAGGGAGCCCAGCCTCAAGAAGGCTCAGTGACACCAGTCAGTATGAGTCAGAGCACCCTGGGAGCCTTCCAACTATATGTAGAATTGAATCCCAGAAGAACTTGAAACCAGAATAATCAAAGATCACATACAGCATTCTCCCTTCACGTTGGCATCAGGCCTTGCCCCAGTCTTGACTCCCAACCGTCTCTGGTGACAAAATTTTCAGTTTACCTCATTGCCTTTTTTTTTTTTTATTACCTTTTTTTTTTTTTTTTTCCATTTTATGCCCTTGTCTAATTTTATTGTGCAATGTGCTTCAGTTTTAAGGAGACCTGTTCTGTGAGCAAAAAGAAGAAGACCAAACGGGAAGAAATGTCAGAGAGAAGAATTCAAGAAGAATATAAGAAACTGGGAAATGTTAGGTAAACCAGACCTGCCTTCCTCAGGAATTTGCCTCTCTAGGCAGAACCATCCTTACCTACTGCCCTCCATGTTGCATTTGGCTCATGTAGCTTATTCTAAAACTATCAACCAGTTTTCTTTACTTCCAGGAAAGGAATTAAATGCAAAAATGAACTAAAATCAAATACTTTGTTACAAGCATGGGTGTATTTAATAATTTATTTATTTCTGATGAAAAAGGACATAAAAGGAAAAATTCAAGTTTATACCAGGGTCCAAAGGTCATCTCAGTCAAGGTTTGTCTCTGCTTTTGAACTGAGTCATTAAAGGACCCCCCTTCTCAGTTCAGGCAGATATTTATTTTGAGCCTTGAAGTTCAGCAAAGACTTTACCCCATGCCATGAGTTGTTCAGCCCTCACATCTGCTCATAATCTTTATGCATGATGGCAAGAACTGTCTCTTGAAAAGATTATTTCACAAAAGTTTCATTTTTCAAAAGGGATAATCCATCATAAAATCTCTTCTTCCCAAAACATTTCTGTGCTGTTCAACTGAAATATTGGCAGGTAAACTGGCTGAATACATCGACTGTTGTTCAGACTGTTTCCAAATATGAAATAATACTTAATTTAAATCTATGCTAAATTAAAAATCCTCAAGTCACCTCAAGTATCCTCAAGTCACCTTGTGTGCACCATCTGTGCTAATTTACATTGTTATTGGCTCTTAGGTTTTCTACACTTGTGAAAAATGTCGAGAATGTGTTTACAGGGGAATGCTAATATGAGCTTTACCTTGTGAACACATTTAATCACATAATAATGCAAACACAAAACAAGCATTTAGAAATATTTTCCTCCAGGTCTTGCCCATGAATGATTGAATTGCAAATATAAGTGGATATTTTTATCCTGTTTTTTAATGGATTTAAATGGTTCCCAGTTGGGAGCTAAATCTAGAATTATTTAATTCAAACTAATCTTCCTTACTATTTTCCATATGCTTTTTATCCTTTTTGAAGACAGTTTCTACTTTCCTACTTCTTCTGCAACTTGTCCTTGGGTTTTCAGATAGACCTTGGATTTCATTCCTAGTTTGTTGAGGTTTTTTTCTTTTATTTCTAGCTATCCTGAGATGGTGACTGGATTCTTCTTCATCCTGATGACCTTGCTTTGGTTTACTCGTGAGCCTGGCTTTGTACCAGGATGGTCATCTTTTTTTGAGAAGTAAGTAAAATTTTCTAAACAACTGCACAGGAATATGGCTTTGCTTCTGACTTACTACAATAATTTTTGACCTTAAGACATCATCAACCACTATTAACAAGGTGGTAAAAAATGAAGTCTTTATTCAAAAATTGGAATTTTTGCTTTTTAAACTACATCTGTTCATACAGAGGCAAAATCTATTCTTTCTTGCTATACAGAGTGAATCAAATAGAGAAAGTAAATTAAACACATTTCAAGTGTAAAAGAATAAGAGGGTTGGATTTTGAGCTTAAAACATTTTAGTGCATTCATAGAGCAGTTTCACTGAAATAGATTCAAGTATAATTAAAATTAAAATATTTGACAAAAAGTGTTTATCGAGAAAATATCCATGAAATTAAATAGTACAGAGAATGGTGACTAAGCAAATAATTTTTCTTTTATGTTAAATAATATTGAAACAATTTACATTAAAAGTTACTATAACACACATTACATATGAAAGAACAAGGGATTTGAACTTAAATTTTCTTTATATTTTTACTGTATAAAATTAACTTTTCATCCTAATTTTGACAAAAAAACCAATTCCTAATATTGGGATTTTCTGACGATCACTAGAGTTTGACACTCCTTAAAATACTTTTTCAGAAAGAATTTTAGACATTTAATTTCAAATCCATCTACAATCCATTTCTAAAAAAACACTTGGATATGGCTTTTCCCCAGAATATGTTTACTGTTTCTTCTAGTAAGCACACTATTTTTCTGCACCTCCAAGTTAATATATTTGTAAACAAACGGAATTTCTTTTTTTTTTCCCCCACCTGAATGTTAAAAATTGTTGAGCAGTGATTGAAGTTGGCTACAAGAGTTAGTTTAATAAACAGGGAAAAAAATCCAATTTGTAACCTTGATATGCAGACATATTTTTCTGCTGGGCTGTTAGCATGACTTCAGATGTAGAAATGAAACTGGACCTGCAAAAATTTGCTTGGAGCTATGTATCTTTTTTAGAAATATTTCTGTTAATGTGTTTTCATGATAACCTCACTGTTTCTTTCCTAGGAAAGGTTACCGGACCGATGCCACTGTCTCTCTATTTCTTGGTTTTCTCCTTTTCCTGATTCCAGCAAAAAAGCCATGTTTTGGAAAAAGGGAAAAAGGTGAGGAGGATCCAGCAAAAAAGAAAGCTGGTACATTTTCCAGTGTCTTTAATTACACTTTATGTTTTCTGTAAAGATTTCTAAGGAGAGACTTTTAAGTTGTCAAGTCAGGGTTCAATTTCTCCTCTGAACCAGCGCCTCCCACATCAGACCTCTTTTTCCTTTGCTATAATTCATATTGTCTCATTCAGAGGATGACAAATAGGTTTTGTATCTGAGGCTGCCACCTGTTCTGTGCTAGTGGAATTATTACAATTTATGACTGAGCTTTAGGATTGGTTCAGATTGAGTTTTATATTAAAGAACTGTAATGCAAAATCAGCTGAAGATAAAGCCCCGGTAAAGAAATTGGTCATCACTTATACATCAGAAATCACTGTTAACATCATAAGATAAACATAAAAGAGGTCAAAAAGTGCCATACAATGTTCCAGCTTTGTCCAACACTTCTCTCGTAGTCTTCTTGATAATAATAATGATTGTGGTTTCACATTAACATTTGGGTAGCACTCAGTGGTATTGATCAGCTTGATGTGCCAGGTTTTCAGCAGTGCTGAAGCACTATTTTTCTATGAAAATAGAATTGTCTGTTAGAGTCTTATATAGACATTACAATGGTATATAAATATATATATGTATATAAATATATATATATATATACTGTCATATATAATACAGGTCTTAGGAAAAAAACTCCTCCTTCAAGAAAATACTCAGGCATCTAAAAAAAAAAATGTCCTCAGATAAAATCTAGGGGCATAAATGCACTTTATCAGGCTTCAGGACCTACTTCATAGCCCTTCTTTGATAATATAATCCCATTGTAACACCTCCTTTGTAGTCTACAGATATTTGTACATATATATGTACAACAGAGCCCACAGTCCATCAAAAATCTATGAAATGAAACGCAACTATTGTGTTACAACAATGAGTTACAACTATTCACATCAATAGAGTAGCCAAGGAGAAGTCAGGATATTTGGAATTAATATGCTGTGTTTTCTGAGGCCAGGCTAACAAGAGAAATAGGCTGTGCTCTGCTTCTTTGCCTTTCTCTCAGATAGTTCTCAAGATAATTCCCATGCACATTCAATTATTCCTAGGAGTGTGAAAAATGTGCAGATCTTAGAAAAAGGACAGTATAATACTGGTCACACATTTGTTTTATTTGATGTTGGAGGTGGTGAAAAGTCAACAGACATTAACACAATGGATCCCATCATTACCTGGAAGGACTTCCAGAAGACCATGCCCTGGGAGATTGTAGTGTTGGTTGGAGGAGGTTATGCCTTAGCAGCTGGATGTAAGGTACTGATTTAGATTTTTATCCTCCTTCCTAAAAGAATCATCAGTCTGGACTTTTATCCCTTTGCATGCTCCCTAGTGTGGATTTATGATGTGGATACTTCCAAGTTTGTATTTAATCTAGTGCCTCCTCCCTGCACTTAATAGACAGCTTATATCTAGCTAACAAAAAGATGGCTAGACCTCAAGACATTTGTGTAAGCATCTGCCATTTCAGGTGCTTCAGAACATCTAGATATTCATGTCATGTTTTCAGGGCCAGCAGACATGACACAGGATCTGAGGGACATCTCACACTTTCTCAATTAGCAGCTAACCAGACAGAGGGGGAACATCTCAGCTCTCACTGGATGCTCCTCTTTAGGCAACTGAGCAAAACTCCTAGCGCTGAATGGACAAATCATAACTCTAGGCCCTACTATTTATTTATTTACACTGAGTATAATTCATAAATACACATTTAACCCTCCTACAGACTCCTACATGTAGACAACTGCAACTGTGCATCTTAATCTCAAAATTATTTCTACCCAGAATGTGCAATCCTTCATCACCAATTTTCTATACTCCAGTTCACATGCTAAAGAAGGAGAGAAGATCAGCCGTGGTACGTCTTTAATGTTATTAACTGCCAAAAAAGTACTGAACAAAAGCAAATACAGAAAGCATTGACCTTAACTTTGTTTATTTGTTGGAGGGATTCTCTGATGTAAACTGCCACAAAGAGAAGAATCTGTTTTACAAACATACCAAGTATTTAGCAATTCTTGTGCCCCTGTCCTTTCCCCAGACCTCTGGCCTCTCTACGTGGATTGGACGTCAAATGCTCTCCCTGAGCAGCCTTCCCTACTGGGCTGTAACTCTGCTGGCTTGCATCTTGGTATCCCTGGTAACAGAGTTTGTTAGTAATCCAGCAACTATAACCATCTTTCTGCCTATTTTATGCAGCATGGTGAGTTAAAGCAATGACATTTTTAGTCTGTTGTTCCTGAGAGGCTTGTGGGAATGTTTCAGGATGTCAGGGTATTGGCACTATGCTCACATGAAACTCTGCCCCAGTTCCCAAGCTACTGTTCTGAAGTCTTTGGATTAGGAAAATAATAAACTTGGGCAGCCAAAAGCATATTTTAGCACCAAGGAATTTATTTAATACCTCTCAGACAAAGTGAAAACTTAGCTCCTGCACTAAGGGGTTCAGTCAAAGTACAAGAAAAGGTTATGATGCAATCAAAAATTTCACATAAAACTTGAGATACTTTTATCAAGATTATTTCAAATGTCTTGTTCGTTAGTTAGAAGTCACCTACTCTCCTACTTTTAAGAAAAGACTAAAGTACTGAATTTTATTTCAGATTTAAAATTGTTCAAGGGGGTGATGAAAAACAGAGGTGTTTGTAAGGGACAGAAAAAAAATCATTATACTGTTGACAAAAGCAGAGGAAAGAGATACTAATTTCATTTTATATGGGAATAGCAGTTACAGAAAACCTCCTTATTTCTTTTCATTTATGTAATGTGAAGCTTTTCTTACAAAGAAGGCAGGTTATTAATCATCTTTCCATATCATAACAAGTTTAGGGGACTGTTCCAAAGCATGTGAACAGCTCTGAGATAATATGAAGATATGGTCAGATGAAAATAAGTAATTATGTTTATGTGGCTTAGGAGTTCAGATTTACTTCTGCTCCATGGAGAAAGAGACTCTCCTAAAGAAAAATTTATAACAGTAATCTACTTATAGTAGTCTGAACTGCAATCTTAAAGCAGTCTCCCATTTTTGATTGCAAAAGTAACCTAGAAATACTTCCCTCCCTGAAATGATCTTGGCTTTGCAAATACCCCTCCTTTTTCCTCTGACATAAAACTAAGCCAAATCAGCGTAAATAAAAATGCAAAATTTCACCACTGCTGAAGACTGCAGCAGCAGAACAATTCTTTTAACCCACTGTAGAGAACATTCCATTGTCACCGCCTTCTTATCATGCAAGTTTGGGCCATGAACAGCTATTCAGGAGGACTTTACAGAATGGTCCCAATATATTCAGCAACTGAAGTAAGAAGTAAGTTCCTCGTGTTAGATGAAGACTGAAGTGTTAGATCCATAAGACACAATACAGAATGACACAGAGAGCAAGTGGAAGAACAAAGGTTGCCTAATAGTAGCAAACCCCATCCTGCCTCAGTGTGAAATGTCCCAAGAGAGATCCCTGGACCATGACCAGCTTCAAATTACAGCATTTCTCTAAAAAAAAAAGAAAAGCAACCAAGCAAAAATAGTTTCACACTTAAGTTTAGAAACGAGGGAGATGAGATTCACAGAATCTTGACAGAGAGGGTACTCTCATCTGAGTTGTCAGCAGGGGCTTTTATTGATTAGGTGAAACACCTGTCTCCCTCTCTTCTTGCAGTCAGAAACTCTGCTTATCAACCCTTTATACACCCTGATTCCTGTCACCATGTGTATCTCCTTTGCGGTGATGCTGCCAGTGGGTAATCCTCCAAATGCCATTGTCTTCAGTTATGGGCACTGCCAGATTAAAGATATGGTGAGTCTTGAGACTGGGTATATCCTCCCATGTTTCATGCAACTTCAACACCAGCCAATAACAGTAATGATTATACTGGTGCTAATACAAAATAATATTGATCTGCAATGCAACTGAGCTGTCAGGTTAGGTACATCCACAAATCTGCTGTAGAATACATGCATTTATCATCTTTATTTTTTTAATGAATATAATGGTCTAAAGAGCTTTTAGGAGTATCCAATCCTTTGCATTGACCAATTAAGATAAGTGAAGAAAGCATGAGAAATTAGATTATCACATAGCTCCCCAGTAAGTCATGTATCACCCTGCTACGTGTGACTCCCCACTCTGATTATCTGATTGAGAAGTTCAAGTGACAAACTGAGCAGTTTTCCAATGAACTTTCCAACAGTCCATCTCTAACTATCACTCCTGAATACTTCCACAACCTATACCCTGATACATAGTACTCATTGTGCTTTTTTGGCTCTAGATATCACTTTACAAAACTTATCAGATGAGATATGTCAGTATAGACCCTACTGATTTTTTTTCTATGTTAACTGGTTTTGATTAAGTTGTCATTGTGCTCTGATGTATTTTGGTTTTGCAGGTGAAAGCTGGCCTGGGTGTAAATCTGATTGGCCTGGCTGTTGTCATGGTGGCAATCAACACCTGGGGAATTAGACTCTTCCAGCTGAATTCCTTTCCAGAATGGGCAGCGGTCAGTAACATCACCAGCCAAACATAATCTTCAATAAGAAAAGAAAAAAAGGAAAAAAAAAAAAACACTCAAAAAACAAAAAGTGCAAGACCAAAGTGAGCTGGGATAAAGTATTAAACCTACATTTCACATATGAAAGAAAGAATAAAACTTGTGTAAACATAGAACTGGGATCCATAGCAAAACCATGAAGAAAATCCACAGGGATGTCTTCTGCAAAAGTTTTCAGTTCTGAAAATCAGTGTGAGTTAAAAGGAGAGATTAGCTTTGCTCTGTTGTTGCTTTCCCTGGGATACCGTAACTCGGAAAAAAATCCTCTCCTTCGAATTATCTGCCCACAGCTTTTTCATACCTTAGAAAATTACACAGGACTTGTATACAGGACTCATATAGTGGAAGACAAGAACACACACACTGGTGTACTCAGCAGTGCGATATTCAGTCCTACCATTGACTTCTACAGTGAATGCAGGGGGAGTCTTACTCCCAAACCTATGGTTTTATAAGCCTACTTCTTTAAAGGCAAATTATTCTTCTTCTTTTGAGGTGACCTATCACTGTGGTATAAAAATCCACTTTCCCACCTAACTCATATGACCTGGACCAAAATACAACTACCAGTTACAGCTCTTCAAAGGGATAACCGAAACCTCCAGAGAAGAAGGAGAAGTCTCCTTGAAAAGAGATTTTTTTTTCCCACAGCACTATTATAAATATCCAATATTGCAGTACTTGCAATCTCTGCTTTGGAAGGGAGAGTTTCAGAAAGAGAAAGCTTTGTTCAATACCTTTTTTATCACTATTGAAGTGGGAGTTCTTTTAGCAGGGGAAGCTATAATCAGCAAAACCTTACCAGGCCAAGACATCCACGGCTCTCCTCTCTCTTTGTCATGCGGTTACAATTCCCCTGACAGTGAAAATACAGTCTCATCCAAGATGGCACTTAGTGCTGCTCCATGAGTAAGAAGGGAGAGGGCTGAAATGGAGTGGTGCTGGTGTATCTCCTCATTCTGTGCATTCATTTAAACATCACGCTCACCTGCTCTCTACCAGCCCAGAGAACAGGAACTTCAGTGTAGGAAAATCTGACATAGAGCAGATAATTACCAAACCAAAAGTCCTGCTTTTCTGATTGGATCCCTCTGATAGTCAGAAAATTTCATGTATTATGTCCTGTTGTAATAATTTCTTTAATGTCAATACATTTATGCTGTATATTAGGATGATTGGATCTCATGTAATCACACTCTTTAGACATACACTTTAATGGAAGTTTGTGCCTTCCACTTATAATCTAGGCTCTCTAGATGCTAGTGTGAATGTCTATTCTGCAAAAATAAAATGTCAATAAAATAAATTATTCACTACTGCACATTCTGGTGCTATGTGAGAATATAAATAGGATATATTTCACCTCATAACCCACCAAGCCCTTAGGGAAGTAGTGTTGAGACAGCAGGGGGTGTTGGTTTACTGCTTCTGTCAAAACAGAGGGATCCCACAGACTTGTCTTGGAAATAAACAGATACACTAAGAGGTCATAGGATGACAGAGGGGGAGCAAAGTGGGGAAATCACAAAAGCATGTCTTAGCCTCTCTACCAAAAGCAGGAGGCAGCATCCGTTAGCAAAACAACTGCTATTCCTCGTAGCTCCTGTACATTTCATGTTGAAAAGCAAGGTGTTTGTGCATCAGTGGCTCAGTGCATCCCCATGCCCTCCTAATCCATGAAACAAAACCTTGGCCTCACTTTTTCAACTCTTCTTAACTCACCAGTTCCTGTGTTCCCTCTCTCCTGAGCCTGCTGCTCTGCTGTGCTCCAGCATACAAAGCTCATACCTGCTGCCTCTGGGATCCAGATCCTCCTCACCACTTCAGCTCCACTCTCTTGGTGTTTTCCTGATCCCCAGCAAAAGGCTGCTCAACGTAGACCCCAACACGGAGGTCAAAGCAGAGGCACTCTGGCACAATATCCACCCTGAAGCCACTGAAACAAGAGGTAGAGGGCTGCAATGTCTGCTCACCAACGAGGGCATGTTTCTCCATTGACAAGCACTTCAGTAGTTGGGGCAATACCAACAGTCCTGTCCCCACACACAACAAGCAGAACATATTTCTCTCTGTTCACAGTGCCTAATGGTTACTTTCAATCATTCTCCCCCTGCCAAGAAACTCTTTCTGGCTTGCTTTCTTCCTAAGGCTTTAGTTGCTCTGCATCTTTTACTGTGCACTCATCTCCCAATCCTTTTCACTTCATGCTTCATCCACCGGCACCTTCAAATTGCCTCACTGCTCAGCAACAAATCACTTTCTACCCACCTAATACTAATTTCTTAGCTCTGCTCAGCTCCCATAACACCTTGTTATCCCAGACCTTTCCCAGGGGATATGAAGACAGGATGTTCTCATCTGCAAGAGACGAGCAGCTGGCATGCCAGTCAGCTTTAGGGAGATCTGGAATTACTCACAAATCAAACAGAGTGTCCTGCAACACTCTTCAGTAATAACAGCAATAAGAGTAGGTAAATGGAAACTGCTTGGTGCTGTGTTGTACATTGCCAGCAATATTTCTTCAGAATCATTTCCAGGAGGCGCTGGCATAGTTTGTGTCTCATGAGATTGGTGCAGAGAATTTCGAGTGGACTCAGGCAACGAATTTCCCCAACAGGCTGTTTCTCCTCTTGTGGTGCTCTTGGCACACTTCCATGTTCACAGCTGCTGGCACTCGTCACTGTAGTGTCCCAGCAGGCAGTTGCAGGAAGGCAGTGTGCTGTATTGGCCCCTTTCCCTATCAGATCAGGCAGTGCATGCCCCGTGGCCAGATTCCACCCTTAGACATACAAGTATACATAGCAGCAGGTGAAGAAGTTTATGACTGGGCAAGCTGAATAGTGTGACAGCAATGGCTGCTGCTTGCTTTTTTTTTTTTTTTTCTTATTTTAAATTATAATAAATGGTAAATGGACAAAGAAGTGGGAAATTTTCACAAGTAATTTATAGTGTACTGTCACTCGACTTCAAATTTGCCACTACCAATAACCGAAGCGGAAGTATTTTCTTAAGGGAGGTAAGCCTGATTTCAAATTAAGCAATTTCCAAATGCTTTCAAGATTCATTTTTCAAGATTCAGCACTAAGTCTTAAAAACAAAAGTTCTGCTTTCTGCCCAGAATTTAAGATCCCTGTCCAAAGAGTAGAACCACATTAACTAGTAGCAGTACACTACTTTATATTTTTATATTACCTTTTACTAGAATCCTATTCAGGCTACATATATTTTTTTTTTCCAGAGGGATATAAAACTTGAACAATTTAACTGAAGTAAATTGAGGTGATTTATACTGAGGAATTATTCATTCTGTAGCCGATAATGTTTTATTTCTCAGGGAAAAAAGCAGAGCATGATAGCAGTACTTAATACATGGGCTGTTCAGTTCTCTCTGGTTTGCAGAAAATGTGAATAATAGAATTTAAAACAAACCCTTATATTATTATATATATATATAATATTTATATATATGTATATATATAATATTTATATATATATATATATATATATGTATAAGTTGATTAATATCTTATTCCTTAGATTGTGTTTTTGGGCCCAGAAGGTGCAGTTGACAGAGAAAGGCTCTAATCTGTGTAACTAAATGTTGCAGCATCCCTGTTTTCACACAGAAAACCAACAGAATGTTCCACTCCAGCATTTGGGCTCACAGGGTAGGAAACTTTCTAGTGTAGTTATGGTTTGAGCTAGTGATTTACAGTACTGAGGTATTTAGGTACTTTCCAGATGTAATAAAGGCAAGCCAGAATTGAATTTGGAAGGCAATTTATGAAATTTGTTTTATTTTCCAAGAAAGTAAAATTGATCATCTGTGATTAATGCATATTTCAGGTAAAAAAGCAGATAACCTCCACAATTATTTTATGTCAGTGCAAATTCAATAAAAATTTCCTTGGCTTGAGACTTTTTAAAATAAATGTTAACTTATACCACCAAGAAGTTTAACAAATAAAACTACATATCTCTTTTTTTGTCCCTCTGAGGCAAAAATAAAAAGAACTGCACAGGAAACTTTTCTCTGGATTTTACCAGCAATATACATCCTCCCATATCCACCATCACTTCCTAATATTCAAAGTAATTCTGCATCCCATACAGAATATTGATATTGATTTTTACATGCAAATATCAATGCACAAACTTGTTTCTGCAAACAAGGGTATAACCTACACTTATGAAATCAACACCTTATTACTTCTGAAATTTCCAGTTTCTTTCTTCTCAATGTTTCAGTTTCACCAGGGATGGAGCACACATCATGGGACAAGGGGCTGTGGTTCTGTGACATAAAACAGAACCACTGAACATTCATGTTACTGAAGTTCTGTGAGGTATATCCACCATATTTATTTGAATTCTGGTACCCAGTAAGCTAATAATTAGCTTTGCTATCTGAAATTTTGTATATTTTCAGTACTAACTTTTTACTTCAATGGAAGATGGTCTTAGAAGAGCCTTAGGGCAGCATTTTCCATCACAGGATAATAGTCTCAATTCACAGTAAATATTTTATAAATCTGTTAGTAGCTCGTATATTCCTTTCCTCCCATTTTGCCTTGAACCTTTAGCTCCTAGGACATGTCTCAAAAGAATCAATACATGAAAATGAATACAACTGTTTTTAGCAAGGGAGGGAAAACTACATATTTTAGCTGGCAATCCCAGCTATCCACATAGGCATTTGAAACGGGCACAGATTCACAGGACCCGTGTTAAGTGGGAAACCTGCTGCTATGTATCTTCACAGCACATCCATCCTTTGCACCCTGCTTTGACACCACCGCATCCAAAGCACTCTGAGCCCCCAGATGCAAGGTCTGCATCAAGCAGTCATTATTTGTGCATACCCTCTGCCCTCTGACAGATAAGGTTAAACTTCAGTATCACCTAGGATAACCTGAGGTGAGGTAAAATGTTATACAGTAGTTGCAAAGTCAACAGGAACTGTGTTATAATGTTATCCAGATTTACAGCTTACTATGTGGGTGACAAAAACCCAGCTTGAGCTAAAATGGAAAATGTTGCAAACAGTGTGAAACACTTCAGAAGTCCTGTCTTTAATATTAATGAGCATATATTGTTTCTATAGCATTACAGCTGTAGCTCGTTCACTTCCTAATACGATAGCAAAAAACCAAATCCTAACATCTGCTTGGAATGCTCAGCTGAAAAGAGCTCCAAATTACACTCTTAAGAGTAACACTGGCCTGTTTGGCAACAAATACAGATATTTTGAATATTATTTCCCTTCTCATTCTCATGTAAAGAAAGGGAAGAACATAAAGCATCTTTGAGGAAAGAAATAATCCAATTTTAAACAGTAACATGATTTTATATGGCAAGCAAAGAAATGCGAATGGGTTAGAGCCAGTATTTTTCAATGCTCTGCTCAAGAATAGGAAAGAAAGATGTGGGAGGGTGGGGAGGAAGTTTAGGGAAACTAAGTTCACCATATCCATGAAAGCATCAAAACAGCTGTGCAGTGCTAACTCACTCTGGAAAAGCTTTTGTGTATGGAAGAAAATTCAGTCAGCAAAAGCTAAACCTTACTGTACTTTACTTGTGAACTGCCTTCACCAAACACCTTCTGGGTATCTTCAACACATACTGCCACCACAACATTTCTGATAGCTAATGTTAGTTGGTAAAACCACTCCTCCCTGTTTGAGGTTTTTTTGCGTGTTTGCCCGAGGGAGAGTTGGTAGCATCACTACTAAGATTGTCTGACTTGAGGTGGCTTTTAAACTTGTCAAATAACCCTCTGCAAAGACTGAAAGCTTTTATGTGAGCTACACATTTCATGGCAGAGGTGAAAGGAAGGATGGAAAACTGCAGGTGACATATTCTTTATATATGTATTTATGTTCCTTAAGGAGAATCCTTACATGAGGAATACTTTCCTCTGTTGCATGACTGCATCGTGGAAGAACTCTGTTATCACCAAACTTTGGCAAAAGGTGCCAAAGTTTGGTGTATGGTATTCTGTAAATTTGACTTTAATCAGTCAGTGAGAATTCCTGAACTTGGAATTCACTCAGATATATCCAAATCAAACGTTTTGGGGTTGAGGCTGAAAATTACAATTGGTACTTAGAGAGTCCTGTACTTAAAAGCTATCATGCTATGTTTGTATCAAACAGTGCACTCCACTGGGCCCACTAATACAGCAAAACAGTTAGTGCCCAAAGCTTGGGATATTTTCCTTCTGAATGTCTCCAGGCCTGTCTAATGGACTAAACACCCGTTTAGAGATCAAAGCACACCTTCTGATTTAGTCTCTTCTAAGAGGAATCCAGTCCGTGTGCTCTACAGATTTCCTGTGATGAGAATCAAAGCATGGTAAAAGGACAATTCACTCTGAAGGCACAACTAAAACACTAATGGAGAAACACCCCAGGCATGCTTTAATCAAGGGCCTGAACTAACAGAGGTCATTCACTGTGCTTGTTCCTCCTACTTGTCCATACCAGCCTATCACCAGGTATTCCTAACAAAAGCAAGGAGAATGTCTTTCTGGCACTTTTCTTTGTCCTTCATATGCTGCAAAAGACTGCCAAGTGGATTTAAGTGATTTAAGCCTCCTTACAGAGCTGATAGAACTCTTCTATTTTACAGGAAAATATTAAATAAATTTTATTTGGCAGATTGTTGCATTAATAAGATATACATCTATTCAATTTACTGCAATTTTTTATTCAGAATTTACAACAGAATTTGTGCAAAGCTATGGTTTCAAACAGAAGTGCTAAAATAAGATGTGTATTTTATCACACACCAGGGCTTTTAGTAGCTGCAGTGGGTAAAGAGTAGTATACCAGACAAATAATAATGGGGACAGCAGATAACTAGTTCTAATCCTAAGAAAATACATGGTAGACAACTGAACCAAAGACACTGGGCTAAAGACCATACAAATGAATGAGGAATGAGAATGCCAGACATACCTGAGAGAAATACTGAGCTCTGGCCCTTGTTTCACACCAAGAAGCAGTAAAAAAAAGCATACTTAGAACAACTATACACAAACTGGACCATTAAGTGCATAAAATGAATGGTTTGGATTCACTGCATAACTGCTGTTCTCCACCTGCCCACTATTTATGGAAGATTGGTCTTCTCTCTCCCATCCTCCACAGCAATCCAGAGACATCCTCAAGCAACCAAGCAGAAAGAAAAGAAGAAGAGCCAGCATACGAAACAAGAGACAATGGAAGAAACAGTGCATTTGAAATGTAAGTTAAAGTCAAGTGTGTGATGAACTGACTGAAGCTGCCATTTGCCACCCACCTGAACTGCTCAGGGGCAGGAGGTAGAGAACTTAGAAAAGAAGGAAAGGGTGGGCTGAAGATGTTTTAAGAGATGGCTTTATTTTTCATTATCCTACTCTGATTTGATTGGTAATAAATTCAACTAATTTCTCCAAGTCAAGCCAGTTTTGCCAATGACAGTAATTGATGAGTAATCTCTCCCTGTCCTCATCTTGATTCATGAGCCTCTCCTTCTATTCTTTTCCCTGTACAGCTGAAGACAGGAGTGACAGAGCAGCTTTGGTGGGCATCTGGTGTCCAGACAGGGTCAACCCATGACCTGTAGGGGTGGAGAGTGAGCTGGTGCTGGTGTTGGCTGGGGGAAGAATTAATCTTCTTCACAACAGCTGGTATGGCGCTGTGTTTTGGGTTTGCGCTGGGAATAGTGTGGATAATTCAGGGATGTTTTGATTTTTGCTAAGCAGTGCTTACACAGAATCAAGGCCTTTTCTGCCTCTCACCCCATCTCCCACAGATTCATACCTTGACATATGAAGTTTACCATCTCTAACAATGGAATGTGGATCTTAAAGACAGTGAAGTACTGCTGCTCACAACAAATGACACGAAACATGGAAGTTCCTTCTTGATGCATTTATTTCCTTTTGTGACGTTCTAAGGACTAGGGCATTACCAAGTGTGAGATACACATAGTAACAGGGCTAATGACTCCAGTTGGATCAGGTAAAAATGGGTTACAAAATATTAGGAAAAGAAATAATGAAAAATACAAACAATCTTAACCAGTCACACATCAGCTGCAAATCGAAATTCTGAAACCCTTGAAAATCAGTCCCAGGAAAAGTTGACGGCTGCTCTCTCAAAAGAAGGACATTCCAGTTCTAGGAGACTAAGAGTGGAGGAACCTCCCATGCCAACCCTCTACTTGACCCTTGTTGCCTTGAAAGGTAAATCGCATCCTTGATGCACACACAGAGGTGACCTGGGGAACACTGCTCTTTCAGGACTTGTCACTAGGAGGTTTCTTCTTAGCCTCCACATCCTTCTTAAAGTCTTCAAGCTTCTTTGCAATGTTAGGAATCTTTAAAGACAAAAGAAAAATCACCCATCAAACCCGACATAAATTAACAAAAAATCCTGAGCTACACGAGTCTCATCAGGAAAGACAATACCAGAGAAAAGGCAAGAAATTCTATGAAGTTTAAACTGGTTTCTAAAAGATACTTCCAGTATCTGTTACTTTACACAAAGCTTAAAATCAAAGCAGTATCAAACAAAGAGCACCTCACATGAGGCTTCGGGAAATATTTTACGTTGTTAAGGCTAGAAGTCAGCCAGTGGTGATGGGAACAGGAGAAAGGAAAAAAGACCACTTTACAGGAAATTTAGTAAGACCAGTCTGGTTTCCTCACTGAGAGAGGAGGAACTGCCAAAAACAAGCAGATTTAAACACTGATGCACAGACTTTTGAAGGGGAAATTAGATTGCACTGTAGTGGTCACAACCCAAGAGAAAAAGAGATATTGAAGAGCATCAAATATGTTCTCAAGAAATTTATTAAGAAATACTCCTGGTTTGTCTTGTGGGAAAAAAAATCTCACACTGTGGGGAACAAAATCCCACAGTAGAATAAAATTCTACTGCATTGGAAATTGGCAACCTTTTGCAGTTTCACACTTGAATGAAAATTCAATTTACTGCTTGTAAGCTTCAAAACTTCAGCTTTCTCTTGCAAATAAGACAATTTTGATAAAATAATCCAACAGTAAATTTTGGAACCTTGAAAAAAAATGCTGCAACTTTTAAGGGCAAGGAATAGATTATCTCATGACTCTAGCTAAAACTGGGAAGTGACAATGCAGGATTTTACAAGCTAGCTGATTAAAATGAAATTTAAGCCAAGTTTCCCCAAGTAGTTGTGAAAAAAACCATGGGCTTTTACTTCATATGTAACCTGACCACAGAGAAGAAGTTAATCCAAACAGACTGCAGCTCTCCTACCGAATGGTCTGAAGCTGATAGTACCAGTTTCTCTTACCTTCCTTTTCAAAATTAAGCTCTGTTGGAGCAAACAAAATTAAGAGCCCAGCCTGTAACACACCCGCCATTTAAACTAAACCAAAAGAACCCTCCATGCACTTACAACTGAGCACACGTGTGTACAGCTGCAGAATTTGGACCTCAATATGACAAGTTTATCTCAGATGCCATCTAAGACAAATCATCTTCAATACCAGCAATAAAATTACCATGTTCATCCTGCAAGTCAGTGTTACGTTCCCAGGGAACCAGTTCCTGCAAACTAAAAGCCTGAGTCCCCCTCTTGTGGCAATACCTTATTAGTGCTGCCAGGAAAGCACTATACCATGGTTATGACACATATTGATACATCCATATTCTTATGACTACATTTTTGTAACACTGTAAAACACATATTAGAAAGAAACATTAGTCTTTCATTAGTATTCTCACTGGAGTGATTGACAGGAGACATCACAAAAGTTTGTGCATAAACCAGGCGCAAAATGTATCAATTTTTTTAAGCAAGATGACTTCAATACTGAAGATGAGAAGAAAGCAAAACATAACTGCCGTCAGAGCCTCAACAACTTGTTTTTGGTTTGTATTTTTCTTTAAATTAGGCTAATATAGATTGCATAAGAATTAAAAAAAGAAAAAAGTATGTTAAATGTTATTAACTCCTCTAGCCTGTCAACTAAGTGGCACTGCTCTTCCAAAGAATTCGGCTGACTCTACAGAATTTTTAAAGCACATATTGAAGACTCAGCTTGAAATCATCTGCCCTCTCACACTGAAAACTCTGTTAACTCTGAGAACTGAAGAATGAAAGTTCTCTTTCTTTCTTTTCTCACTGTGAGAAAAGAAGGAAAGATAGATTTGAGGACAATACATTTTTTGAAGTAGGAGCAGGTGCTGAATTTTCAAAAAAAGATGACAGAATTTATTTTCATTATTGGTGCAGAAGACAGACATTTCACATGCTCTGAGGATTTTTAATTAACAAACAGACAGGCTATCGGAGTCAGGAGACCAGTATTTTAGTGCAGGTAAAATCCATGAGCAATTGCTAAATCTTTGCCATTTCTCCTGTCTCTATCTATGTAGATGCCTGGGCTCTGGGACTGAACAGCAGTAAAGGCTTTAAGAATTATACTGTCACTGAGAACATGCTAGAGAGGTAAATGTTTTGGTTCCACTTTTTTGTTTTGTTTTTTGCTATTAGGGTTGGAAAAGACCTCCAAGATCACCAAGTCCAACCTCTGATCAAACACAACCTTTGTCAACTAGACCAAAGCACTAAGTGCCACACCCAATCATTTCTTGAACACCTCCAGGGATGGTGGTTCCACCACTTCCCCAGACAGTCCATTCCCATGCCTGACTACCCCTTCAGTGAAGAAATTCTTCCTGAAAACATTTGAATTTCTCTGTAACTGAAGTCAGTAAAATCTGCATTCTGTTTAAATAAAATAAACCAAAATAAAAACTGATTTAGTTCCAAACGAGGGAAAAGAGTCTTATATTTTTCAGTTCAGAATAGGTTTAACTCTGAGAATACAAGGATACTCACATCATAGTTCTGAGCCAGATACATCCCAACCACATTGCCAAGAGTAAAACCAAGCTAAAAAGGAAGAAAGGGAGAAGAGTTAACATTCTCTCATTAAAAGCATATTTGGGTAAAATAAAGAGAAAGGAATATTGCAAGTCAGGTGAAGACTAAAGGTTTCAACTCCACTCCTACTTAATTTCTCATCTTTCATCCAGAGAGATCCAGTTTTACCTATCTCCCTCACCAGGAAAACCTTGCCATCATTTCCCAAACACTGTGGACAGCTGTGTTTTTTAATACACATCTCTAAGACTATTTGAATGAAGCTATGATCCCCTTTTAAGGTTCTCTTCACACCCACAAAGGACCTACCTGCTACAAAAATGGAGGAGATAGCAGCAGGGACCTCCATACCACAAAACTTTTGGTCCACGCTTGGAAAGCCTAAAGCAACACCCCACTAAAATGATGTTTAGTGCTGGAAAAGGACACACATATATTACTGTGTTATGTGTTTGTGTAAAGCAAAAAAAAGGTTCACAAACTTGAAGGTCAGAACAGAGGCTCTGATTGCACAATGATCACAGTCTCAAGAGGTTTAAGGGTACATCAACTTAAACTGATGTAAACCTGCTGCTTCTCTTTTGCAACAACAGCTGCCCATCTTCCAGACAGACCCTTCTGATCCTAAGTAATTAGTTCACAGGCAAATCCACTTTGATTGAGGGGCTCCTCTGAGGTAGGAAAGTACTGCTGGTTGGAAGCACAGCACAATCTCTTTTGACAACTGTGCAAACTTGTAGTTGATGAAGGGTGTCCATAAAAACACACCTGGGAAGAGGGGCAAAAGCAAAACAGAAGCAGTTTCTGGCCCAAACCCTGTTTCTCAGCTAAGGAAAATCCTCAAGCATAAGAACACTTCTGCAGTGAAAGAAATTCCTCTCTTCAAAGACAGGTGATAAGATTTTCATTCAGCAACTCCCCAGTATCCTACATTTTTATTGCTACACTTCAAAATAAGTATGTCCTGTACTAAGAAAGCTCGTTTAACTGTTTTGAAAGGGGACACTATTAACACTGTGCTTTTGTTCACTGTCAGCAGACAAATCACTCCCTATGACAGCTGAGGCCAGTTCTATTTAAGAAAATTGTTATTGCTTATGGTCAGTGCTGTCAAATTAAGACTATTTTAAGAAAAATAAAACCACTGGCCATAAAACAACTTTGCCATCTCCTACTGACCAGACACTTTTTTCCATGCCAAAAGTAGGATAGAGCACAGCTCATCTTTTCAGTGATTCAGACTCTGTAAGCACCACTGGTGAAAATCTATCTATAGAAAACTAAAATTGGCTAAGAGGTGCCAAATGAATTACGACTGCAAGCTACCTCAGTATGTTTTTAAACTGATTTTTGGTCTTATTCCTTGTTTCTTATTACTTTTGAAGGAGCTTGACTTTAAGAATTTAAGAACAAGTAGAGTGTTTTGTGTGTGTGTACTGCACTGGTTATCAAATGCTCTTGTAGTTCCAATTATCAGCTAAAGAGGTACTCTGGGAGATACTAACAAATACTGCACTGATGGAAACCAGACTTCTGATTCCTCTTAATGCACAACATCACTCTAGCAGAGGAGAATTTCTTGTATCTTTAGCAGTGTCTGGGAAGCCACTTGAAAACACAAACCAGGTCCTTGTTTATTAGCAGTTTTCTAGGCTTTTACCCTTGAACATTTCCAATATGTGTCTAATTCTTTTGTGAGATAAACCTTACTCAGTACAGATAGTACTGAGGTCAGTACTCCCTTTAAGTGTCTCCTTATTTGAAAAGTCTAGCACTGCATTCACTGTTACATTTATTTTTAGAGTTGACAATTCAAGCAGTGGGAAAAAAATTCACTACTCGGACTTCAGTTATATGGAAAGCAAAACATATAGCCAATTAAAATGTGCATGTTGACTAAAAATAACAGGGCTGATGAGAGTTCAGGGTCTTTCAATTTCCACCCAGTATTTCAAGTTGCATCACTGGCAAATGCTTCTCTAATGATTAACTCTGGACAGCAAAAACACAAGGTTTGTGAGATTATCCCTTTATCTCCCTGCTACAGCCCTTACAAGGGAGAGCAAGAGTCAAACACCCAATTTACACACAAGCAGGGAAAAAAAACAGAATAAGTATATCTTTTTTCTAACTCTCACATACTAATCAAAAAGCCATAAGATATTTTTATCTAGTAACAAAAAAACCCATTAGCAGCAAGCAGTAGAGTTGATAAACACAAAAACTTTGAGAGTGGCTAACCATATTTAGGCTTACGTTTTCATTGGAGTGGAGAGGGATTATAAACACTACAGAAATGACTGAGGCTTTCATATTTGTTATTATGAACCTGGGATAAGAAATACGCCTTATTTATTCATTATAAAAAATAGGCAAGGCTCTCCCAACTTACAATAGGCCATCTCTTCTTTCTCTGTATGAACACCTGGTATGAAACTTATTAGCCAGCTGAATTATCTTTCCCCAACAAAAGATGAAATATCACTTATTGTTTGTACTTACTGGGACATATCAGAACACAACAAAACCCCTGGGCAACCCTCACGTCCCCAGAATAAAAAATGGGAAGCGATTGCCATGCTTTGCAACAGCACAAACAAGCACGTTGTTGGTCAGTTAATTTATTTCCACATCTGGCAGTAAATACCAGCATCGATGAAGTATTGAATGAAGAGCAGTCAGACATCTAACTTCAGGCACCCAGAGGAGTTCAGGGGATCAGGAGTGTTGAAATGAGAAAGATAAAAAAGCCATTCAGTCTATTAATTCTGCAGTTCTTAAGGGGGTGTAACGAAAGGCAGCAATGAAACACGATCCCTTGCCCTAACTTCTATATATAAAAATCCACATCTCCAGCGATAAATTTTTAAGGGTGCACAGAATGGCAAAGGGCCGACACCCCTGCTCTCTCACAAAAGGAGGGGGTTATTATGCTTACACAAAGAAATATGAGCAGCAAGGGGAGCATCACCGTGAGCAAGCAGAATCTGCTGAATCTCCAAGCCAAATTAAGGGCACGGCTTGGAGGAAAAATAAGGCAGGGACTCCCATTTTCAGAGCAGTTCTGCGAGAACAAGGTGGTCCAGCCCGGCTGCGAACAGCGGGCACCGAACGCCGGGGCGGGCGGGAAGGAGCCGGAGCAGGGAAAACGCCCAAGGATGCTGCGCTGCCGGGAAGCCAAAACTGGGCGCGGCCGCCGCGCTGACACGGAGCCGGGTCACAGCACGGTGACCGAACGCAGCGCTCTCCTCACCGCCCCGCCGGGCAGCGGCCCCGCCGCCGCCGCCGCCTTCGCCCCGCCCCGCCGCGAAATGGCGGCGGCGCCGCCACCCCGCGGAGCCTTACCAAGAACTGCAGCATGGCGCCCTCCTGCCCGTGCTCCCTCCCCGCCCGACAGCCGGGGAAGTCAGGCGGGCGGCGGCGGCGGCTCCCCTTCCGGGCGCCGGCCCGCCCTCGCCGCCATGGCCGGGGGAAGGGCCGCCCAGAGCACCGCCCGCCCGCCCGCGGCCCCGGGGCGGCCCCGCCGCCTCAGCCACAGCAGGGCCGGGCCCGGGACCCGCCCGGGGAGGGCGCGCCCGCCGCCGCCTGGCCCGGAGGGGATAAGGGACCGCGCAAGGGGGGGGCGGCGGTGTCCGTAGGGTGCCGAGCGTCATGGGAGCCCGAGTTGTCGCTCCACGTGTGGTTTCAAGATGGGGTCCTCAAGGACCGGGCGAAATCCCGTATAATCCTGTGTAATTTGAGCGCCCCTGCCTCAGTGCTTGGAAGATCTCAGCCTCCCATGCCGGAGAAGACTGAGAGAAAGGTTTTGTTTATTTTAGTTGTTGTTGTTGTTCCTGCCCTACTCAGCGCTCGCTAGACCACATCTGCTGTAACACACGGCCCCAGATTTGGGTCCCCAGGGTAGGAAAGACCTGGAGAAGCTGGAGCAAGCTCAGAAGCACAGGACAGATCAGATTGTAGACATCCCTGCGAGGAGGCTGGAGGAGCAGGACAAGTGCAACGGTGCCAGGGACATAAGGACACCCTTGGGCCTGGAAGGGGGATGTTGGTCAGTGATCTCCTTAGCCTGCACTGCAGGAGGGTGAGACAGCAGCGACAGGATGGAATGAGAGGACTGGACTGGGTTTACAGACTGTTTTGTCACCTAAGGAGGCAGGCACAGGTAGCCCAGAGAGATGGTGCCATCTTCACCTTCAGATGCTTTCAAAACTCATCTGGGTTAAACCTTGAGCAACCCACTCTAAGCTCAGAGCTGGCCAAGCCCTGAGGACGATGTTGGACAAGGGACTTCCTGAGGTCCCCTCTTGTCTGAATTATCCTGTTCTTGATTCCACAACAGCTTTAAAAAAACCCGTGCCCCCTGGTTTTTTTCCTCTTTTTATTTATTTTTTTTTTTTTTTAATTTGTGTGTTTAGAAAATGAGTATTTGTTGTTTGTGAAACACCCTGGGTTTAGCTTCTTTTAAAGGCTACACTTAACTGAGCTTTGGGCAGTACGTGTCAGTTACAAAGATTTCTCCTGCTGAAAGTCAGTAAGATACTGGGGACTTTATTGTAACATATTGCAGATCTCTTTTTTTTCAGATAGCATTTCAGATTAAAAAAGAAATAAATTAAGAAAACACAAGATGTGTCTTTTGTGTTGTCTATTAGGCAATTCTCCCTTGAAAGCAAGTTAACTCAAATTAAGTCTCAGTTTCCAGGATGCCAAAATGCTCCACCTAATAGAAAACATGTAGCTTCCTGCCTTTCTGGGGCAGGCACCTTGTGGGATAAAGAAGTATCTCCTACCCATTTTAGGAAAAGAAGCACGGAAAGATATTAAGTAACACCTTTTTTCGTTCTGGTGATACTGTAGTAAGATCCCGCCTTGAGGCAACTTTCTCCTGAATTTCAGGCGATCTCAAAGCTTCCCTCCCTGGGCCAGAGCTGACATTTGAAAATGACACAGAGGTTTGGATGGATGTGTCACAAGAGAGATTCCTTGCCCTCTGGAATGACTGACTCTCCCAGGAGTTTCAGACATGAGCTTGGTTCTGGAAACAGGAACAAATCAGCTGCTAATAACTATTTTCCTGATGCTGAGGCCTTCTACATGTGTTCAGGATCAGAGCACTGAGATAATATTATAGACTCCAGCCTAAGCACATGTCAGAAATCAGAAGGAAGAAACAAGTATTTTAGTAATAATAATGCTTTCACACGCAGAAAAGGATTTTCCTGTTTTCTACTCAGTTAAAATGTTGTTATTATGCTTAAACTATAATAAATACAAGATGTGTTAGACAGTCTTGGCTCAACAGTATTGTACACAGTTATTTTCCTACATGCCATGGATTTCCTGTGACATTTAATGGACAGCCAAAAAATTTTTTTCCTTTAAAGTAAAACCATTCCATTTACATCAGTCAATGCTGAGTCACTTTGGATTAGAGACTTTAGAAGGTGGGTATTGTGGATGGCATGTGTTATTGGAAGGAAGAGCTCAGTCTGTTAGTTATAAATGCAACTATTGTGCTTTTATAGTTGGGGGAGGAGGGAAAAAGCCAAACCAAAAAACACCTAAACCTTTTTTGAGCTCCCTCAAATATGCCTTCACTTCAATGCCTTCTCTTCAGACCAGAGAGTCTCACTGGCAGGCAGCACTTACTCCACTCTGTAACTTGGTTGGAGGGCATTTCTCTTGAAGAAAAGAAGGAACCAGGAAGAGGTCCTCATCTCCAGCATCACCAGTGCTGTTCTGAACAATGTTCAGGGTGTGCAAGAAGTGCATTGTGCTGCACAGCACCCATTTTGTTTTGCCTGCTTGGGGATGGGTTGGTTACATGGCCTGCTTTTCATTTCCTTTGCTTTTTTCATTCCCTGCTTGTGCTGCCAGAGGAAGACACAAGTCATAATCCTTCTCAGACCAGGGATGCAAGGCTGTCTGGGTCTTCTTTAAGGTAGCTCTTACAACTTCTTCTCTTGTAGCTACCGGCTTTGGTGATAGAGATTGGTAACTGTGTGGAGAGTAGCGATGGAATGCAAAGCAGCAGCTCAAGAGGAGTGCCTGTGCTCAGTGAGACTGACAGCTGATTTACAGCATCTTTGTATTAGCTCCTTTCACCTTGCCATCACAGAGACATGGTTTTTTTTTTTTTTTTTTTTTTTTTTTTTTTTGTGAGAAAACAGCAGGTGTGAATGCAGAAGTGGGAATATCTTCAGTGTAAAGAAGAGTGTAAAAGTCATGGAGTGCTAGTGAGATCCCAGGAGCTACTGCATGCTTTTAGTCAAAACCAAAGCTGAAATAACAAGTTCAGTGAGTTCTTCAGTCACTTGAAGATGAGACATAGAGATATTCTGATAATTTTGAACAATGAACAACAACTTGCAAAGGCAAGTTGTACAGGCCACAGTAATACCCATATGATGAACAACGTCTTTGAAAACAAATTTTTTCCCTTGTAACCAAGAATCTAGAAGAGTAAAGCTACTTAAAATGAGAAGAGTTGGAAAACTCATTTTTCTAACTGTGATAGGGACAAAAAAAGGTATAATTTTTAATGCATTTGCTGCTGGTAAAGACTTTCTCAATGTTACCTAAGGTGCTTTACAAGTATAGTCAAGCCCGTGAGGAATGCAGAAAGCTTGTTTGTCTGGAAGTACTGGCTCTTCTACATTATTCTCATTTTCGAAATCATATTTGAAAATGCATTCATGTTTATTTGATATTATTTTTATTTTGCATGTGCACTATATATATAATCTATTCTAAGGAAAGTGAGAATCCCTTTTTAAAGAATAGTTTTTAATTTACCCGTTTTTTTACAATAAGTTATCTAGTTTATGAATGTACCAGGACAAGACAGTTTTGTATTTTGAGCCCAGTAGAAAAAGAAGGGTGTTATGCCACCATATTTTGAAAAATGCTAACAAAGAAGAGCTTATATTCTTATATCCACATAAGTCTATGGGCCTGGATGAAGTCCACCCCAGTGTGAGAGAAGTGGCTGACACAGCTGCAGGGGCACTGTCTATAATATTTGAAAAGTTATGGAGATCAAGACATATCCCTAATGACTGGAAAAGAGCAGATATCATACACAAGGGGCCAAAGGAGGGCCCAGAAAACTAAAGACCCATGAGTCTTACTTCAATCCCTGGGACAGTGATGGAACAAATCCTCATAGAAACTATTACAAACTAAGTGAAGTGGGTGATTGGGAAAAACCAGCAAGGATTTACCAAAGGCAAATTCATGCCTGACAAACCTGATCACCATCTACAACAAAATAAAATTTTCTGTCAACATGGGGAGAGCAGTGGATGTTGTTTACCTGGACTTTAGCAAAGCATTTGATATATTTTCTCACATCCTTCTCCTGGACAAACTGGCAAGACACAGACTGAATGGATGGGCTGTGATATGGGTAGGAAATTGGCTCACAGGCCTCACTCAGAGGGTGATGATCAATGGTTTTTGCAGGAAAGACTGGATGAGTTAGGTCTTTCCTCCCTGGAGAAAACAAGGCTTAGGAGGTACCTCATTGCTGTATTCTGGCACTAAATGGGCAGCCACAAAGAGGACAGAGATTCTCTCTTCACGTGGAGCCACATGGAAAAGGCAAAGGACAATGGGTACAAGTGGCACTGGGAGAGTTTTCATCCCACTATAATTTATACAGTAAGAATAATCAGTCTCCCTTCCCAGGGATGTGATAGATGCCCTGTCACCAGAGGTTTTAAAAATTCTTTTGGACAGGGTAATAGATAATTTCATAAGCTCCCTTTGCCACAAAATATAGAACCATATGATCTTTTGAGGTTCCTTCCAACCTTATTCTATGGTTTTGTGTAATATGTCCCAGACTGTATGTCCACAAATATTTGACCCAGTGAGTCGTCAAGCAATGATCTTCTCACTCTTTCTTCCAACTTGCTTCTTCTGTACAGTCAGTAAATATGTTACTCTCTGACTTGAAAGCAGCACTAATAAAAGGTTTGATGCAGAAACTTTTGGTAATTGTGTTGGAAATGTTTGAAGGTTAATTTGAATAAAGCAGTAGTATTTGAACAAAGCAGTAGTAGTGATGATTTAGCCATCATGAAAATGTAAGCAAGGCAAGGTTAGTGGGGAGAAATAGTATTTTAGCATTCTAACTGATATCCTAAGGACAATCGATAACTTAATTTTTGCCATAGAAGCCCTTTCTCAGATATGAGTATGATTTAAGTCACAAGGTATAAAAACTGATTAAAAAGATGTTCTTTTAACTTCACAATGACTAATATACAACATCGAATGTAAGTCTTCGGAATACATACATTTAAGCGTCCTTTTAATACCACTCATCATTTCCAGTGTTTGGAATGGGGAGTGGAAATCAGATTTCCCTAAGCTAGAAATTCTGTAAAATAAACACCAGGTGGAGCCAGAAAACCATGTATTAGAATTGCTGTTAAAGTTTTATTATGTTTAATCCATATGTTTTGGGTTCAGTTCTGCCCATTTGCTTTGCTTTGCTTTAGCAAAATGTCTTTTATATAATCTGTGATGCGATTTCAATGTTTCTGAGGAGTTGTAATTATCCAGGACTTTTTTGTCTTGCCATGGAGACATGCACTATTATAGTACACAATGATACAGAATGTATTATACACATAATACATATCGAATAATATGTACTAAGAAATCAGAATTGCAGGCAGTCATCTTATCAAAAAATTAGCAGAATTTACTGCCTTTAAATATACCAACTGTAATTGCCCACGTGAAAAAAACCCTAATCTCAAATCTCTTCTGGTGAAGGTGCAGTTTATTGTTATTTAAACCAGTTGAAAACATCTTCTCCAAAATAACTTCCACTCCCTTCTCTCTCCTCTTAGATACTGTATCCCAAAGACCCCCTGGAGTTCTCAGATCAATAGCCTAGTACATTTTTCACAACAGAACACATGGCATCACTGACTCTCATGTGAGACTGAAGTTGTTTAAGACCAGGATTTTAAATGCTCATGTGAATAGAAGAGGTAGTGGTTTATGGTGTTCATATTAATTCTTTTAAAGTCAATTTTTTTGCACAAAGATAATTCTTGACACCACAACACACAGGCAGTTTGCCTAGTTTAATGCAGGGGAAAAAAAAGGTAAAAATTTAGTGCTATTTACTTTATAAAAAAAGGGTTGGGTTGGGGTTTTTGGGGGGTTATTTTTGATGGGTTTTTTTTTAGAAAAAAGAAATTACATTGTCCTCATAAAGCATGTGAAAGTGTTAAATTCTCCCTTGTGTTAGGTGTACACTTGAGTTTTCCCAGCCCTCTGTGAATGATTTGATAGGGGCAGAGGGAGCAGCTTAGTTCTTCCTGCCAGCTCTCAGACAGCCTGCAAGTGTGTGCTCCTCTCTGCTGCCCCGGCAGCAATGGATCTCCAGAGTGAAATCCAGAGCATTCCCTTGTCCTAGAAGTACTCTTTACCAGAAATACAGAAACTTTAGAGCATGAGGAACATGAGCCCCTGGAGAAACAGAACAGAGAACCTACAGAAGGTCTCTGAGCAGCAGGGCTGAAGGGCAGCATGAAAAACAAATTGGAGTTGAGGGTTCTGTCACACTCCTGGGGTGACACAAAAATGCAGGAGCGTGGCCTACCTTCAGTGGAGATTCTTTCTTCATTTTCCAATAAAATGAGAAATTGGTCCTTATTCTTGTGCCAGGGTCTGATGGTGGATGTCTTAATTCAATCTATAAATCTAAATATCTAAGTCTTTTTAGCATAGCACCAACAGTTGTTTAGCACAAAGAGAGGGACTCAGAGGGACTTGAGAAATAGCCCCCCAAAAAAAATTCCATCAGAATTCTCTTTATATGCAAAGTAATAATAATGGGATGCTTCTGAAAGAAACCAGCCATGTGAATTTTAAATACTTGGAATGAAAAAAAAAAAAAAAGTAATTCAACCACACTTTTTTTTTTTTCTATAGATGCATGAAACTGTGTTTCCTGACCTGGTAAGCCATTCATTCCACCCTAGAATTGAAACTTAATTCTGCATTTCCACAAAAAGACATCTTCTATCTCTATCTAATGATTTATCATACACGTAACCTACAGATGGCTCTAACTTACCTGCTTAATATCTGACCATGAACCTCAGCGCCTCTGGTTTCTCCCATGTAAATGGCTCTACTTTACCTTTCCTCTCCATTCCTTGAGTATATTTATATGCATAGGCAAGTTATATTTAACTTGGACTCAGCTTTCAACTGTTTCACCATGAGGTCAGTCAGGCAGTGGTGCAGGTTGGACAGAGAGACTGTGCCATCTCCATCTCTAGATGTTTTCAAGACTCAACTTCATAAAGCCCTGATCAACCTGGTCTAAGCTCAGAGCTGCTGTTTGGAAGTGGAGGTTGGACTAGTGACCTTCTGAGGTCACTTCCAACTTGAATTATTCTTATTTATGATTTTACTCTTATTTTTGTTTATATCTGGTCATTCATTTCTTCTTTCTTTTGATGGAGGAAAGAAATTTTTTAGTCTTACCAATCCTTGCATAGAAAAATAAGGAAATAACTGACTACCCTGCCAGGAGAAGTAGAAACCTCTCCAGTAAAAGTTCCAATGTATAAAGAAAGAAAAACCTCAAACCCAGAAGAATGATAATTTTATATGTAGACAGGGTAATGGAGGATCTTGAATGCAAATGGGTCATGATTTTAAGTTTTTACTCTTGAAGCTACAAGATCTAGAAATGTTCTCTGAACAACACCTCGCCCAGCCAACTGAGATGTTCCTATGATCAGATGCCCCTAGGACAAGGAATTCAAGAACTGAAGGCTGAGTCAAGTAAGAAATTATTGAGTAATGATACCTTTTAGCTCTAGCTGCTGGGCTGTGGCCTGGCAAGGGCAGTATATGAGAAGGTCCTTAATTCTCCTGAGATTCACAGAGAGGCACAATTGCATGAAAAGATAATAGACACGTAATGAATTCTGCTGAGCCAGACCTGCAGAGAGCGTGAGTGCCAGTCGTGGAGATTTCGCTGGCAGTTTCGAGCTGTAGCTGTGCATGCAGCTGGGGGTGCTCCTGGTTCAGCTCCTCACGTTCTGGTTTAGAGGCAATAATCACAATCACATCAGATGTGAGACATTGGAAAAATAGTCTCATCACTCATAGGATGACAGCAATCACCAGCACACCAATTTTCTGAAATTGTTTTTCAGTGCAGCACTAGAACCTTTTAAGAATTCAAGTCCTATCAAATGTGCAGGGAAACGAGTAAAGAGAAAAACCTATTTATAGCTAAGCTTTCTTGCTGTTGTTAGGGCACTGAGTGCACTCCACAGTCTCAACTGTCACATCTGGGTCGTGAGACAGAGCTGGGAGAAACCTCACTGGGGGCCCCCGTGCTTTGGGTTGAGGCTGCCTGGGTGCTTCTGTCCTTGGTTTTGTCCAAAGCAAGGCTGCATCTGTGCCAGTCCCTGTCACAGCCTGGCTGCCTTGTCAACCAGATCTTTGACTCTCTAGGGCCTGCTGGACCACCCACCTTCAGTGCCCAGCATCCTCCTCACATGTGCTGGGCAGCTCATCCCACTGCTCCTGGAGCAGTTTGTTCTCACCAGCCAGAGTGCAGTCACTTGTTCCTAAGAGAGTTCAAAAATAAAGGAACTTGACTGAGCAACCTTTATGGAAGAAAAATCAGTGCCTTCAGAACAGCTATAAAAAGACCTATGTGATATAATTAAAAGAATATAATTAGAACGTGATTGGTGGAACATCTGAGTAATGACCTGAGACTGCAGTATAGCTACATCTCCTGAGTGTGAGTGGGGAGGCTGTTTATAGCATTGGAGGAATATTGCTCTCTCTGGTAAATACTCCTTGGTGTAATGTTGTGTGACACAGCTGGGTCTCTGAGAGAAAAGCAAGCTCAGAAAGGCTTTAGAGGTGAACTCAAGAACTTGCTTTAGTGCAGAAGAGCTGAGTGTTTTTTAAGGCAATGTTAAACAATGCTGTAATTAGGCATAAATCTGTGCTGGGATTGGAAAGGGCAGTCCTTGTCCTCTCTCCCTTAGGAGAACTGAAAAACAGGTCCTACTCAGAAAAAATACAACAACCTTTTCCCTGCTTAGATTGGTTCTTCACATGACTGAAAAGCGCTATCAAGAAGCAGGCATCTATAAAAAGTGACTGTATTAGGACAGCATGTACCATCCTTTTAGTGATAATGTGCGTTTATTTAATATCACCGTAGGTCCTGAAGTTCTTGAGCGTGTTTTCTGCTGCCAAGGTGTTGCTGGGTACTAACACAATAAAGCATCCCAGTGGTATTAGCTGATAGCTGAAGATACATAAGGTTTCTTTCACATGTTCAGGAGTCATCCAAAGCTTCTGTAGTTAAGCTAATGATGTCGTGTACAAGTGAGACATATGTAAATGAAACAACATTCTGAAATTTCAGAGTGATGATCAGTAGGTGGTGCTCTTCTCCCAAGTAAGAATGTAAGAAATATATTTGAATTATCAAAAATATTATTAATCTCTTTCAATCTTTTTATTCCAGAATTAGATTATTATTAAAAAATGTTTCAAACACCTTTTTGCTTTCAAAAGTCACTCCATATTTTCACTATATTTCATAAGAGACAGAGAGACACTGGTTTAACTGATCCACTTCATTAAACTTGGTGGAATAATCTAATTGTAGTGTTGCACTTTAACAAGCCATCCTTCAAGAAGAATAAACTTATCTGTCCAGACTTTAATTAGTTCTCCTCTTGCTATCATAAGATTGTTCTGTTTTTACGGAAACAAAACTAAACAAAACCAACCCCCAAACCAAAAAGCCTTGTACTGTCTGGTGTTATTTTCTTAGACATCATGTCTTCAGTTAATTAAAATAATCTGAATGAACGTAGAGGTTATTTTCTTAGACATCATTTCTTCAGTTAATTAAAATAATCTGAATGAACGTAGGGATCAACTGAAGGGTTAGAATATTTTACCACCTGTTCTTCTTGGAGTAGTAATGTCAAAAAGAAGAGATATTTTATAAAAAAGTGGGCCACAACTCTTGTCTTGGAGAGATGTCCAGGTTTGCACTGGGAGAAGTTCAGGTGACTTCACAGAACAAGTCCCAGAAGTCAGGCCTTTGCAGGACTGTGGCTCTAAATATTCAATTAATCTCTGATACAAGAAAATCCACACTGATGCTTTCTGCTCATACTTTTTTTCAGTCTTCAGTGCAAATGATAAACCTTCACACATCACAAAGAATTGAGAGACCCCACTTACTTGATTACAGTTATTTGATTTTCGCTTACTTTCTGTTTTTCTTTGATGACTGTCATACTCACTGGCAAGCAATCAGAGAAAACAATACTTTCAGTTACCAAGTAATTTTGTGCTGGTGCTCCTCAAGTGTCCATCACTGCACAAGACAACCCACAAAACTGAATCTGTGAAGCACAACTTCTCTTTGGCAGCCCTACCCCTGTCTGCTGTGCCTGGAGACCTCAGAATCCTGCAACTGAGGAATTACAGCCCCAGAGCATCTCAAGCCTTCTCCTGGCTTCAGGATTTGGGCTAGGTAATTTAAAGGGCCCATTGGGGATTTAGAGTTTCACATGCTAATAAAATACAAAAGACTTCAGGTGTCTTTCTGAGGTGCTGTTCTTTACTATAGAAAGACTTGGGGTTTTAGTATAAGAGCTAATCTCATTCTCATCATTATAGTATCTGAAAGAGCCATAACTGAGCCTAGCAAAAGGAAGAAAAGTGAAAACTACTTCACATGAAAAACTCAGACACTTCAGAAATGTCTGTAAGAAATGCTTTTTTCCTCATAGATTTCAATATTTCATTGATAATCATTATTTTTATCCCATGGGATCTTCAAAAGTATCCTAACTGTGAGGACACCTTGATCTCCTTTCCATAGATGTCCAGTGTGTACCAGATTTCATGTGACAGGTGCCCCTACAGAATGGAAAATTTACATCATCATCATTATCATAATCATCATCATGGAAAATTTACAAGAATTTAATAAAAGTGAAACAAAAATCTGGAACCCATACTACGCATGTAGTTTTTCCTACAATAATTTTTTAAATCCTTTGAATGATTCTTCTGTTTAGGCCAACACAGAATTATAGGGAGTATACAAATCACTGTGATTTCATACAGCTAAATAGAGGATATTATAGGATATGAGACTAGCTTAAGCAACTATTTTTTTTCTTGCTGGATTGATGAATGTAAGATAAAATCTGTGCTCTGTACTTGTCTGTAATATGTCATTTAGGACACGCAATTTAGTTCTGTTTCAGTAACTGAGTGCTCCCTCTTTCATAGACTCGTTTAGATGTGAGGAATGAGATCCTTCACTTCAGTAGCATAATTTTTTAAAATGGACTGATAGATATGTCCCTGTTAGGCTTGGGAGCATTGCAGCATAGGTTTTAAACTCCATGGATGATGAAATGTCATCGATTTAAAGTCCTAACTCCAAATTCTGAAAAGCACTGGGCATTTAGGACCAAATTTACAAAAGGACTAATGTAACACCGTGCCTTCTGAAAGGTTATTGAAGTAACAATCTGACATAATCCTGTTGACTCTAACTTCTCTTTGGTAGTGTTTCAAGAAACAACAAGGCAAGTTCATGCTTTCCATGAACAGACAATGTTAATCAGACCATCATATTTGTATGCTATTAAAATAACACAGTGTGTTATGTATAAGTGTTGTGTAACCTTTGTATAATACTGCATTTATATTAGCATGGTATAAAATCTAAATTAAATTAAATAACATGCCCTGATGATTCTGAATGAGAAAAATTTTCACTCTCAAGGAAGCGTTTTAATGTTTTGGGGGTTTTTTGTGTTTTTTTTTTTTTTTTTTTTTTTTTAAATTTCAGATTGAAGCATCTGCTGCTGTTGATATTTAATTTCTGAATGGGAGGGGATTGAATAAGTTTAGGGATGAAGTGCTATGTGCATTTGATTCTGTGATCTTGTGGGAGACTACACAAAGGTGTCTTAAGAGCTTTGTGAAGTGCTATTGTGTTGTACAATGTGTGCTAGTTCTTGCAAGTCCTTATCATAATGTTCCTGACCTCTGCAAACTGTCATAGGCTCAAACTAGCATATATTTTCTCATTCTCATAATATTTTCTCATAATGAACATATTATTCTTGTTTATCACAGGAGAAAAGAGTAGGAAGACACAAGTGCTTCAATTTTTACCTAAAATACTCCATATTGGTCGTGGTCTTCAGCAACACATACAGACAGATGTTCTTAATCTGCTCCTGCATGGCAGTTCTTGCCTGTCAGTGCTTAGTATCAATGTGGGTATTTTAGCCCTTTTTTGTCTTGCGAATTTTGCACTGCTTTTTTCAGGAGATCCTGATAGCTCCAGCTGTTTCTCAGTCAGAACTCCTTCAGAACTGTGTTTACAAATGCTTTTTAAAATTATTTTATTATTATTTTTTATTTATTATTACATTGAAGCAAAAGTTGCTCTTCAGATACAAAGATCTGTGCTTTCTGAGAAGCACCCTAATATACTGATAGTAGGTGCAAGTTCTTTTCATATTAGTTTGTGTCTTGTCACTTAAGTTGAAGTAAAGAGGTTCTGGCAACATCCGTTTTAGAGTGAATATTAATAAACAATGTGATAGCTAATGAGTATGAGGATACAGACTTGAATAACAGGTATTGAATGCATTCTTCTGTTGCCTTAGTAACCATTCATTCCCCACTGAGACTTTAACCCACTGCTCAGTGTAAATTTAACCCCCAAATATTCAGATATTTCCCTATTATAGTAAAGGGAAACATTTCGTAATGCCTGAATAAAATTGCTGGAAGAAATAATAGCTAATTTGTAACATTATAGCAAATTTTTGGCTAATTTTTCCTGATCACCAGTTACATAACCTAAGTACAGGACACTCTCCCCTACCCTTTTTTTTAATTAAACATGCACATGAGAGTCAAAAGCCTCATAAAAATCCACTTTATATCTGAGGATGTGTTTCTGTGGAAACCCACGGGTAAATAAATAAGGTTATTGATGCCTCTTCAGCAAAGTGGTTAGCAAACACAGGAAGATAGTATTATTTTCCCCTTCCTGTCCTTCATTTCACAAGATATCTACCTGCACATAGAATCCCCTTAATCATCAAGAAGATGGCTAGATATATACCTCTTTCACTTTTTTAGCATCTTTCTTTGGTGTAACATTCAACATACTAGCTATCTGCAGAAGTGCAGAAAACTGCAGGTAACTACTGTCAAAAAGCAAAGACAGATTCAGTGTTACAGTGAAAAAGTGGATCTCCTTCTGCTTTTTGATATTTCCACACAGTGACTCTGGAACCAGGAACCACTTTTCAATTTATGTGACAACCCCTTCTTCTCTTACTGTTCTCAGAGGGATTTCAAGAAAAGCAAAATCACAGCTTGCAGGTCAAAAGAGGTCAGGCCAGGTGTGGGAGACGAGGAGTGGCACCATAGGGCACACCAGTCTCTCTAGCAGGCACAGCCTAAGATAGCTAAATGGCCCCTCTGTCCTGTCTCTGTACACAGGGTGCCCGGGCAATTATCCTTGCAGCTCATTCCAGAAGCTGGCTCTAATTATTATGGTTACATCTGCTGAGGCATGAAAAGAATTATGTCAAAGCTTAAAGCAAAAAAAAACCAAAACCAAACCAAAATGAAACAAAAAAACCCAAAACAAAACAAAAACCCAAAGAAAGAACCAAAGTGTTAAGATGCAGTTGGAGCCTTTTCTATGCTCAGGGAATTTTGCACAACACACTCCAAGTCATATCTTAAAGATACAAAAGGAGAAAGGGAATTTAACTGCTCTCCTTTCATGTCTTTGTGGATTAGCCCCTAAAATACATGATACCACTAAAAGTTTGTGCTGGCATTGCTCAGGGACATGAGGAGGTGTGATTCCGGAGTGACAGACCTGTGCTAACAGAGAAACCTTGGCAAGAAGCAGTTATAGAAAGGAAAATCACACTTCAATGTGTCGCAGGGTGCACTGCTTGAAGTGCATCTGCTGGAGCTGTGTTAGTAATCATAGCCCTTTGCATTTACTCTACCCTGGGGTCAGTGAAGCTTCACTAGGCACTGTCCTCTTATTTAGATTTTTTTCTTTTCAGAATCTTACTTTGGTGTTTCAAAAGTTTCATTTTCCTTCTGTCTAAAACACTCGGAAGAGCACAACTGTGTCATGCCACGTGGCCCTGTTAAGGCACTTGATGTGCAGCAACATATAAAACAAGTTCCTTTTGAAAAGTCTGTTGAGTTGATAGCCTGGACCTCAGGCAGGAATGCTTAAACACAGTCTCCAGAGAGCCTCGAGACTTATTTTTAGGGGGAAGGGTGCCTGCTGAGAAAAACAGCATGTAAGAATGAAATGAAAACTTACAGGATTATACAGGAGCAGAATTGCACAAAGGGAAGAAGCACAATTGAAAGGGTCTCTTTAAACCTAGTAGTCCCAAATTTTATTTTTGTGTGTGTGTGTGTAATGTATAATTATTTTGCATGCAGTGTGCTCTTTATGATGTGAATGCCTCAGGGTGAGCTAAATGATTTTCAAAGTCCCATTCCACCACAAGTCAAAAGACCTATAGAAACAGCAGAAAAAAAGTGAATTATGCGAGTAATCTTACCTGGAGAAAAAATTTTGTTGCTGTTCTTAAATTATCTTTGACTTTTATACCAGTTAAACGCTTTCCTCTGCCCAAGGATCCCAGACAGTTTGCCCTGATCTTCCAACCTCAGTGTTTCTGCCTTCTTTACTCCTTGGCACGGGTTAAAGCCTAAAGCTCAGAAAACCTGAGAAGAGCTTTTGCTGCAAAAACCAGGCTGCAGAGAAGGTAAAATAAGAACGTTCTTCCCTAGCATTTGAATATGTTTCTTCAAAGAAAGACAGTAAACTAGATACAACAGGCAAGGTGCCATTGCAATGCTACCTTTTCAGGGATGGCAGTAATCTCTGTGATGCTCTTTGTTCTTTTTTGAGGTACTTCATTTCTTTCTTCCAGCAAACTCATGTAATATTACACGTAAAGTGGAAGCAGAAAAGCCCATTCTGAGGAACCCACACAGTTGCAGTCATGAACTTGGCAGTCTAGCAAAGCTCATCAACGCATCTCTAAGCTGAAGACATGAGCTCAAGGACTTGCTGTGGTCAGGGGCCACTTGTCAGTAGCCTAGGAGTATACAGAGAGAACAGGGCAGCAAGGTTAGAATGTTTGGCTTCAGAAGCAGGGCTCTCATGCTGTGGAAGTGCCATGGATCAGGATGATGAAGGATGTTCAACTCCTTGTATAGCCAGGAACAGCTTAGGGTGCTGAACAATTTGTTTTCATTTCCTGAGCCAGGTCATAGGATCAGAAATGTGGGAGAATGCAGCATGCAACAGGAAGAGGGGGATAGTGTCACATTAGAATGGTTTAAAAGTATTGCACTGTTACAGATAGTTGTTCTCACCCTGAACAGAAAACCAATCTATGTCCTGTTTCTTTGATTCTCTGGTAAAATAATGGGATGTAAGGAGTGCAGAAACTACAAAATCTTAATTTCTTAGAAAATCTGAGTATTGGAAAAAGGGTCCATTTCATGCACATGTTTTCCTCTCACTACTTTTGCATTTTATATCTTGCAACAAAGAAAAGTTATTGGCTGTTGTTATGTTGTTCGTAGCAGAATTTGAAAATGTTTTTGTGTCTATAGACTACATGTGTTGGCTCTCAGGTGTTACTCAGATTCTTTTTTTGCTTTGAGAAAAATGTATGGCAACATTGAGAAAAGTACCAAATAACCATCCTGCAATATAGTTTTGGATGAGCATGAAGATCATGAGGCCAGACAGTTCGGTAGCTGTTTGGGGCCTACTAGGTTGAGAGCAAGAAAAGGAATCAGTGAATAGGCCTTAAGATCTAAAGGGAGAGTTTCTCTGTCTTCTTTCCCCTTGTATCTCTGAGGCTCACAGGGAAAAACATTAACAGCATGAAAGTTAGCAATATTGGAAATTGTGGAGAAAACAATGCTGAAGGGTACAAATGCAGCTGACATGAATGCACTGAAAACTCTAATTATGGATCCCTGAGTTCTTTGGAGTAATGAAACCTTTCCATGTTCTCTGTGCAAGTGCTGTGATCTGACAAGACTTCTAAACTGTAACACAATGCCAATGGAAAGATAAGTGCAGTGAAAAGCAGTAAAAACACTGACACTGACACAGGCTTTTCTTTTGAAATCAAGCTCATGGCTACTATTTTAACTAACTCATGCTAGTGAGAAAGAGCTGTAAGCGATTTTCAGTCCATTAACATGAAATATTTTTCATTGGCAGATGTCAATACAGTTCACGACAAAGTCAGTATGATTGGCATCATTTTGCAAATGGGGAAATTGAGGCATAGAGAAGTAAGAGTGTTTAATACAAGGTCACTCATCTCTCTGACAGTACCATAGTCAGTACAAACCAGGAATCTGTAGACTGAATCAAACATTTTCTGCAATATTATATTATTTAAAGTATGAATGTGTGTGTGGGGGGTACTTGACATGTATATGCACACACATCTGTACACAAACATTTAAACTAGAAGATATTCTAGAAATATCTGAAGGCATAATTCTGTACCATTCCATACTAGTAATCACCTTGTCAGGAAGGCATTGAGCACATCTTACCAAAGAGAGTTCAGAATAATCTTACTTCTAATCACTTTCACCTTTGCAATCCATTAAAAGGCACATCTCTGTTGTGCCTTCCATCTATTTTTTTTTAAAGAGATCCTACTGATCTGACATTTATTGATCTGAGTTTGTCTTCCGAATTGATAATTTGTTTATATGCTCCTAAATGGCTCTAACCCTGTTTTTCTGCTGGATTCTGGTAGAATCTGAAATAGACTCTCTTTGATAAACAAACATGCAACTTGTGTAGTTTTAAAAATATTTTTGATTACTGTTCATCATGTTTTTATGAAATACTTCAATATAGTAAAAGACAACACCAGCCTTTAGGTACAATGGGTACTTTTGTAAATGCTGTAACTTATCATTTCAGTGAACCCATTTAAGTTAGCTGAAGTCAGCCTGCCTAAAATTGTCCCAAGGGAACAATGGGATCCAATTTTTTTTTTTTTTGAAAGGTACCTTTTCATTATCACAAACTCTGAAAATTAAAGTCATATTGGCTATTATAAAGACAATAATTTCATACAGAATTTCAGTACAGAATGCAAGCCACAAAGAGAAAAAAATCAGATTTTTTTTATTTTTTCCTGTTAAATTAGTCATGTACTTAATTTGTTGTGATGCTGTTCTGATCCTCTGTTATTTTAAGTGCCAGAAATGATTAGAAATTCGTTACAGGACTTCTACTTGAAATCCCTTTTTTATCCACTTTCTTTAGATTTTTTTTTTTTTATGTTTTCATTAGAAATGGCAGTGTAATGGTTCCATATTACTGTGGGAGTCAATGTCAGTGTAATAGCTGAGAAATTTTCTTCTTGAAGAGATCGATGTTAATATTCAAGATACTTTTCTGGATGACATGTTATGAAAAGATCTTAAAATCAGAGAATGGCTTGGGTTGGAAGGTACCTTAAAGATCACCTGGTTCCAACACTCTGCCGTGGACAGGGACACCTTTCACTGGACAAGGTTGCTCAGATCTCCATCCAGCCTGGCCTTAAACACTTCCAGGGATGGAACATCCACAACATCTCTGGGCACTGAAATGAAATGCTTGGAGAGTAAATTTGATCCTAACATCTGCTGGGGATATTACTAAGTTAGATCACCAGAAACTCTCATTTCTAAAGCCACTATTGGGCTATCAGGGGAAGATTGGGGACTTTCAGCCAAGTAAAGTCTGTAGGTTCCTGGTGGTGAAGGTGACACTCTTTCTTTTGCAGTAGATGGTTTAAGTGAGCCTGGGGTAGGATATGGGTGCAAGCCAGGCAGTAAGAGGCTGAGCCCACCAGAAGCCACACAGTTTGCCCTCCTTAGTAGGCTGTTTTCCTTAGGGATCGACTAAATTCCAGCTCAATTCATTGAGCTCAGTTCATTGACTGTCTATACCCTCAGGACAAAAACAACCTCTTCATTTTCATTCTGTACCAGTAAGTTTTGCACACTCACTATCTGTCTGCAATTCATCTCATTGGGCTTATTACCATCTAGTGGCCAATACAAAAGATTTTACATCTAAGTGTTATGTTTTCAACTCAGAAAACCCAGGAGAAAAGGTCTAGCTCCAGAGAGAGTGTATTACCAGCAACTTAAATGGACCAGATTTTCCTCGCTCATCCATTCCATCTTTGGGTCTGTTTGATCACTTCTACATTTTATCTCTCTGTAACACCCTGTCATGTTCCTCCCTGGCATGTGTTTTGGATGCTTCAAAAGCAGAGGGAAGAGATGGAAAATTTGTTAACCACATAAGAAATTCTTCTCTTACTATGGAAGCAGCAAGTCAGTCAAGGAAACACTTGAGAAGCTAAAAACACCAAGGGACAGAAATGTTCTCCTCTTTCATGCATGGAGTAGGAGCTGCACTTCTGAGAACTGGAGAAGTACAAAGCCTCTATGCAAAGCCTGGGCACAGTAGGAAAGGTTCACAGGTGCCTCTATTCTGCAGCACTGGTTTTGTGAAATTAAAGCACACAGTGTAAGTTGATACCTAAGAGATATTTATGGCATTTTTGAAATTATATTTATAAAATAATTTAAATGCTTTCTCTCCACTGTAGTGTTGCAGTTATTGATTATGAGCTAGAAGATTAATTTTGTAACCCTCAGCATAAAGAGAAATGTAGAAACATGGATAGATCTGTGAAGCTTCTTCTCATTTGCTAGTAACTCATAATGCTCCCAGGAATGGTAATAAATACAGAGGACAGCTTGGTGACAGAAAACCAGAGGACATAAAAAATATCACCTTCTGTGTACACAAAATTTACCTAGACAATGCTTCATTTGTTCTTATGGATAATCTCAGTATTTAGTGAGGCTCCTGAGGGTCCAACTGAGTGCACATGTACTTGCCTACTACGTGCCAAGAATGGTTCATCTGAACACACACTGCCAGTAAATAGATTAAAAACAACCAGAGTCAAGAGCCTTGACCAAAGACTTCTCCTCATTACAACAAACTGGCTGAAGGCCCTGACAATTTCCTTCATTACAAGTCTTGCCCATGCAGACAGACTTTATTCTATCAACGATCCACTCAGAACAGGATCTGTGGAGTAGTAGTTATCTTGCACTTTTCATTTAGAGTTGTTTTTCTTTCATGTTTTTCCTCTAGGTTTTCTCTTAAGACAAATTTAAAAGGCACATTTCAATCAAGCAGGCTGATGTTGTCAAGCTCATGCACTGAATTCCCATGGGGGAAAAAATAAACAACAAAACTTTCTACTGAAAAGGGAAAAATAAAACTCTCTATTTCAGTTATGTTAATCAGGAATCTGTCTGCAGGAAGGGAGTAAAAGGATGAATAGAATTAATGGAGGAGAAAAAAAAATTAATTATTTATATTTAAGTCTATGCACCTGACATCTTGCACTCTAGAGGCTTTGCTTTCAGTAAAAATATACCACCAAGTATTGTTAAAGAAACTGTACAGCAGCATTTCCTCTTTCATAGGAGGTGGATATGCATTAAAATATACATCAGAATTATACAGTCATAGAAAATACAGCTGGAAGGGACCTCATTTAATCATCAGGCTTGTATTGGCACATCATGCTTAAAACATATTTGATAGGCATCTGGAAAACCTTGAGCAGTGGACATCCCATAGCTTTTTTGGACTACCAGTTCCCTGTCCTTAGTCTCTTGTAAGGAAGCACACACATTTCCCTGAAGCCATGTCCCAGTCTACCAAAACCCAGCCTTTTACAGTACTACTGGAAGCTACTTTATAGCATTGCAGTCACTCCTGTCTGTCTCTGTTTCCTTAATATGAAATATTACCCTAGTCAAATATGCCTGATGAAAGTTGTTGCTAAACAGGGCCTAAAGAACAAGACGTTTTCTCAGATATTTGTCTCAAGTAGGTCTGGATTCTGCCCAGTCACATGTGTGGGCAGAAATAGGAGAAACACAAAATGAAGCTGAAAGAGGAGCAAATACGATACCTGTAAGATATTAGTATTGGCTGCTTAAGTTCTGCCAATTTTCCTCTGGAGTTGCATGACAGGACTAATGAGAAGTGATGGCAAGTGGCATGAGGGTGAATACAGCTGATCAAGAGTGATAGGCCATGAAACTTTCAAGCACTGTTAATCGGATATTTGGTTAAATTCATGTCTCCCCCTCCTTTTCAGTATAGCAGTTGCCATCATGTACACTTGGCACCAGGATGACAGGGACACCTCCTAGGTGTAGATATCTTCAGTTGTGCTCTGAGCAATTTGTTTTCAAACACAGTCAGAAATACCTGGAATTGTGGGGTTTAAGTGGGTTTGGTTTCTATTTTTTCTTTTTTTTAAATTTTGTTTTCCATTACCTGTTGAGTACCTTGTCAAGTAGCAGTAAATGCTTCATAACACCTTGTTTCCTTCATTTCCTGGAAGCTTTATACCTGGAGCTTTGTAGCTCTGTGCTGCACAAACTCAGACACTCTCCTTGTGATGCTTACCTTCATATAATCTAGAAAAAAAGTTTTATTGAAGTTTAATGTCTGGCAGCATCTGCTATTTGAGTGTGATTTTCACAAAAAATGAAGTTACTTCCATACCTGCATTCTTGTCTCTTGAAAATCTATCTGCTGTGTATTTTTAGCAGAAATTTACTTTCTCCCAAAAACGGTCTAAAATACTTTACTGCTAAATTAGGATGATGATATGTTATATTTTTTAGCAGAAAGTGAACCTATTTCTAATTTAAATGTTGTAGACTTTTAAAAGACCCAATCTCCTTACATTATGCTGGAAAAACCTACCATTTAATGGAACAGAAAATTCAGCCACAACTGCTAAAATAATTAAGAATTCCATTTCTGAATAGTGTGCAGCAGGAAACAAGCTACTCCAACCAGTTTGTTTGCTTGACTGAGTAGACAGTTTTAAAAATGACATTGGCCCCTAGGAGCACAGAGCTCACACAATCTCTTCTCAGCAAACATGCCCCGTGATGGACCCATCCCATATCAAAATCGCCAGGCAAGTCACAGTGCATCCCTAGCATCGTGATAAGGACTCTGTTTTGTTCTCTTTGTTTATACAAAATTTCCATGGGAGCAGAAGTGTTTTGGTTGTGAGTGTTTTCTGCTTTTCACAGTAGGTAGGTTTGCTGAGGGAGAAGGGATTAAGACTGCTGTGAGCTCTGTGCTGCTCTGTACAGGATGAAAGCAAAGAGTTTCGCTGTGCCCTTGTACATCACCCTCCTCCCTTCTTCTCCCACCCTTTACAGGCCAGCTGCAGCCAAGTTTTATTATCCAGTGAGGTTCATTGCTCAGGATGGTGATGCTAACGCCATATGAACAAGGTAATAATAGGCAAAATCAGCAGGTTGAGGGAGGGAGGATGCCCTCTTCCCTTTAAAGAGCATCCACAGCTCTCACCTTGTTCTCAGCCAGCAGGAAAACATCTCCCCTCCTGTTTCAATATACTTTTAAACACACTTTATCAGTCAGAGGGAGCTTGGCCTCTTTAAAGGACAAAGAATTGGCAGAGAAGTGCCCATTCCTAAATCAATGTTTCTCTGTCAGAGGGTGAAGGAAGCCATCTGAGGCAAACTGGAGAGGCAGGAGGATGATTTTAGACAGCAGGCTCGCTGGGTAATATATTTATCTATTTATCATTTTAGGCTTTGTTTATAAAGAAACATGCTGGCTTTATCTGTAAATATTTTAAATACTTCAGTTGGTGGGAGGCGTAGGAAGGGGATCCAAACAGAGATTCTGGACATTTTCCTTGCTGTTCCTTCTGACATGTCAGTTCAGAGCAGCTGGTAACATAGCGACAGGCTGCAGCACTTCATTATCATCACAATCTGCTACCTTTTTAATATAGTATCTGACATTTCAGTCAGACAGAGATCTGTGTCCTTAAGATGGCAGGAACTTTATGCCTTGCACTCGAGAACATCGCCTTGCTGAGCGCAGGGACCAGGCAGGGCACACGCTGCCAGTCTTTATCTAGATATGTCAAAGCATGGCATTCAGGTGAAAGGAAAAAACATACAAATTATGTTAATGGAAAATCTCAAACAAGGACCAAGCCATCCTCTGTGGTCTGGCAAAAACATTTCCCTGTTATACAGTATCCACCCAGAGCTTCCACAAGTGTCTTATTTGAGAGGAGAAAACCCAGAGGTCGCTTGAACTTTGGTGGCAGAGCTGAGGTACCCACTGGGGCAAGTGCTTGTGTTGCCTGTTCCATGAGGTTGTGGGGAATGTGCTGACAGCAAAAGCCACAGAGGGACACAGGGTTGCAACTGTGCCAATCAGGAGGCAGGAGGCACAGGCAGGACTGTATTTTTGGGACTGCAGGGCAGGGAAAATTTGAGCTTGGAAAGTTCTGATCTAAAAGAAGTAACTCCACGCCTAAGTCTTTTCCTTAGGTATATTAGAGATTTATTATTTTAGACCTGTCTTCTTTGCCTGACTTTGTGTGGCTCATTTTGACTGTTCTCTTTTGCTCTGCCTACTTGCCCTTATTGGGAACCAGCTATCAGAAAACATAAATAAATGGAAGAAATGGAAAAGTGTAATAATACCTATTGTTTATTTAAATTTCTGCATCTTGAGATCTGTATTATAAAATCTTTAATAAAATCAGACCTGGAATATAGATTCTACTAATATTAATTTTCCAGATGGGAAAACTGAGGCACAAGCAGTTATTGGCCATGTATAGGTTTTCCTACCTCTACTGGGTAGCAGAGTGTCTCCCAGGAAGCCTGTGAAATTTATATATTACATGGACAAGGTGTCATTCCACATGCATGAAAATGATAGGATTTGGCTCCAAATAAGTAACCTAATTTTGAGATCAAAAAATATCTGATTTTGTTGGATTTTTCTTTTGCCACCTTAATGACACTGACAAGCCAGATGTTTCCTATTACAGTCAGTTGAGATTTCAGTCTGGGGTACCATTATGACTGAGAAGTCTAGATGCTGTGTTAGATGCTGATCAAGAGAAGGGCTGCTGTGTTTACTCCAGAAGTACCTACACAGGAGTAATGCATGAAATTCTCATTGTTTGTGTTGCTCTCTGCATTATTGTCATGGGTTTGGTCATGAGTTAATTTTGTTTCTCTCCCCCCCGCCCCCACAATTGTTATTAGTCAAGAGAAAAGTTTATGCAGACAAAAGAGATGTGGGGGGAAAATAATATTAGGATTTATTATTTAACAAATAAAAACTA
>JAWWLV010000045.1:60787957-60865622 GCA_035041135.1 Platyrinchus mystaceus
GGCGTTACTAAAACTTTTGATTGGGGGTTTTTGTTCCGGAAATCCACCTGGCAGAACCATCCTCAGCCCCCGGGGGAAGCTGACTGGCAAACCCATGACAGTTATCCAGCTTGAAAGACTAGATAGGCTTTTGTTAATATTTCAGCAAAGATTATATCTCAAAAGAAACAAATCTTTGATCAAAGCCTAAAATCACCTTATTTGATCTAAGCTGACAACAGATAGAAGTAAAATAAGAGGATGATTCTCAGTATTATCAGTTTTATCTTGGCTGGAATAGTTTTTCTCAATAATTCAGGTGCTACAACATCTATAATCTTTCTTTTATCAAGGCTAGAGTATTTGATTTAATATTAGGTTTAAAATGTCACATAGGGTAACTATAGGGGATCTGTTAACTGCATTGTTGACAGCACTTTTCTGCTTTCTAATTTTCTTAAACCACAGGCTGATTATGGAAATAAAAGCCTGTAGCCTTTAAATTATACTAACACATGATATTTACTGCTGTGAAAAGAAAGGTAAAATCTTTTTCTTATCAAAAAGAAACAAGTATGTAAAACATAATCTTGATTTGATTTGTGATGAGTATTTAGCACAGTGATTTAGCAGAAATTTTCAAAAAATGTTCCAGTAATTTAAGAATATTTATCTTAATTTTTCAAAACATTCACGACCTGGGAAAGCCTAATTTTCATTGTGAGTTAAGGAGACTTGGACTCCTAAGTCTCTAAAGCCTTTTGGAAAACGATTATTAAATTCTCAGGAGCCTATTTTTCCCCTCTAAAACTCTCAGTTGAAATTTAGGGGTTTCTTTAATGCTTTAAATTGCCTTAATACCAATACAAGTTTTCCTCCAAGAGTCTTTCACACTGAGCGAGTATATGTGTGAAATGAGGAGGATTCCATGTTAGACCAAAATGCTTTCAATTTATTGGAACTTTGATTACCTTTAAAAGCAAGGCAATGGAACTGCTATTTGCTGTTAAAAAAGGTCTGTCACATGCAGCTGAATAAACCTCTCTGCATAGATCTCCAGTACTGCACAAGACTGTGTCTATCTTCAGATGTGCTAACACAAGTGAGGAGCTGTGCCCTGTGTGCCATACTGTGGTGCTGTGCAGCTGAGACTTAGAGAAATCAGAGGGGATTTAGTCAAATCTTTGATCAGGACAGAGTTATTCTGCAGGTTTGTGAGCACCATTAAGAATTCACATAAATGTTTCAAAATAGCCCAGAAGAGTGAGTCAGGCAGTTAATCCCCTCTCCTTCTTTCATCCAATATTGTTTCTGGAGCAGAAAAAAAACGGTGAATCTGGTTACAGAGGCAGGATACTTGGCTAAGGAATTGGTCACCTTTTCAAAGAACAAACAAAGGGTTTTGTGAGGAAATGATCTTTTCCCACACAAAACTCTGTTGTAGTCCAACAAGATGTCTGATTACCACTTTAAAGAGTCACTGCTTTTGAAAAACAATTTAAGCAATAGCCATGGTAATGGGAATAGATCTTATTTCTTGTCCTTAGGAAGTACCCACCATTTCACCATAGGTGCTTGTGTTGCCAGCATCCTGACTGATCACTGGAGGGCATTAAAGCATGTGATACAGGCCAAGGCCAAGCAGTACTCTGAAGGTTAATGCTTACTTTTAACGTAGCACAGTAGTTTTAATGGCTTACGAAACAGTAAGTTTTCTAACACTTGGGACACCATGCTGCCCTGGCTGCTAAACAGGGTCCTCATGCATGACATGGGTGAGACTGAACTTGCTCACTGAGGTTCACTGTCTGTGAATTATGGAGTAACAAGTTACCAAAAAAGGATGCTGATCATGCATTAGTTGATTCAACACACTTCGTGCCCAGTAGAGGGCTAGCAAGCACCAGTAGACAGCACTTGTAGTCAAAGAAGAACATCATACAACTAGAATGTATCTGGGAATCATCCTAATGTTGTTTTCAGATATGTTGAGCATGCTTCTCTTAGTGCTTGGAAGTCACCAGTGTGTTGGTGGTGTGATAAAGCCAGCAGTCAGCTAGGAAATGTCAGGAGACATCAGATGGCAGGCATGTGAAGAGCCATTGAACTCCAGCTCACAGTCAAGAGAGCTGCAAGACAGCTTGACTCTTCTGTGCAAAGTCAGGTTCCTACTATTTTTTACATTGTGTAACAGAAGTTGGTTAACAAAGGATGTGAAACAAACACTTAGTGCTTAAGAAGCTGAGTAGCTTCAGTGCTAAGGCTGTTTTCCACTATTCTGCTTATTCAGTATGAGGAGAAAGGGATTCATCACCAGGATAGCACTAGACTGTGCAGTTCTTTGCTGAGACCACTCTAAAGTTTGCATCTTGCTTTGTGGCAGCTATTTCCCTGACAATAGATGTTTGCTGAGTATTGTGGTTTAAGCCCAGGTGGCAAATAAGCCCCACACAGCTGCTCACTCGCTTCTCCTGGTGGGATGGGAGAGAGAATAAGAAAAGCAAAAGAGACAACTTGACGGTTTAAGTGGTAAAGCAAAAGTCACGCAAAAAAAGCCAAGCAAAACAAGCAATTAATTCACCAGCTCCCAGGGGTGGGCAAGAGTTCAGCCATCACCAGGAAAGCAGGAGTCCCTCATGCATAACAATGACTTGGGAAGATAAACCCCATCCCTTCAAATGTCTCCCCACTTCCTCCTTCTTCCCCAGCTTTGTGTGGTGAATATGACAACATATGGTATGGAATATCCCTTTGGTCAGTTGGGATCAGCTGTCCCAGCTGTGTTTCCTCCCAGCTTCTTGTGCAGCCCCAGCCCACTCTCTGGTGGGATGATGTGAGAGGCAGAAAAGGCCTTGGCTCTGGGTAAGCTCTGCTCAACACTAGCTGTCAATACTGTTGTTGTAGCATTAACAGGGTTTCCAGCACAAATCCAAAATATTGCCAGTGCTACTGTGAAGAAAATTAACTCTGTCCCAGACAAAAACACCACACCAAGGCAGTCTGGATCTAAAAATAGTGCTGATGCTAATGGAAGAAAAGAATAGGATCTGAATGAAAAATTGAATACATTATATTGATGTTTCAACTAAAGAGAGATTTCTGACAGTACTTCTCCTGCAGTTCTGTAAAACAGTACTTCCATTTTATTAACAATGACTGAAAGAAATAAACAATTACCTACATCTTTTTCTGAGGCAGCAGTTTCTCCTTCTGAAATCCTTATAATGAATCGCCATTCTCTCTTCATCTCTCAAACCAATTTGTTCATAATTGCTATCTTTGAAAAAGAACATGTTTGGAGATTTCAATTTTCAGTCCAGGTCTTTAAAGTAGGGAGGCAAAACAAATGAGTCCAAGCTCAAAATCGTCCTGTTTTTTGGGGATTCTTGTGTTGTTGTTGTTGATTTTTAATTTGGTTGTTTGTTTGCTTATTTGTTTTTACAAAAACAAGAGCCAAAACAACAGTATAGGCCTATGCTCCATGATGCTCTAAACCTTTGCAAAACCACAAGCAACAGAAGTTTTCCATCAGAAAACTGTCTAATTGTGAAACAATATACAGATTCATTTAAAAACAAACAAACAAACAAACAAAAACCAAAGCAGAAAGTCTGCCTAACTCCAAGTACAGATCGTTTGTATTCTATGGGGAGAAGAAAAGATGTGTGCATCTCATAATTCATTATCTGAGAAAATACAGTCTGTCAGTTAAAGGAAAAGAACCTGCTGTAGGTCATTTTGGGTACATTGCAGAGTCTATCATTGATTCACAGCACAGCACTGAGCAAGGAACTTGATCTCTTTGCAGTCCAGTTTATATAACTATTTAAAAGATGGAATGAAATCTATCCCACAAGGGTTTTTCAAGCCTTGTTGTTTATGAGATACCAGGACAGGACCAGTCACTAGAGAGATTTCAAAGTATTATTAGTATCCTAGGATTACTAGAGTGTTTCGTGCTTGGGTGGTATGCAATTAACTCCATAGGCTGTTTTGAAGTGCCTAAATCTCCAAATTCAGTCTATGAAGCTCTGAGAGTCTTGATTAACAGTAGCACAAAAACTGGATAAAGAAAGGGTAAAGATAAATAAATTAATATAAGGATAAAGATAAGATAAAGAGAAAACCTGAAAGCTCCCTTGGTTGGTTCTTCAAGCAATGCAGTGAGCAGCAAGTAAATGCCATATCAATCAAATTAGCAGTGATGAATCTGTTTTTCCTCCCAACTGTATGCTGAGATATTCCTTAATTTGTTCCATGATGTTGATATCAGGAGTCTTGGATGTAAGGCAGGCATTTTGACAGTGTATCTGAATTAATTGTTTTCTATGATACTTAGATGAAATTGTATTATACTGGAATATATTCATCATTGCTGCTAATTGCTGACCTGAGTGAAGCCAATAGATAAACTGAATACTCTCCTTCTGGAGTAAATAAAAGGAGTAGTTAAACATTTGGACAGCCAAGGGATGGATGCAGCTCACTCCCAGTGGGAGGCACTGAGCAGTTCTCCCGTATGACTCAAGAGAGCAGATGCCAGAGCAGATGTTATGAGCAGGTCCAGGGATCCCAAATTCACAGTCCCATGTAAATATGTACTTATTGGTTCAGCTGGTGTGGTGTTGGCTGCTGACAGAAGAGCTGGGAAGCATAAGACTGAGCAGAAGATGAACAATACGGATGAGTGGGTTCCTGTGGGGCTCACTGCCAGCACAGCCACTGGGGCACAAGCACATTATGGAAGGTTGTGTGTGTATTTGTGTGTGGCAAAAGTGAGACCAGCAAGTGTTACCAACACTTTGAGAACAAGCCAAGAGCTCTTATTTCATTTTGTTAAAACAGAGTCTTCTTTCTCAGCAAGGACATTTTTTCCTGCTTGCTTTCTGGAAAGTTTGACTTAAGGTATGTTATTGAAGGCAAGCAATAAATTCAGCTTTAACCAGTTTCTCCTGCAGTCAGTACTTGCATCTCACAGTTTTAAAGTTCTGTACTTAAATCTTGGAACAAGGGTTTCTTGCCCTTCCTGAGAAGATTTATTTTTTAAAAAATTCGTTGGAAAGAGATTCAGCTACTGTTTATATGAGTAATAGAGAAGCTGAATATTTATAATTTATTTTTCCTTTGCAGTTTAGGAATTAAGTGTTCTGGATAAACTGAAGCATGTCCCAATTTATTCAAAGCATTCCAAAGAAGAAATGTAGGTTTGTCATGAAAATTTTTGCTTTTCAAAAGTAAAAAATTTGCACATACTTCAAATTCAAATTGTCCTTACAACTCAGGCCATGTCTTCAAATTTTCCCATTAGAAAGAGTCTAAAACTAGTTTACAAATTAAAATAATACACTGAATATGTGTAATAAAAAAAAAAAAGGAAAATGCTCAAAAATACTGGAAGATTAATGAAGTCAGCCTCTGTTACTGTGTGTCTTAGGCTTACTTTGTATTCCTGTAGCTTTTTTCCTTACTCTTCTTATGTGCATATATTTTTTTCTTAGGAATGTCATTGCATTTTATGCTGAAGTTTATGTTCTGCAAAATAAACCTGTTTCAATGCATGTTTGATTCTGTTCTATCAGAACAAGGATTTATGATCCCATGTTATTTAACAGTCACCTAGACTTGCAGCATCACTTGTGTTTATTCCCTTCAGATATCTACCTGTTCTCCTCCAGAAAGAGGCAAATCTAGTTTCTCCTGCATTTTGTTAAAAGTTCTAGAGTTCCTGTATCACATGGATCATCTTTGATACTTCTTCTTATGCATAAGGCTGCTGGAAGTACCTTTCTTTATTAAAGTTGTATTTTTTTACCTCTTTTTCCTCTTTTCTCTCCCTCATGGCCAACAGTGAATAATCTCTATGTGATGTCATTGTACTGCTAGTACTAAAGTAGTAGTTTTAAATGTTCAGAACCCCACTGCTTGTTTTGGATTGTTCAACAACTGTGAATTTGGATGAAGATTCAATAACTAAGTTTATATGCATATATTAACAGAAGAGCCATTATTAGAGAAAAAAATGAGTAAACATAGAAAAGAGATGAAACCAGAATGGTTTAAACTAGTTACAAACCTTGCAATTTCATCAGGTAGAGTACTGCTGGGCACAATCTCTTTGATTAAATGAAATTATTTGACCTGCGTAGAAAAGGAAGACAATTTTACTGCATCTCATACAAGCCCAACTATAGGAAGGAACTTTGACTGCAAAAGGAAAATACACCAGAGTGGAATCTAATTCCAGTGGGTGCCTTTCAAAGGGTCTGAATCTGTCAGCAGGTCTAGTCACCTGCAGCTCAGTTTGCAAAATTTTTAAAATATTTCCTTAAATGTGAGAGTCATTATTTAAAAATGGATTTGTCAGATATTGTAGAAAGAGTCAGAGCACAACAGTGTTTTCAGAAGAACAGCTGGTAAATCTTTCTGTACTCCCTTTAATCTTAATTGCACCTTCTTGATCACTTAACATCATGCTAAGGTCCCACACTATCCAATGCCATGGAATAAGGGGTGGAGATTGTACTGTTTTTTTGCTGGGATAGGATTAATTTTCTTTATGGCAGCTCATGTGGTGCTGTGTTTTGAATCTGTGGCCAAAAGAGCATTGGTAACACATGCATGCTTTAGCCATTGCTGAGCAGTTCTTATACAGCACCAAGAACTTCTGTTTCTCCCACTGCCCTTCCAGCGAGAGGGCTGAGGATGGGCAAGAGCTTAGGAAGGGACACAGCCAGGACAGCTGACCCCAAGTGGCCAACGGGATTTGTTTGTGTGTGCCACTTTGCTTTACTTATTAAACTGTCTTTATCTTGACCCATGAGTTTTCTCACTTTTGCTCTTCCCCTTCTCTCCCTCATCCTACTGGGTGGAGGGCACGAGTGAGTGGCAGTGTGGTGCTGAGCTGCCTGTCAGGGTTAAATCACCACAGGATGCCTTTACTATTTTAACCGATTTCTAAGCCAAAGGAGCAGTTTTCTACGTGACACCTTCCCCTGGCCGTTTCCCAGGACATATCCTAGACAACAGCTCATCAACTAGTAGGATATTTGGCCATGTTAACAGCACGACCTGTGTTTTGCAGTGATTACAGAACAGCCATCAGTCTCTGCAGATGGCATTTCCAGTCTTCGTTGTAGATGGCTGGTATCACAGAAGCAGGCAGCTTTGTATTGAGTGTTCCAGTCAGGAGGTGATCCATCAGCCCTCGAAAGGTGGCTATGACCTCATATGCTGCGATTTGCATCAAACTGAGAGAATCAGTAAACGGGGAGGGAAGTGAAGATCTTTGTTGCACAGGCTGTTTGTATGCTCTCCAAATCCTGTTGAAAAAAAAGAAAAGATGACCTGTGAATTTCTGAGAATGCACACTTGAAGAGTTTTGCATAACTGGGAGAAAAAAAAATCCACGAAATTGGAAAAAACCCAATGCAATAAAAGAAATGCCACTTAGTGAGCTAAAATATCAACTGCTTCGATTTCTATCAATTCCACATACAGCTAGGTTTAAATATATTTTACAAATTGAGTAAAACACAAATGTTTTAGAAATATGAAGCACTGTGCTGGCATTTTATTAGATACAGAATATATGATGTTGAAAACTGAAAATAGAGTGAAATTTCAGCAAGCCCTGGAGGTGGATGACAGGATTTGTTTTTTACTTGACTTTGGTCTCTGGTCTTTGTATTTGTGCATGAGTGCAAATACAAAAGGTAAAAGAAATTAAACTGAAAAGGGGAAGATTCAGCAGTGAAAAGTAAACTGAAAAGACCATGACCAGGTTGGACAGGATCCATGTAGTATCTGCTATGATAAGTCTGAAGAGCCAATAGGAACCTTTCCCCATCCCGCTTTTAGGTCTATTCCTTCTACTGTTGCTGTGCCCAGATGAAGTTGCTTCAGTGAGTATCACTGCTTGACTAGTTCATACTCATTTAATACTGTTCATCTTCCAAAAAAATATCACCCACAAAACCCACTTCTCATGAAAAAGGCAGAAAATTTAGTAACAAATGTGATTGTCAGTTTAACGGAGACTTTTATATGCTTTCTTTAAGGATTGCATTCTAATCCAGGAGTTTAGAGGGTGACATTTTAGGCAAATGTCACTCAGCAGCTCATATTTCATGCAATATTTAATATCTCTACTCAAAGGTTACACGCACCATTTAAAACAAATTATATTTCCCAATGTGTTGAAGCGCTGGGAATGGTGTGGAGTTGTACTATTTCAGGGGTGGCAGTTGCACCTAAGGAAAGTACTTTTTCTTCAGAGGACTCTGTCTCCCAAACTTCCCTACTTTTTCTATGAAGAGATTTCTTCCAAGAGTCCAGTGTAGTGTACTCCCTTCATCATATGGCCAGACAATGGTTGATTCAGAGAAAAAATAAGTATTTGTGTTCCCTCTGTTGCCCAAATAAGAAATGCACAAAAAGAACAGAAAGCAGCACACAACACATAGAATGGCAGTGAGGCAGGTCAGCAATGTCCTTGGTAAGAAACCTGCTAAAAGCAGAAAAACCTAATAGTAATCTTTTAAAATGCCTCAAAGCAGAGAGTCAGCCAGAGAGTCCATCAGGATAGAAAGTTATCTTGGTGTAAAAGGAGGAAAAAAAAAAAAAATTAGATTTTGATGTTATGCCCCAGTTTTCATGTGGAGAGGTTTAAAAAAGGGTCCTGCATTCAGGTACAAGTCAGAGAACCTTTTACAAAAGAAAAGATCAGCAGAAGAGATATTTAGAACAATCTTATACAATTGATAATAGCAATTAAAATTGTTTACTAAATCATATAACTAACATTTAAAGTAAGACTTTGATCAGAAGACAGAGAATAGTAAGACAGTTTTTAAGAGTGATTTCACAAAAATGTATTTCGGCAAATCTGATTTCTGCAGTAGAAATTGTCAGACATTATAATAAAACAGGAATAGTTTCCTGTTAAGTACAAAACATTGGGGGAAAATTGACATTTTTGTCATGCATCACAAATCTGTTAGATCCTTTGGAACAGCTAAAGAGCAAGTGATTAAAAGGCCTTGGTTAATACGGCATTATTGAATTTCAATTCAATTATTGAATTTTTGAAAAGCTACTGAAAATGTAAATAAATGGCTTACCATTGATATTTTCACTCAAGAGTCTTTTCTAGAGCTTGTGTTATTCCTTGTATTCATAAATTATATGAAAGAAGGGGAAATTAGTGAGATGATAAAATTTGCTCCTGACACAAAATTAGTCATAATAGTAAAAATTAAATCTGACTAAAGTTTTTCTGGATGGTCTATGACAGAGATGTGAAATAAGAAATGAAATTCAGTGTTAACAAACAAAAGGTAATTTGCACAGAAAAAGCAAATACATAAATACCAACATAAGGGTAAGTTTGGGGGAAAAAAATTGTCATCAAACAGAATGCTTGGAAAATATTGTAGTGCCATGTAGTGCGTTCCATATGCTGAACATTTAGTTTAGTTGTTCAAGAAGGATAAAGTAGGCATAAAAAAGGTAAATAGAAGGACAACATGTATGGTGAGATATAAAGAGAGGCTAAATAGATTAGGAATTTTCAGCTTGGAAAGAAACAGCCGAAGGGAGATGTGAAGCTCAAAGCAGAAGAGCTAGAGGTCCCCTGATCTCTCTCAAAACTTATGAACAAGGAACTTTTTTTTCAATGGTGAATTGGGAATTTTGGAATGTTTTCTGTGATATTCTTCCTTGTACAGCTTCCAGGTGCAGTTAGAGACAGTAGGGAAGAAGAGTTGTGTCTGGTTCTCTTTTCTATCTCCACCTGTCCATGAATCCTTCCTGTGGGAATTGGTTTCTGAGGAAGCTATAGAAATTCTACAGTGTTTCAAGTTTGGGACTGTGACCCATGAGAGAAGTATGGGATGAATCACAGTCCTGTCCTGTGGGTGCATGACAGTGGAACTCAGGTAAGATCTTGCTGGATGCTGCAGAATTCTTGTTCACCACAGCAGGACACTGTAGAAAACAAGCCCTGAAAAAAGGATCCCAAATCACCCCCACCACAGTTCTTTCCCATGTCATAAGATAAAGAAGAATTTGTCTTCAGTGTTGCATTAGAGACACAGTGATACTTGATACTGATGAGAAGTTGGTCGATGCCAATTTTAGGGGAATAAAATTTAATGTCTCAGTTAAACTGATAATTATTATTTATTAAAACAGTTCCCTGTTTAAAAAACCATGACACTTCTGAAAATTTTCTACCAGGAAAAACCTTTGTTTCACAGCCTAACACCTTAGGGAGCTTAAAATGGTGCTGAAGGCCTCCAATAATCCACACCAGATCTCATTTCTCTTTGTCACCTTTGTGTACTTGATCCTATCACGCTCCAGCTACTCATAATTAAACCTGTCAGTCAGGCAAATATCCTGACACATCCTGAGTGAGAGAAAAGGTAGCAGACATCTTGCTGAGGTGTTGCTAATGTGGGAACCTGGGAAATTCAAGCAGTGAAATTTTGACAAGAGGAAAAAAAGATGCCGAATTGTTAAGAGGACTGGCTAGAGCAACAAACTGCCTTTTATATTATTTGTTGGAACTGGTGTCAATATAACATTAATGTTGTTGGTGGTAACTAAAATTGCTACTAAGAACCTCAAGCACTGCATCAGGAAGAAAATTAAATTTAAACATAAGGGGATAGGGGTAATAAGGATGGGATGGGCAAAAAAGGCCTAATAAAGCTTGCACTGTTTCTTCCCATGCCATTTTTTTCTCTGCACTTGTTTCATTCTGGCATCTTTTCATTACTGCTAAATTTGCTTTTTAAAAATCAGGCATCAGGAAAGTTGTCTTTGATTAGAGCAATTTTAAAGCTGAGCTCTTTCTTAAGTACCTCGCTGAATCAGTGCCCAAGTTTTCATCTGCAATTCTTGGCCTTCAAAAATATGTAGAATTGTACTATTAGTTTGGTAAACCAAACAGATCTCTTAGGGAAGGGCGTGTTTCTAGACCTGTGCTTTCACTCTTTCCCTTCAGAAAAACAAAACAAACTGTGTGTTACATATCTGTCTAGATTACCAGGCTGTTTGGTTTTTTTTTCCCCTTCTAAACGATTGAATAGATTTTAAGCCATAAGCATTATCTATCCTGACTTACCACTTCATCTGACTCACTGAATTTCATCCAATCATTTCTGGTTTGAACCTAATAGCCCGTAAATGAACTAGAACTTTTCTCCTGGGTAGATATGCAATCAAGGAAAACATTGATTTTAGATTTGTAGTGTATTGTTTTCAAAAAGTGTTTTCTGTGTACATCTCTATTTAAAAATCTGACAAGAAACCATCTTAAAATGGTCTCAGGATATTGTACTGTCTGGAGAAAGAAATTTCTACAAAATACTCATCTGACAATCAGGAGTGATGCAGAATATTATACTACTGGAAAAACCCCTATAACTACATATTCAATTCCTGCTACAAAATCCCTAGAATCATTTCTAAGGGAAGCAAACTTATTATATTATTACAGTCCTACTTTAAATCTCAAAATTACATAACTGTGCCTTATTTGCAAGTGATATGAGAATGCTGTTGTGTTGATACCCTTAGCTTCATGAAACAGTCTGAACTGTATTTCTTTGCATGCAAGGGACGGCTTTCTCATGTGATTCACCAGAGTTATTTTTGCGGAGGAATAGAAAGACCCAAACCCGGGAATGGAGCTAAAATTGAGTTCTCTGTTTTTAGAAGACTTCTACTTCAGCAATGTTTGTGTTAAAGTACATAAAAAATACAGCACTGAAGTCATGAAAAAGGCAGTCTTTGCAGGACCAAATTGGGTTTTTTTGGCATTGAAAAACACATTGTACCAGTCAGAAGGTATTGAAAAAAATCATATAAAGCTCCTCTGTTACTGAGATGCTGTTTGTGAGGTTGGGTTACCCTAACTACAAACAGAATGAATGCACCAAAATTACTTCTGGGCATCAGCCAAATATAAAGAGTCCTTTAAATCTCTCATACCCTACACACAGACGGGTGAGAGAGTGAAATCTTGGGGGTACTATATTCTCTCCATGCTGTCATGGGCTTCTGAGAGAGGTGACTGTTTCTGTATCTATATTTTATCCCTTGCATTGTTCAAAGTGATCGTGTCAGATCCCACATCGACCCTATAGCCTGTGAGCCTTTAGCTGTGAGTTGAAAGAAATCATGGTAGAGTTAAACTGCTAGGGACCTTTTTTATCTCAGAGTTTACAAAGATTCATTTGCTCTTCTGCCCAGCTCTAACACATGCAGAGGTTTCATGATAGTTCGAGAACTGGAAAGGCTCCTGGGCATGGAGGATTCATGACAGAGGAAACAAGAGATGCTGAGGTGAGATGTAGAACCTGTTATCAGAGGTGAGGAAGTTTCAACTATGCCCAGCATATCAGAGGTGTTAAAATCATGTGAGTGTATTGTTTAGAGTGTGAAAGCTGAAACATAGGAGTGCACAGAGTATTTCACAGTTGTTTAAAGGAAGCTTACATGGTGTCAGCTTCTTCTTTCTTCTCTGTCTAGGATGTAGAGGGATCTTAGCAAAGGTCTCTGTTTCATGCCAGAAATGTTAAGAAGCTCTTCCCGACGGCTCAGCTCTATAGGAGAGCAATCTTTGTTAGTGTAGCTGCCAACGTGCTGCAGCTGCTTCCTGCTAGTCTGGCTAGAAATGTCAGACCACATAAAGACCCGAGAACAAAATAGCTGCAGACAGGTCTTCTCTCATCTGACTTTTCAACAGAGGCATTATTAGATTTTAATATTTCCATTTGCATTGCCTGCACTCAGAGCAGACAGTGTACAATTTTATCCTCAAGCCCATCTGCTCCACCATACATTCTGCTACAGTAAACTGAAGGATGCAGAATCTGCTTTACATTTTCTACACTACACGTTTTATGAGGTGGCATTTTCTATTGTCTTCCACAATCCAGCCTAAGATATTTCAAAGGTTCACCCAAACAAGACGATTTTTTTTGGTCTCCCACCTCTATCTACCCTTGCCATATTTCTCCTTTCTAAGCAAAAAGATAAATAAACCAAATTCTTTTATAATGAAAATATTCTGAATGTGAAGTAAGTTTCTCAGAGCTCAGCTGCCTTCTTTCTGACAGGCTTTTGATGGTTAAGTAAGATTTGGCTTTGTTCAAATCACAATTCTTTAAAATAAATAAAGATAAAAATTATGCCAAAAATAATTTTATTTTCTTTTAAATTTCATAGCATTTTCAAAGATAAATTAATTCTAAAGACTGATTGATCCACATATTTCCCCGCACTGACTGGAAGAACACCTTTGTAGGTACCATTTCATTATATTTCTCCTATTTCTCCATAGAGTATACACTTCCACATTAGAATCTTTCTTCCTATGCATGAACTCTATATCAACTTTAAGAGTTTTAGATCCAGATAAGGACAATGAAGAATATGCCAGAAATATACAAGGCTACAAATACGGTGGAAGAGGAGTTGTCAATTTTTTTTTAGTCACACTGTAGAAAATAAACCAAACCAAACTACTATAGTGAAGTCTGTTATTAGCTGACAGGGTTGATTCTCTTTTTTTTCTCAGTTGGTTTCTATTCTGATCTAAACAGTCAGAGATTACTATAGAAAATAGAAGATGATAGTAATTTTCCAAATGGAAAAACAAACTGAAAGTGACAAAATTCTTTTCAATGTAGTTTTTTTACCTCTCCCTGGATCATTTCTTTCAGGCAGCTTTTACCATGTGTTCAAGTGCTTCACACATAACTTAAAAGACCAAAAAACTAATTTGTTAGCTGATAAATGCAACAAACAACTACATTTACCAAACATTTAGTCTGAGCATTCCTGTGCTCACAGCCCCTAATAAGAAGCCCATGAGTGTTTGCAGGCTGGGCAGTGGTGAAGGCAGGGGCAACAACCCTTGTTATTGCTATTTTGTTGTCTTATGGCTCCCCATTTTTTCTTTTGCAGTTTTAGGCACCAAATCTCCATGTTAGCATTTTTCCTCTTAGACTCTCAAGCTGCTATGAGTTCACAGTTTGAACTTCTTTACCTTGCATGACTCTGTGCACTTCCTCAGATCCCTTTCTCACAAGAAAACATTTCTCTGACATTTATCCCCAGATTTTGTAGCTGGGCTGCACTGGAGCTAAGCCTTGGGCCACAGAGAGCTGCATCCCTTGTCAGAGGAGTACAGGGAGAGGGTTAGAGCTAAAAATGTGTTTGTATTGTCTATGTTTATATATTTTTAAATAAAGATGAGTGCAGTGGTTGATCCCACTCTGAGATATTTTTTCAAAGCATCTGTAGGTGCTAGAAGATCTTACATATGTGGTTAAAATGACCAGCCTGCTTGAGTCCTGCTTCCTTATCTGGTTCAATTTGTCTTTACCTTTGGATGAATGAGTTTTCTGTTGAAACAGTGGGAGTAGAAATGATAACTGTGTGCACATCCTCGTTTCCCTCTTGTTGGCACAGGGGTTTCGCTTCCTGCCCTACGGGGAACTTTGGATAACTCATTGCCAAGACAACTCTCAGTGGGACAAAGGCCTTATATTAAAAACTACATTTGCCACAATGCTTTAAAAGAAAGCACAAACACACCAGGCAGTAGATGGCAACTCAGGATGGTATCTGCTGACAGAACTTTTCCACAGAAAAAGAAACTGAACCACAATTACTCTGTTCTGTGGAAATCATTAGATGTCTTTGCTTCATAACAGTTGGCTTTCTTCATCTCTTTTTCATTGTATTGAAATAATTGATGCAAATTAAAAGACAAAATTAGAAAAACTAGGAGGGAAGAATCTATACCAAAGAAAAGATGCCAGTGTCTTCTGAACAGATAAAGGGGTTTGAAGATTCTGAGCAAAAAGGAGGCCCATGTCATAAATTATGTTGGATTTGGAACAGAGAGCATGCTTAATCCCGTGAGAGTGCAATATGTGCATGATGTGCAAGTGCCTCACAGATAGAAATTATTGTCACCATTTATAATATAAATGACCCTATCTGTGTAAAAGGGTTCATTACTAGATAATACCTTCTCTGGACTGAAAAACGAAATTGTATAACAATAGCAGTGCAATAGTTCCCTTGACAATAGAGCTGCACAGCTGCTAAACTTAAAAAAAATTTCTGCAAGGACATTTAGAGCCCTCCAAAATTCAAAATATCCTGTGTTCCTCTGTTAAACCATGACACTCACAAACCCAGCGATCTGTAGAAACTGTTGTTTATTCTTTGAGTATGTAAGAAGATAATTTTTATCATTCAAAATGCTACAGCTATTCTTATGTGTGGTTCCACTAGAAATCCACTTTATAACAAAAAACGCTTGGCTTTTGGAGCAATACAGTTGCCAGAGGATTCACAAACACTCTTAGGGGGATGATGAACTGGATTTACCTGTTAAAGACAAGAGCATCTGAGAAGCCACTGTCTTTGGTCACTTCAGACTGTTCTGAGAGCACCTTGAGGGGGTTTTGTGAAGCTGTGCTGACTCTTTCTCATGCTAAGCCCATAAGCCATATTCTATTGGCTGAAGCTTTTCCAATTTGTGGATGTCTTTGGCCATATTAAGAGGAATTTGAGAAGAGCTTATGGAGAATTAGAAATCCTTATTTAGAACCCAGTAGCTTAGCTCGTGGTTATTATTCCGAGCTGCCGGTTTTTCTAATATCAATTTCAATGATTTTCATTTCAGAAAAATTATCTTAATAACACATTGGGAGCAGGAATAATACATGGAACTGTTTGGAGGCTACTTTCTTAATAAATATAATTTCTGTCTAGCCTATCTATTCTGCCTGAATTTTTTTTTACAGCTATTCATCTTTCTTTTTTCTCTCTTTTTTTTTTTTTTTTACTTTTTCTTTCCTTTTTTTTTTTTTTTTTTAAGAAAAGGAAAGATATATAAAGTTGAATATTATTGTGCGCTGAGAAAGAGTCATAGATTTCTCAGAGGGATTTAAAAATTCTTGATATTTAGTATTTCCCAAAGTTGGAAACCTACCATAACACCACTATTGGTATTCTAAGCATAGCTCAACTTCATTTAGGAACTGGAGGGCAAAAACAGTTGATCCTTTAAAACATCAACCAATAAGTTCGACTAAGAAGACCATAATCCTCTTGTTTTCCCCATACTAAGTAAATGCCAGTGTTTGCACTTCCCTTTTCCACATCTTTAGAGTTGAATCAGATTCTTTCTTCATTCAACAGACCTGAATTTATGATGAGAAAAATGATCATGGACCTGTGTTCATAGCAGTGAATCTGTGACATCCTGATGACAGAGAAGCCTAAAGTGATAAAGAGAAGAGGGCTGATTTGGGATTCGGCCTCTGCTTGTGTGTATTAATTCTAGTGAACCCTTTTGCAGGTACTATTTTAGGGTCTCAGCTGGCTTCCTTAGATGGGGGAATTTTTGTCTCTTGTCAGATCCATTATTTTCAAGATATGAGAAATCTTTGGTTCAGATACAGTAGTATCCACCCTTTCTCACACATAAAAGATTGCCTTAAAGTTCCATTGGTCTCTATATACAAAATTAATTCCATGGTACCATCTGAATTCAAAAGCATTAAGTATTTCAGTAAGCACAGTTGGTCATGTTAAACATATTTACACACACAGGAGATAATTTCATTCAGTGAATTATCTTGTTACACAGGAGATCAATTAAGGAGACTGTGTCTGCTGGAAACTCAATTAGGACTAATCAGTTTTATCCTACTAATCTCAGAAAGGAGTTTACTTATACTGTCAATGGGAGCATTTGGACATGTAATTTAAATCTCGTACCTTACCTGTCTCTATTTCCTTAGGTGTACCTTAAATATTTTGCTTTGTCACATCCCAGCTGACAGTTCACAGTGTAAACAGTCATTTAGTTAGGGAATCAAAAGTTATTTTTATTTCATGTAAACCTTCCTACTTTCTAGCATCCAGCTCTGCAGCAAAGGAAACAGCAACAGTATAAGATATGAAATCATGGAATCATAGAATCATAGAATTATTTTGGTTGGAAGAGACCTTAAAGATCATTTAGTCCCAATCCTTGTGCCATGGGCCATGACACTTTCCATTAGACCAGGTTGTTCAGAGCCCCATCCAACCTGGCCTTGAACATTTCCAGGGATGGGGAATCCACAGCTCCTCTGCACAACCTATTCCAGTGTCTCCCCACCCTCACAGTAAAGAATTTCTAGTTAATATCTAATCTAAACCTACTCTTCTTCAGTTTGAAGCCATTTCCACTTGTCACTATGTGACCTTGTAAAAAGCCTCTCTCTATCTTTCTTGTAGACTCCCTTCATGTGTGTCTTTAATTAATGCTTAAATCCTCTTTCAGAACTTTCAAACCCAGGATTTTGTTAGCTGCCCTTCCAAGTCATATCTGACAGCCTTCACCCAACCAGTTCAGACTGATCTTTGAGAAACAGCCTGTCCTGTAGTTAGTCTGAAGGATGTTTGACGTTCAAACAAAGTTTTAGCAGTTTTTGGCTCTGAGGCTGTTTCCAAGGAATTTGCTGCTGACCTAGCCACTGCCAGTTGCCCTGACCCAACACTTGCTGAACCTGTCAGAAGAGCAACTATTCCTTTCTCCTCTGTATGCAGAGGATATTCAATCAGATGGTGGCCACTTTGTCTTCCCTTTCCACTGTGGGCAGGCTGGTCTCTAAATGTGCCATCCCTAGCTAGCCTGAGATCTCCCAAAACCTCAATTGAGCAGAACTTCTCCTTGTCCCCCGTATTTAGAAAGTGAACAAATTCCTGTCCTCTCTGTGGGTAAGGAGATAAATGGTTCAGAGACTGCTGAGCTTTATCAAGAAGGTATCCTAATATAATGTGCCCTTTTTTGTCTTTATGAAGAATCTCATCCTCTGTAGGTCACAGCAGTGTGATGGGTAAGAAGGTCTCCTGTGTTTGCATTCCAGACCACCTGTGCAGAGGGCTTCCCAGAAATAGTCTCTCAGATGCCATTAAAAATAGAATATGTCTTTCATTGCACTCAATGTTTATATAACTTCCAGCTGATTAGTGGAATTCTTTAAAATAAAAAAAATGAAATGTGAACATCAGAGCAGAGGTGAAGCCAAAAGAAAGCAAACAAAAGAAAACAACTTTAAAAGGCACAGAAATGGCACCATAGTTTGTAATAATCACTTCCTAAAAGTAATGGCAAATCATATGAAGGAGTCCTGCACTGTTACTATAAAATATTAAATATTTCTCTGAGAAGTAAATTACAAGTGTTTTCTATTTAATGTCACTGCAGGTTATTGAAAATGCATTGATGCTTCATTAACAATTTGAAACCATGAAGTGTAAGGATGCTCTCTGTCTATGTGATTCCCCTTTGCAAAGAAGGGAAATAAGAGAGAAGTGTTACATCTCTCATTTTGACAGTTCAAATTATACTTTTCTGCAGTGAAAAAAATCAAACCTACAAATTATATTTGACCAAGTTGATTCCTGTAGCTTGGTGAGGCCAGGCAGCAAAAAGGAGAATTTCTCACAAACCAGGACTATGTGTAAAACATCCTAGTCAAAAGGACTCATGCGAAAGAAATCAGACATGATGTATATTCATGAAGAAAAATAAATTATGTCTTCACCTACCTACTCCTCCTGATCTACAGAGTGGATCCTGCAATGACAGTGCACAACCAAACAAATGAGGTGAAAGAAAGCTGACCCTTGCAATATAATGTGTGTTGATAGGAGGAGACTGAAAATACATTCCTACTTGCTGTTCCTCCTGAAAAAGCTGCTGCATCATCAGCTGCAACTGGAAGTTCTTTGGAAACAACATAGAAACACATTCAAGAAGACTCTCAGCTGCCAGAAATACTGACTCTTTTAATAATATAATCTTTGCTTGTTTGGAAGGGGATTGATTCTTATTTTTTCAGCTGTTACAACTTGCACATAAAGACTTGTTTTGTTTACAAACAAAGGTGAAAAAATCTGGTTGGTATCCTATATGTCCTGGATCCTAAAATCAAATTTAACTAAAGTGATATTACAACCATTTTTAAGTTTGATATCCTAAATCATAGAGTTCATGGTGTCCAAACACATTTCTTCCACTAAGAAAGACTTCAAAGAAATGAAGATGGAAATGGAGAACATTTTTAACAGTTCAAGATTTGAAGCCAGCACTCACCCCGTTTAAGGCACATAAAATTGTCTAAATTTAGAGCTTAAATTTTATGTGTTCTCTGTAAAATCAGTGGAATGATACAGACATTTCCAGAGAGCCTGGACTGATATTTAAAGCTGGCCCTATAACTGTTGAGAGAACTTAGCATTACTAAGTTCCCAACAAAAGTTTCTCAGTGTACAGCTCTGTGTAAGTTTCCAGCATGGAAAAGACTGCAAGGTATTTAAGGTACTGACACACAATCAATCGGTAGAGAGAAATTTAGTATTAGGTATCCATGGAAAACAGCCATTCACAACTGAAATAAACAGAGAGTAATTTTTTGAGGGGATGAAAACATAAATTGTCTTTTCAAGACTATTCTGTCGTATAGATTAACAATTTTAAATACAAGGAGTAGTTATGCAAATCACCAGTTCTTCAGATATGATCCATATAATATGTATATAATTTTTATTGTCTTCTTTGCCACTTCTAAACTGCTTTGGAAAACATGAAAGAAAAAACCCTAACAATTTTCTTTCCTAGTAAGAGTTGGTCACAGATGATACAGCCAGGGTCATGTTAAAAGATTCTGAATGAAAATGTAATTCTTTCTAATAGGAATATGAGAGATGAAAAAGAAGCAGTTGTTAGTATGGTATGGGACATACTGTGGCAAAGTATAACAAATTTCCTGTCTTCAGTGTCACTGTTAGCATCACTCACATGTGTAAATATAATATATTTGGCCTGAATTGCTTTCAAGTTATAAAGTGGAAAAAAAATTAATAGTAACTGATTTGTAGAAGTCTGACTGTCTTCTATTTCAAACCCAGAGCAGCTGAAAAATGCACTAAATTGCCATTGATGCAATTCTAATGGAGTTATTTCTGGAATTACTTCTAATTAGACTGACAATCTTATTTCCTGTCTCTTCCCATTCTAGAATAAGTGCAAACCAGTCAAAAACTATTGTGTCCTATGGAAACCTGTATGTCTTATTAAGTCATTGTCTAAAAATAGAGTTTCTGTAATGTTTATGAGAGTCTATGTGCAGTTCTAATCATGACAGCCCCCAAAAGAAACAGGGTTCACACAAATGTCTGGATTCAAAAAGTAGCCTAAACAAACACTCTGGAAACTACATCAGCCTCTAAACAGTTTATATCATATATAAAGTAAATTATACCTACAGCTGAAAATATGGATGTATTAAACCATTGTTCAGATTTGAAACATTTCCTTTTAGTGATTGCTGTAAGAGCAGAGTTTAGCCCTTCATTCATTTGTTTAGCTGCACAGTAGTAGCACCCAACTATATCAGTGAAGAGTCAGTGCTCTTTTCTACAAAGACAAGGAAAAGGAAGGCCTTGTTTTTATGGTATGATATAATATATGGATGTCATTGCAGCTAGGAAGAAAGAAAAGGAATTTTTTATGTAGTTCAAATATTATCTTTATATTACATACTGGCTGTTTCTGTTGGCCACCAGCAGCACAGTTGTAAGCTTTCTGGTAGAAGGTCTGGATTTAAACAGAAATAGCATTAAACTCCTAATTCATTAATATGAGGCAAAAGGGGAAGTAGTTTGTGTTTCTTTGTCATCCTGGCAGACTTGTTGAGACTGCCATGGGGGCATGAGGATAGAATGTACTTATTGGGATAGTGATGAGGCTCTCAGCTTTGATTGTTAGAAAACCAGGACTTCATTATTGATTGTGGTCCCATGCAAGGGGCACAAAATAGAAAACAAACAGAAAATTCTGCAGGGAGAATTATATCCCTAAACATGAGGTTTTCTCTCCAGGTAAGAACAGAAATAATTCAAGATAAGCAACTTTATTAGGAAATATCTTCAGTCAGTTCCTCACCCAGCTTCTGCTCACCCTTAGGCTGTTCCACAAGCGAAAAACTGATCATGCATGAGAAGCAAACAGGTCAGAGATCTGGAGGAAGAACAGAGCCAGGAACCTCTCCCAGTGTACTTCCTGCAACCATCTCCTATTTTAATTAATCAAACACAATATGTTTTCTAACATTCACAAAGAGAATAAAATCTCTCTGTTTCAGTTACTGCTTTAATTGCATCATAGGATCACTGCCTTGGAGACTGTAGGACATTAATGTAAGTACAGTCAGCGACAAAAGTAGCTTTAGGTTCAGTTATCAGCACACAAAAGTAGGATTCAGGTCAAAGTCAGATACCACTTTAGCTAGAAAAGGTGAATATCCCCAGTGGAATGACAATTTTTTGAAACCAGTCAAAGGAACTCCCAAAGCACAGTGAAAGTTTGTGAGCTCTGAGAGCAATCACAGAGCAAGAATTACATCCTTCCTTTTTCTCCTGCCTCTTGTAGTTCTGCTGTCTTTCAAAGTCAAGGATATACCTTTTTGCTGTTCCTGGGGATTCATCATCATCCAGTCTTTGGATTTAACATCTACTTTAGTCCAGCTGATCTCCATAGTACCAGAGAAAGCATTACGGGCACTACATTTCATATGATTTATGAACATATTTCTCTCATACTTATTCTTTGAAATGTTAGCATTCTCTTTTGCCATTAGAGGGCTCTATTGTTTGTTACTTTTTTATCTGTTATCTATTGCATACTTGTTCATATCTGTCAAAAGCCACCTGTAATAACAGCTGCGACACAATCAAGTGCCATGCCTTTCACCCAATAAGTGGCATGTATCTTGTTCACCATGAATATCAGGAGTCCAATAGAAAGAGTTAGAGCAGTAAGTGTCCTGTAAAATTCCTTGGGTAACCTTAGAGGTCATTTCTGCTACTGCTGATCACTAAACAGATTATTGGTCTGCTTTCTCAAAGGGAAACAGATAGAGCAGACTTTTATGGTGATGTCTGAGAGGAAGGTCCCAGGGAGAAAGTCTGTCCTCACTGAATTCAAGGGGAAATTTGCTACTGAATTGGGTTCAGGGTCTCTCTTGCTTTTATCCTAATGCTTTAAAAGTCAACAAGGAGAACTGCTTCCACTGACAGAGGAGGTCAAGATGAAACTTCGCACATAATCACATCTGTTGGTAACTTCCCAGTTTAGAATTTATTACAGCTTCCTGTGATACATTTGAAGTGCTGGCCATTAGTGTCAGATATAGTCACAGTTTGAATGGGGAAAAGGGATTGCAACAGTTCGTGCTTTCTATCAAGAGTAAATCATATTTAGGTCCAAGGAAGCCTGCAAAGAATTTGTAGAGAAAGATAGAATTATTTTTTTTAACGTTAAAATATTCTTTTTCATGCAAACCAAGAAGTGGTCTAACTAATTTCATTAGGGTTTTGGTGTTTGCTTGCTTTTTTTTTTTTTTTTTTTATGGCAGTGGCTGTACTCTACTTTATAACCATTAGGAAGTACAAATGCTTAAACATTGTGATTGAGTTAGCACTTACACAGTGGAGTTAAGAGAGAGTTCATTAGTTAGAACCTTCATAGATACATATATACATTAAGGTGAAACAGATAGTTTCCAAAGTTACCTGAGTAATGCAGTGCCAAATCCAACCCTGTGCAACACCTGGTTGTATCAAAAGACAAAATTATTTGATATTTGTCATTATAGTGAGCTTACTGGGTTTTCTTTAATGACATCTCTTGCATACAGATTAGAAAATGTCAAATCATTAACTGACTGCTCTTCTAAGCACTGAGTATCAAAACAGCAATCCATTTTATCCCTGGGCTTCAAGGGACATTTTCAAAGACACAAATGACATGCAGACACTGACTTTCATTATCCAGACTAGAAATTGTTTCAGACGTTAGGGACATTAGGGGTTCTGACGTTATACATCAGGAGAAAATTCTATCAAAATGCCTTGTTAACCAGGGCACACAGAGGAGCAATTATGATAACTCGTCATGAATAAAGCTATGCTCTCAATTCAGCAAATCTTTTAAAGGTGTGGTTATGTCCCTTGAAGTTCAGTAAGGTATTTTAGGAGAACACAATAGCCTTCTAGAAAGACAGAAATTTCAGAAAAACTAGAAATTCAATCTTGACATCACAAATAAAAATAAAATAAAATAAAAATTAAAAAAACCCAAAACCAGTATGTTTTATATAGCCAGTATGAAGGTTTTGTTCTTATAAATGCCACTCTGCTGGTTTTACATTCTAGTCAGTGCCCCTAACACATCTCTGCCCCTGACCTTTGAACTGGGAAAGTAACTGTGTATAGAAATGTTATAGTAGGTGTATGAATTTCCAATAAAGACTTTGGGGAAGTGACAGAAGGACATCAAGTTCACTGATGTAGTTTCTGCTTCCTAATATTATATTATACAATAAGAAAAACTGCTTTTATAAAAAGAGAAAGAAATTTAATTTACCTTTTTAACACGAAGACAACAACATGACTACCATAAACCATGGTATTTGTTTTTATGCAAACCAACCACAGAAAGTCATGGGGGAGGACAACAGCAAAACAAAAACAAAACAAAATGAAAAAAAACCCCACAAAAAAAATCAAGGAATTTTCCTTTTATTTTTTGCCTAAATAGAGATTTATTTCTCAGTTTGCTCTTGACTGACAGAATATCAACATATGGATTAACTCCCTCTTGTCATTATTGGCAGAAATGTTAATGTGTCCTATTAACACTTGTTGTGTCACCACATTACAGACTGTTTTAAAGAAAATGTTCATGAACAGTTGATGGCAAAATTCTGCCAGAATTCACTCACAGAAATAATGTTGATTAGTTTGTTGTGACAAAAGCCCCAACATTGACATTTCTAAACTCCTATAAAAATGACAATAAAAATAAAAATTATGACCAGTGGCATCATCACTAAAATATTGTTAAAATTCTTCTGATAATTACAACTGCTTTTCTTTTATTAGTTAGCGTTATCTTATGTCCTTCCTATTTGAATCTTAGCCACGGTTCAGGATCCCAGTGTGTCAAATGCTGTAGGTTTGGTGCTGTGAAAATACAAATCTGTTCTCTGTTCAGAGAGACTAGAATTAAACTTTATGACAAAACAGATGGACAGAAACAGATGGGAGGAGTAAAGGAAAACAATGAGGCAATATTTGTGGGTGTGCTTGGCTTCTGATCTCAGAATACACCAAAATCTCAGCAATCCCCACTTTTGTGAGCACCTCATCAGAGAAGAATAGTGGTTTAAACAGTGGTTTGAAAGGGAATAACACAGAGTTCTAGGGGAAGATTGTAAGAAATAAAAGATAGGTGGAGGTGTCACTTGATACCTGAATGTATGCAGCTCAGAATTTAATGTGATTAAAGTTGGCCTTGCAGGCCAACTGCAGGAGGGAAATGACAACTGGATACTGCAATAAGACTTGAAGAGCTTAGAAACTTAAAAAAAGTAGTTACTTTGATAAAACACAGAAGGTGAGAGCAGTTGCAGAGTGTGAAAGTCAAAGTGATGGACTAGGAGAATGACCTTAGCAGCAAACTTTTACACGAACACTAGCAGTATAAAACTGCCTCTGACAGGGACAGCATGATGCCACAGAACCTGAATTGTAAGGTGGCAAAGCTTTAAGAATTTAAATGGACAATGAAACTGTATCTTAGTAGTGCTCTGCAAGCTCCCACCACCACTGAAAAAGAATCTGTCACATTTAAAAATAGGTCTTACATGTCAATGTTAAAAAGCACTCTAAATTAAAGATTAAACCTAGATTACAAACTCAGGAGATAGATCACTCGCATTTGTAATGATGTAGAAAGGGGATGTCTCAGAAGTAAAAGACAAAGATGCATTTGTGAGGAAAAACATGCCAGGAGGCACTGCTCTGTAGTGGAAGCAGTAAAAAGGGAAGATAAAAAGATTGCAAGGAAGACATGCTACTCAGTGAGGTCATTGCAACAATTAAAGGACTTAGGCAAAAGGCAGTCAATAAACATCTGTTTTTAACAGATAAATGCAATAGTTTTAGAATAGGCAGACAAAAGCAATGTAAAGGCACTCTGATCAGGTTCATCTTGGGAGGCTGAGAGGACTATTTATGGAATAAGTAGAATGCTATCTGTAGTGGGGAGAGTCTTGAAGACAGTGACAAAGTGATTGATGGTTGGGGTGAGAAAATCTGCTAAATGAAAGAGTTGTTAACTGGAGAACAAAGACAGAAAAGATATAGCAAATATTTTGTGGCATTTATTCCACAGATGCTCTAAGTCCAGTAAGAAGACCCAGGGGAAAAGGCAATGGGAACAAACCAGGGTTTGATTCCATCACAGACCACAGCTGTGCAGGAAAGAAAATATTTATGTATGAGGGAAAGCAGAATCCTGACAACTAACTACATTAACAGAAGGAAAATAAAAAGGAAATCAGGAAGAAGAGTGAAACTATACAGAGCTAAACCGTAAAGAGTGGGAGGAAAGATGGATGATGGCAGATCAGTAGGTACCTATAGGACCTTAGGTGAGCTACTTGCTGAAGAACATTTTTAGTAAAAAGTACTTAAAAGGAAATGTACTCAGTGATTGCCAGTAGCAAATGTCAAGAGGTCACTGAACAGAAGACAGACACCTTTGAAACCAAAGTCCTTATGACCAAGACTCTTTCTGACAGGACAGTAGGCGAATATCACATTTTTGCCTACAGGACAAGAGAGGGACTTGGTATGATATGAAAGCCATGAGCCCAGAACTTCTCTAAAGGTCAAAAGTTAAGTTTAGAAAAACATTGAAAAATCCATCAGGAAGCCAGTATTAAGAAAAACCAGCACTGGGGAAAGGAATAAAAAGATATGTTAGAAAAATATATTACTGTCCTGTTCTATTGCAGTTCACATATAACACACAGGGAAGGAATATTTTAAGATTATCTAATCTAGGCTGCACTAGCAAGTGTTTGTCATCTTAATATTTCTGGATCTCACATTCATTGCTCAAGAGTCTATATTTGGAATGGAATGTGACTCAGAATAAATTAATGGCAGCTGGGGTAGGTACAAAAGGGAGACTGACTGACTCAAAAGGGAGAAGACAAGGAAGGAAAACAATAGTTCCCAAAATCCTTGAGGTGAGAATGTGTTTTTCTGTGTATAATGACAGGCTCTCACCTGTTGCGTGTGGAATGAGCTGGCAATCAGTACTTTCAGAAGTGAGCTGTACATCTTCTCTAGCCTCCACAATTTTGTCCACTATGCTTCACTGCCTGCATATTTTCAGAAAAATAAATGTCTGTGGTTATTTCAAGTTATTCTCATATATTCTCCATTGGTACTTGCCTGCTTTCAGGGTCACTTGCCATTACTGTCTGCTATTCCTTCCTCTTTTCTAGTCCTGCGTAACGTATTTCACATTATTTTCTTGAAGCATCAAATGGAATTTGTGCAGAGCTCATAAATACTGGATAACAGATGTGAAAATAGGATAAAAAGACCTCAGTCTAACTGAAAATACTTCACAAATAGACATTTTATTACAAGATCCTTTAGCCAGCAGTTAACAACTAATTTCTGGGCATATCCAAAGACAAAGAGCACAGGAGAGGCTGATGTTAGTTTCTGAGATTTTTTTTTCCAGCCATTTGGTTAAAATTCCAGTGGCATCTGTATCTCTGAATAGCACTGGAAAAATCTCATCCTCAATACCAATACCAATTCTGCAGCCACACTTCACAGTCTGTCACCTAGGAAGATTCTGTCTTCCCTGATGTTAGCCATGCACAGTTAAATGTTCAGGTTCTAAGATGGTTTTCTAGACTCCTTCTACAGTTTCTAGAAATAGAAATTCCACCCCCTGCTATGGCATGGAAATTTTATCCAGGGACTTCCAGAGTATTAAGCTAATCTTGCATGTTTAGTTTGATAAATGAATACCAGAAGTTTTGCTCTAGGACTTCTGTAATCTGTAGACAATGTAAGAGTAATGCAATGAGAGAAAAATGCCACGAAAAGAGCAGAGATGGGTTTTATTTTTCATTGTCCTGGGAATGGTCCTGTGCACAGCTAGGAGCTGGACTCAATGATCCTTGTGGTTCCCTTCTAACTTGGCATAATCTGTGATTCTGTAATAAGTAGGAGCATTTTATGAAAGCATGAAATTACTATTAACTAAGAGTTATCCTGATTAAACAAAACTTTTAAAATAACAACAAAAAAAGAATGTTAGTGTTACAGTCTACTTAAAAAAATAGAGATTGATCTGCAAATGACTGTAAAAACACTCAAAAAAGCTCTTACAAATTAACTGTGTTTCAGCCTTTCTGTCAGTTCTGTGGGAATTAATTTCATCTCTAATTTCTTATCATGAAAGTACGTAAGTAATAGTTCTAGCCTCTCAGAATCAGCATACAAAGAAATTAATGAGTGGTTAATAGTCACTTCTATTCTGAAAACATAAGGACTACACAAAAGAAAACATTTATTTGTAGGCCATGGAATATTTTCAGTGCAACCAGCTGTGAAAACTAGAGGAAAAAGAAGTTTGGATTTCTTCTAAACAAACCTTCAAGCCCCAGAAAATAAAAGTCAGCACTGAATAATAAATAATTAGAATTAAATAAAAACTAGTTTATGATAAAAAAAATGTGTCCCCCAAGCTCATGAACCTTAATTCAAGCTTTGCTTTACAGACAAATAGTACGAAAACCCATCTCAATTTACCATCTAGTAGAGGCTGTTAAGAAGTGAATCAAGGCCCAGTTTTGTGTCTGAAGGGACCTTTAAAGCAGCATCAGAAGCACTGCATGAATGTTCAGTACTGCTCTCTTCGGTAACTTTTCCCCTCTTAATCAAACAAACAAAAAGCACTACAATCAATAGAAGGAGAAAGAAATAACAGTGTGTACTGATCTGGCAATCACAAGACAGATAGCAGAGAATATGGACTTCAGTGAGGATCCCAAGTCATCTGGCATTCTGCAAGATTTACCTGCAGGCCCAGAGTTAAAAGCTGGAAATGCAAAGTTAGGTTTTTGAAGTCTGTAGTCACATGGCTCCTTGATTTTCCAAAGCACTCGAAATCCAGCAGGTGCTGGTGGGATGCATCCCTGCAAAAGTAACATTTGCATATTTGTTATCTGGACATGCCCACCCCCTGTCCCAGTGCCAAGTTCTCAGCTACACTGGGAGTGACTTCGAAGTCAACAGTAGCGGTGGGCATTCAGAAATTCCGTAAATCATATCAGTGTTTAAATACAGTCTTCAGAGTCAAAACTAAAGCTGCAGGCTCAAATGCATGTTGTGCAACAACACAGAGAGGGAAAATGCTCAGCACTGAAGAAATATTCATATTTCAGCCTGTGCTGACTGCAGCTGTAGAGCTGCTGTGCCAATCAATGGAGCCATAAATCCTGAGGAGGAAGGAAAGTGGAGATGTGACTAGGGAATAACTACAGAAAAAAGGTTAGGAGGAAGGATGAAAAGAAGATATTAATACATCTTAAATACCTAATTAGATATTTTTCAAGCACATAAGTAACAATAGGTTAGGAGAAAGAGTGTAAAGCCTCTGCCAAGAGTCAGAGGGAATTTATTGACTGAAGGAGATATTGCTAAAATGTTAAATGTCCAGGCTTGCATTTCCAAGGAAAGAATAAGAGATAGATTTTTAATTCTTTTAGGAAAAAATGAAAATCTAGTGAATCCAAACATCTTGGAACACAGAACTGTTAGAAAGTAGCAGAGAAGAGGGGAATATATTGCGCATAACATAAAACTCCTATGAAATTTGAGACTAGAGAACACAAATCCATTACATTTATGAGGGAAAAGCCAGCTGGGTGAGAATGGAAAAAACACAGTAGGGAACAAAAACTATGGATTGTATATGCAAAACTGATCTTTAGTACACAAGAGAACCAGTTTGAGCAATAATAAAGTGTTTTAAAAGAAAGATTGCAAACAGGAGGGTTTTTCGAGGCTCAGCACTGATTTAATTTATAATTAAATGAAGATATTCTGAAGAATCTAACATATGATTGAACTGCATAGATAAAGAATTTGAAGTTCAAGCCATACCTTGAAACACCAGATTTATTGCCAGTAAGGATATTGTTATTTACGGCAGGGAAGGAAAAGCTTCCCATTTAAATTCTTAAGTTTCATATATATCCTCTGCAATAAGTTTTGTAAATGACCTTTTAAATACTTTTAATTAAAACTCAATAACATTTTTTTTTTAATTTTTAACATAGAAATTGTTTTAAAATGCAACCAGCTCTTCTAAGTTGAGGTACAGTATAGTCTTCTACGTATTACATTCAATGTAAACCAAAGGTTGAATTCTACACTTCTGGATTGAGCAAGCTATTTGGCTGGTAGACTGGACTCTTAATTAAGCAAGATATGCTGTCTTTGCTTTTCTACCCTTTACAAAGGGATAGGAGATGAAATGTTAATGGGAAAGTTCTTTTTTTACCTTCAGAAGAGAGAGAGGGCAGCCATTTACCGTATTTTGAGAGCATCTGTTTATTCATCTCCATGCCTTAGAACGCTGCAACTATTTGAGGAATGCAAAAGGTCAGGTCCATATTGATTATGTTGTACGATGAGGACAATCTGAATGTAATGCTTTCTGATGTCCTGTGCTGAAAGCATTGGTTCTGTGAAGATAAATGCCCTCTATATTCATTTCATGTTGCTTTCCCGCTTTCCACTTCAAGCAGTTCCTGGCTGCAGAAGTGACATAGATCTCTATCTATTACTAACTTGAAAATCAGATCTAAAGCTCTGTGAACCTGGAGGCAGTGCTCAGTAAATTGGTATTAAAACCCATATGAAGAATTGCATAATCCTCTGAAGAACATTTCATTTGCCAGTGACCTTTTCAGCATTGGAACTAGTTGCTTGTTTGGCAATGATTTTTGCTAGAATAATTTTCAGCACTTGCATGCACCCTTTATCTAGCATGAACCCTGAACCCTTTTTCCATAGCCTTGACATATTATGCTTTGGTTCTTCAGCTAGATGGCTTTAATATGACTAATATCAACAAGACATATTGGATATATTGTTAGTCAACTATGAAAAGTGGACTGTAGGTGCAGCTGATGATACAGTAGCAGCAGTGTGCAGTGACCACGAAATTATTTACTTATGAAGCAATTCCAGAAGCAATATGTTGAACAGCAACTTTAAACCCTCTAAATTGCAGTCCCATCAATATTAAACCTGGCTTAGAAAGAGCAGATGCAACAAGTCGGTGTGAGTGTGGGAAACACTGGCCAGTGCCAGGAGGTTTCAGTGCTTTAAATGTGATTCTGCAGTTGGTTTGTTTTGGTTTGTTTTTTTTTTTTATTGCTAGCCATGTCAAGTAAGAAGCCAGAGGAAATTAAGTCAGCACTAGAGTAAGCAGTGGTGCTGAGCTATGTCCTCATTCTCCATTGATGGTTCCTCACCTCCGTCACCGAAAGAGTAAAAAGTTTAATAAATAATTGCTGACCTTTTTTTTTTTTCACCTGAGATGCAGCAACAACAGCAAGGAATGCTTTCTTCCTTCTGAAGTTTTCTTAAGGTCCCTGGCTGTGGTACTGTCCTTGCCAGAGGTGTCAGAACGAATGAAAACCCTAGATATGCTTCGAGTTCAGATCAAGACCTTTCTTTTTAAAGGAACCTTTGAGTGATACCAGAAGATAAAGCTGAAGGGTGCAAAAACAGGGTCCAGCTACATTTCAACTTTTCTGTTCAATTTTGACATCTTTATGACTGAAATTACTGGCACACTATAATGCATTTACATGCTGAGAAAGACCCAATAACACAGAGTTTTTCAGAGGGTATTATGAAAGACAGCAGACATCACATTGCAGTTATATTAACGAAGTTAGTCATTCAAAATGTACAAGAACAATTGTTATGTACATTTCTAGTAGTCAAAAAAGAGAACAAGTCTACTTAATCTCTCAGACATGCTGTGAGCTTGTTTAGAAAAAGGGCCACAGATGCCCATTTTCAACCACTGTGAATAAATATGTAAAACTGCATTTCAAGTGTGAAAGTCCAATTTCTCTTGATAAAATCTTCTTCTAGGAAATTTTATCAAGAGGTTGTCCTCAGCAGAGAGTTGGGTAAGGAAATTATTCATCTGGCTGTTATTGCTCTAATATGAATTTTTAGAAGCTCCTCAACCTTGGAGTCAAAAGAATACTTAGTACAATGCTTTCAGACTTAAAAAGACTTTGCTGACATTATCTTACGGATTCTTTCACTACTTTTTCTTGGGAAGTCAAGAAAGAATATTCTTTCTGAGTGGAAAGGTAATGTGAGTTGTGAAGGAGAACAAGAGAAGAACCAGGAGAAGGCACTTTTGAAATACAATTTGAGTGGCTCCCAGACTACTTTCCTCCATCAGCCTTTCAGTTAGATTAAAATCAATGAAATGAATAGCACCTAATATGAACGAATAATATAGGTAGTGTGTACAGCTTTAAATCCACTGATTCCCCTAAGACTATGTTACATACATGTTGCAAACAAATCTGTAATGGTTAAATATTTATGAAATCCCTCATCCTAAACTTGAGCTCAGTTCTAATGAGAAACTGTACTTGCAATATGAAAACCAATAAGCTATGAAGGTGAGCTACTGTTACTAGATTGTAAAACCACATTATACTGTTATCAGAACTTCATTTTAATTTTCTGCAGCCATTTACTAATATTCAATTTTTTTGTAAGATCATTGGTGTCCCCCCCTATTTTACAACCCATGCTTTTTTCTCATGAGAATTAAGTTGGGATTTACTTCAGAAAAATCCCTTTATCAGGGTATAGATCTATATAAGTACTTTTTTTCCATATTACAACTGCACCAAACAGGAATTATGAATTCAATTCCAGTGATTTAAAATAGCCTCCAAAGTGCAACTGGCTTCTGCAAAAGTGTCCACATATACCTGAAGAAAGTATACCAGTCAGATGAAATAATGTCTTGACACATCACAGTCAGTATTGGTGAGTGATGTGATGTCATCTGCACAAGTGCCATACTTGGAAGCTCTTTCTATAGAAAAACCACAACAATTTCCATTACATGCAGCAGTAAGGACACTTTTTTTTGTTGTTTTTTTTGTTAGGGGAGTCAAGGGAAGGATTATGTACCTTCACATTTGGAGGAACAGGAGGCCACAGCATTATTGCAGCCCCAGACCCTTTGAGAGCGAGCCAGTAAAAGATTGCTAAATGCTCTTCTTGTTATTAGACGGTTCAGTGTGATAAAGATGTCTTGGTGTTTTCATTTAGCAATATCAAGAATTCTTTTCACAGAAATGGTACTGCAAACAGGAAATTGAAGTTTCAGAATAATGGGAATAATAGGATTTGGCCCTTCATTTTTACATGAAATAACCAAGGCGCAGAAGTTCAGGGGAAAAAAAAGGAACCAAACAAGCTAGCAACAATATTTCAGCAATGCAGTAAGTGAACTGGAAAATACATGAAGCAGGAAAACTCATTTTCATAACAGAAGAACAAAAAGCAGGCAAAAATAAAAGGAAGGGAATCTGCTCCCATACAAAACACTGCTGTTTGACTATAACTGTTCTGTACTTGAATGTGACAACAGAACCTCTGCTGTAACAATAAACGGAATAAAAAAGAATATTGGAGACAAGTAAGTCACTTAGAAAATTAGTTCTCACCCATTCTAAAGTGTTTTGCATTCTGCTTGGAATTCATTATGTGCAGAGCTACTCCTTCACAAGATGAAACCCATTTATTTCCATGTTCATGAAATGTTCTTTTAATTTATTCTATTGCTCTGTTACCAGCTTTTTATTTTCTTATGCCTGGAAAATTTCCTTTTCTCATTGATCTCTTTCTGCTACCTATTTCACACAGTGTTCCTTTTTTCCAGTTAAACAGAGCAATAAGATTTACCAGGAAACAGAGGTAAGGTAGTCTTGGGATTATAATTCCATATATCTCTAACTGGAACTGCAGGGGACAAGACAAAATGTTTTCTGTCAATAGCTAATGTTTTTCTTAGTTAGTCTCATTCACTTCTGACTTCAGGACTCTGTCTTGAAATAAGGTAGCTCAACAAATCTGGAAACTAGGTTGTTTTAATATCTGCTGTCTCTAGTGTACCAGCATAGTACACAGAGATGGAAAAAGAAAGCATTAGCACCACTTATTCATCTTGGACTTGAACACCTGCAAACCTAATATTTTTTTCCTTCCTTTTTATAGTTCTGTGGCTTCACAGTTCTTTTCCCCATCCATTTTTACTGTAGTCATTCAATCAGTCACTCTCATCCCTATTATCTTCTGATAGTTTCCAATGGTTTTGGTGTTATTTACTGCACTTACAGCTGACAATCAGTTTCTGCCAGATGTTCTTGGAATGAAAGCAGGAAGATGAGCTGAAACTGCAACAGACAGTTGGAGAAACACTGTCTGGGATTTATTGCGTATATTTTTTATTTTATATATATATTAATATATACATATATATTCAAACCCATAGTCTGACATCATGCGGTAGAAAACAATGAGCCAATCAACCATTCAATACATGAAAGACAAACTATTTACTTCATGATTTTAAAACTCATCAATAACACATGCCTTGAACCAAGCTGTTGTAAGGTTTTCTGGGCTTTACTGTTCGTGCTTATGCTATATAAGATTCCCACAGTCTGCACTACTAATTCTCCAAGGCCAGATTCCCGTCACCCAGCAAAGTGAGACTACAGTCACAATTCTTAGACATTTGCCACTTCATCAAACCACTGGATGGTCTGGACATGGCAAATTTTATATTCTATAATAATTATCCATTTTTAAATCTCAGGAGACTTTAGATTGCTAATGAGGCTATTGATCTGGGTAGAAAAATCAGAAAAGTAACAATTACAGAGTCATAGAATGGTTTGGGTTGGAAGAGACCTTAAAGATCATGTAGTTCCAACCCCGCTGCCAAGGGCAGGGATACCTTTCACTAGACCAGGTTGCTCAAAGCCCATCCAACCTGGCCTCAAGCACTTCCAGGGATGGGGCATCCACAGCTTCTCTAAGCAGTCTGTTCCAGGGCTTCACCACCCTCACAGTAACGACTTTCTTTCTAATATCTAACATAAATCCACCCTCTTTCATTTTATAGCCATTCCCCCTTACCCTGTCTCTACATTCAAAACAGTGGTGTTCATTAGTATTTGCTAGCCAAAAAGGGTTAACATAGAAATACTCAGTTTCTCAGCTGCAAGAGATTTAGTTGAACAGCTATGGCTGAGCTAAAGCCTTCAGTATACACAGGATAAGTTTGGAGCCTGGAGGTTTTTTTTTAGTTGAAAAGCTCCTAGCGGGCAACTTGTTAGGAAGCTGCTTTAAATCCAGTGCTGGAAACCTTGGAAAGAAGAAATAAAGGTCTGCAGCCTGTACAAATTGGAGAGAAAAAAGCCCAAGCACTTGAGAGAAAGCAAATAAAATCACAATATAGTAAACAGTATATAAAAAGCTGAGGAGGAAGAAAAGGAAACGTGTAGTCCTTGCCATGTAAGATTTTGCGAATACAAAACAGGAAAAGTAAAAAGGAGCTTTACCATGGGAAGGCTGAGAGGGCATTCTGTAAAGGGAGAGAGAGGGACATGAAGGGACTGCAAGAGCCTAGGTATGCAGTAAATTAAAGCAGATGAAATGCCATGACATAATCTAAACTGGCACTGAGGGGAAGTACAGAGTATCTGTGGGACTAAGCAACTGCACAAGGAAAATTTTCTAGACTATCTAGCTTGCCGTTAAATCTGGAAAGGTAAACGAAATCATCTTTGGGGAAATCTGAAATAATGCAGACTACTAGATACTCTTTAAAATTCTGGGGTGTAGTTCTGGGAGATGCATTTTTATTGAGAACAGCAAGCAATCTCAAACGGTGAGCACAAAAGACCTTGAGTGATGTTTACTTATTAGGTCCTATTGTTATCATTCAAACTAACAGCTGAAACGTGAGGTTGCAAAATGGCAGGTTCTAGTAAAATAAAAACCTAAGACAAATGAAAGGTTTTAGAAGTACATTAACGTTGTTTGTTGTTCATTAGGTCCTTCTTACAGGAAAGAGTTTTAAAAAATACATTCTACAAAGAATGAGGAAACTGTTGCATCATGTTCTGGAGTATTTCTGTTGAAAAATAAGTTTTCTGAAAAGGATATTGTTATTCTGAATGTTTTGTATTTAAAACACTAGAATTATACTCCAGATAATAGAGGAAAATAAACAATATCTCTTGTATATTGTCTCAGAACTGTATATATATAGTAAGGGCCACCTGCTTAGCAAGAAGGCAGACATTAGTGAACCTGGATAGGCAGATATAGCTGGCTTGTTTCAGTCATGGCACAGTTAAATGGTAATGCCACCTCAGGAAGCAGTAGAATGGTGTTTAAACTGAGATGATCTCTCAAGAGGAGGAGGTAAAGGCAAGCATTCAGATTTTTTTTCCTTCTGGCCATGTGACTCTTTCCATGTCACTTTAATTTCTGTTTTACCACAGTGAAATAGGTCCTCTGCTCATAACAGCGATAGTATTGATTTGCAAACTATTCATGTTTACTGACCCAGTGTAAACAATAACAGGAGGACTTTAAGAAGTTTTCCTAACAAGCTGTAGACTATGGTAGTATTTTTAAAGGTGCATAATTTATTAACTAGCTTGTTGGTAGAAAACACGATTTTAAAGAGATCATCCCAATCAATGAACAAGACCAAAGCTGCATCAAGCATGGTTTAAGAAATTTGGAAACATGCCTAGAATATCATATTTTTCAAGTCAGAATAATTTCTGTTCATACACTCACACTGATTTTTTAGTATTATAGCTCAGGAGGGGAAAAACATCAAACCATTCAGAATTATTGTCCTCACAATAGAAACTAAATGTCAAGATCTGTCTGCGATCAAAGTAAATGAATTTCTATTGTATCTCTGTTCTTCATGCCTTGCTAAGTGAATTTAGTGCTTATAAAAGGTAACAGATTGACTGCCTTGTGAACAGAGGTCTTCTATTGATCCTCTGAACAAATCTGACATGTGAGGAGCCAGACTTTTTCTCGCTAATGTGCTGCCTTTCTGGCCAGAGGGAGCACCTTGAGGGATCCAACAGAAGTTCAGTTGCAGTTCCCGGTTTGTCTGCTTGGGCATCCGATGATTCCAGAGCCACTGCGGGTGCTGATGAATGTCTGCCAGGAGCATGAATGAGACCCTGCTTTAATTGCACCACTGATCTGCCCCAAGAACTGAACCACTCAACAGAAATGGAAAAAATATGCATATGGTTACATTTGTACATGTACACATATCTGTTAATTATGTGTTTCTAGGCATTCATTTTCTCTTAGTCCCACTTTTAAAAGTGAGGAACAATGAGACGTATCTGCCCTGACAAAATAAACATTTTCAAATTATATGAGCCTGTGAAGCCTCTAAATTACCACAAAAGTAACCTGCACATGAAAATTCTAACAGGAATATTTAAAGAGCAAATGTGGTTGAATTGACAACACATTTCCCTAATTTGTTTCAATTCTTTTAAACTAATATTTTTCCAGTGAGTATTGCAAAATTTGTGGTTTGCCTGTGTAATAAAGCTGCACAGATACAAACTTTTATTCAGTTTTAAATGGAAGATGAGTTCTCAGCAATGAGCTGGTATTCTCTTTGAAGCTTGTTAAGGCTCTTCACTATTCAAACTGCTAAGAATTTGAGACAGTCTTAAGTGTTATGATTTTCTGAATTTATTCTACTGAGAGCTCCTAGAGCAAAACCCTGGGTCTTTTGTCAAAGCAAGACTTAATCTCTCTTCTCACTACTTACAAGGGGGAAAGCCACTTAGGCTGAGAAATGCACTGGAAGAGAGAGATGGTTTGCAAGGTAATTGGTAGAGTTCCTCAATTAAAAAACAGAACAATCAAACCAAACAAACAAAACAAAAACCAAAAATCAACCAACCAAAAAAAAACCAATAAACCCCTCAGTTTCCCAGTGTTGTGACATCTTTGTGAGTTGCACAAAGCCAAAACTGGGTTTATGATTAATTTTAGTTGCACACGTTACATGTTCTAAATTTATTTTCTCTAACAGTAACCCTTCTAGATCAAGCTGAGGAAAATGGCTCAGTTTATGTAGTTTACAGCAAGGACACTAATAAATTGGTCTTCTACGAACTGCTCTTCCTTGAAGGCCCTGTTCTGCTCTTACCGGGCACCTCTGTTTCTCACATTGCATCTTTCTCAAGGAGTTCTGCAATTACAGAATGAAATTACAGGCTAAAGTAATATTGAAATTGGCTTCACAAGGTTCATCCAGCTAAACTGTTATGAATGGTTTCTCTTTGCCTTTGCTGGAAAATTTACTTTAAAGACAAAAGAGTGACTTTCACCAAACCACAATATACACCAGACAGCTTGATGTTCAATGTCCCTTTAGCATAAGAGTAATAAAAATATGAAATTCCTGTACTGTGATAAAAGACAAAGATCTCATTTTTTTCTCTTGATTTAGCATTTACCACCAGCAAGTTACACCTAAGTAAAGCCCCATAGGACCTGATTAGTTGTGATGAATTAACATCAGACACTAATGGTTTTTACCTGTCTGATTGGCATCAAAAACATCAGTCCCTGAGCTTATCAGAAATGCTGAGTGCAAAGTTCTGGCCTCCCTGATATTTCCATGACGCTAATTGCTACCATTAGCAACTTGCCTCCTCACCAGAGATGCTTGTAAAGGACAAAGTTGTTGGATTGGTTTTTGGGTGATAAGTGTGCCATCTGCTTTCCTTTTACAGCCCCTAGTCAGATAGATTCATCAGTGCCATTTTAAAGAAGTGCCAGAGGGAAGAAGAAAAAGGGTTCATTGCCAGATGTTACCCAATATTTTATGATAGGCCAGATAAATTGATGGTGATTAGAAAACTGTTGCATTTTCACTCTTCTTTTGGTTACATTTCAGAAGAAAGTCTTCAATAATAGCTACAGGCATCAAAAAGCAGACTGTCAGGCTGATTGTGTCAGCCTTATGTTACAACAAGGACAGAGTTATGCATTCTTAATCCATTTCAGCTTGTGGGGATTGGGAGTCTATCTTTGTGGTGGGACAGGCTCAGGAGAGTCTTCAAATACATCAGAGAAATTACTGTGACTCAGCTGTACTTTTCCTTTCAGTCCCATTTCCTTTACACTATTGTAATTTCTTTTCTCTGCACTCTCCCAGCTAATCCAAGCCACAGGGATGGTGGTTTTAGAGGGTTTCCCGTTTCTCATCGTCTCCCTCCTCAGGTGGCTGTATGAAGGAGTTGCAGATAAGCAGACTCTCCTTGGGTAGGTCCTGAGTGTCGATGAGCAGGGAAGAGGAGGGAGAAATGTTGCTTCTAAGCACTCTCATGCAGCCCAGAGTATCATCTGAGGTCACACCAGAAAAACCAAACCTCAAATCACAAAGTAGATGAAATTTTAATCTGATATTCTCCACAGGACTCGGGTTTATCTGAAACTAAATGTCAGGCCAGTGTGAAATCTATGATTCTCTGCAGGTACCAAAGCCCCAGTGGGGATTGAATTTCACTCCTGAAAACAAGTAATGTTAACCACCTTGCACACAAAATCTGGAAGTGAGGGAAGGGCAGTGGGAAACAGCTTCTCAGTTTTGTGGCGAGTTGCTCTGCTTATCATGAGAGGTTGTCCGTGGCAGCTCAGGTAAGTTTTTTTAAAGGAAGATACTGATGCTCCAGAACACCAAGGGGAAAGCTCAGGGTTGTAAGTGTATTATTGAATATTTGACACTAAATCGAGGTGATCAGCAGTAAAATGTCATCAGTGGGAGGGTTTTCTCACCCTTAACTTCCAACCCCTGCTGAGCAGTGAGGTGTGTAGAAAAAAGCTGTATTCCTGGTGGGTAAGTTAGGGAGCAAGTATAGATTGGAACTCAAATTTCACAACTGTCGAGTTGTCATTTAATTGAATATAAGTAGAGTGAAATTTCCCATATTGTGAAGTTCATATCTGAGGTCTGCAGCTTAGACCTGAATTAAAATTTTCCTGATTTTGAAAGTTTCTTCAAGTGCCTGGTTCAGTCATAGACCTGAGGGTTTCCTCCACTCTATGGTGTGAGGGAGCCCCACTAGCACCTCCCACTAGAGGGAAAACAATAGGACAAGCAGATGAGGTCACTTGGTCTGCTCATCCTGGGGAAGAGGACATTGAGGGGAGACCTCATTGCAGTTCCAACTTCCTCATGAAGGGAAGAGGAGGGGCAGTCACTGGTTTCTTCTCTTTGATGAGCAGTGACAGGACCTGAGGGAACACCACGAAGCTGTGTCAGGGGAGGTTTAAGTCAGATATTAGGAATAGTGTCTTCCCCCAGAGGGTGTTTGAGCACCGGAACAGGCTTCCCAGGGAAGTGGTCACAGCACCAAGCCTGACGGAGTTCGAGATGCATTTGGGCAACACTCTCAGGCATACTGTGTGATTCATGGGGTGTCCTGTGCAGGGCCAGGAGTTGGATTTCAATGATCCTTGTGAGTCCCTTCCAATTCAGTATAACCTATGATTCATCCTGCCCATGGCCCAGGACCCTATTTCAGATCCCAAGGCTATCAGCCCCTGTCCCAATAATGCCATAACCAGGCTGCTGTCCAGCTTCCCATGGCCCTGCCTTGCCATGGGCCACCTGAGACATCCCTCTCTCTACACTGCTACCCAGCCATCTCATGGCCATGCCTGACTGAGGCTGTCTCCAGTACATGGTGCAGTGTAACACATGCCCATCCACAGTGATAAACCTCATTGCTTCTCGCAGAGAGTGGTATAAAAACAGTTCCTGCAGTTTTCTGCTAGAACAGAATGCTGTAAGCACAAGCAGACACATTAATTTGAGAGATCTGAATTAGTGCAATCCTGTAGAAATTTTATGATGTTGAGTGTATTTTTGCCAAGAACAAAAATATTGTGGAGGCTGTACACGGGATGGAAGTTGCATAAATATATGCGGGTAAGACAAGAGGAGCAAACATGCTTCCTTGTCTAAAAAAAAGAAAGAAAACAAACAAAAGGGAAAAAAGGTTGTTTTGTAAATTTCATAAACAGCAGTGTGACTCCTTCCCACAGAAAGTTCACACCTTTTGGAAGAGTTTTGTGTAATCTTTAACGCTCTATTAAAGGTGAATTAGTTTTAAAGGAACTAATTATTATTAAATGGTTGCCCTAGCAACACAAAGAGGGTTACCATAGTAGCCTCTTCTAACCAAATTGAAATATAGCCAGTCTAAAGCTTTGTAGGGATGAGGATTTTAAAAACAAAGAAGGAAATATAAACTTCTTCCTTCACCTAATGAGCCACTGCCATCACAAGAAGTCTAAGTTAGGTCAGACCATGAGGTTCTTGATGTCTTATTCCTGCTGCAAGAGGTCTTGTTTGCTTTACCCTGTCACTGATAGTTTGAGGAAGGAAAGTAATGAAGACTAAACTGCATGGTATCCATGTAGTTCACAATCTTGTCACACCTGCCTTGTGCAGATATGGGGGGAATCAGGCATCTGGGAAGTAAGAAAGATTCCCAAGCTAATTCTTTTTCCATGGGGTATTGTAGAAATCATATGTCTCTCTCTGTCCCCAAATTATCCATCACACTGGGCCAGAAAAGGGAACATCCCCTATTTGTTTGCCTTCTGATAAAACTTTATCATCAGTAAATTATTTAGATATAGCTTGATAACATTCATATGGATCTCCAGAAACCTCTCTGAATCAAGAAAGCATGGAATATTTTTCACAGCATCACTGTGAGATCAGTAAGTCATTTTGCCAATAGCAAGAGATGATTGAAGCACTAGGAAAAAATTGTGTGCCCAGTAGGTCACAAATTCCTGATGGATCTGAGTGTTGCTGTTTCTGTCACTATATTATATTCATGTATCTTTCTCTGTTTTCCTTCAGATGGAGTCCGTAAGAGTGGATAAATATTTGTGCTATGGGTCATGTTGCAAAGACTTAGAAAATACAGTTAAACAATTTCCTAATCTCATGATGATGCCACTGTTGTTGAATCAGATTTTGAAGCAACTCCTAAACATTTAATGTTTCCCATAAAGCCCCAGTACCCAACTCAAAGGCCTATACAAGAGTAAGTGTTTGAAAGGTTGAAATGGAATTTTAGTCCACTAGGTTGTGGTGAAAAGCCTGAAAAAACCCATTTGTACCCTAGTGAGTGCTACATGCTCAACCCTCAAGAATATTAAATGAATCCCAAATGCAATTGAAGGAACACCAATAAGCCTCAGACAACTTTATGTCTTCCAAAAGACAGTGTCGTGCTTCCAGAAAACCTGCATCATTTTAAAGAGTCAATATAGAAAGCTGAAATTCTTATTTTTCACTTCAATATCGTAAAGTTTACATCACAATATTATCTTTAAAATGGATTTCCATTTTCACATAAAATTTCACATAAAATCACTTCTGAATGGTGGCATTTTTATGAGTCTCACTAGGAAAATAATAAAACTGGCCATGGAGTACCAAACCTTATGACTCTTATCACCAAGGTTTCACTTCAGAAACTCTGGCTCCAGCTCCTCAGGCTGCCCTGGCTTCTGCCCAGGTGGGGGTTTGTGTTCCCTCATTGTCTTACCCAAGGACTTGATGTCCTCAAGGAACTTGTGCTGCTGCTGTGACATGAGTGACCCTGTCAGTTCCCAGGAGCAGCTCTGCATAGTCAAAAAGTATTCATACCTTCAAGTGCATGTGTAACTCTTTTTTTCTGGGTGATGCTTGGCTTGGTCAAAAATGGAGGCCTCTGATGATAATTTCCATGAAAAAATGGCTTCTGTTGGGATAGTTATGAAGAGAATGATTTCTTCTTTATCTATAAGCTAATGAAGCTAAAATGACACTAAAAAGATAATATTTATGCAGGAGGTAGTATCTATTTAACTCTGCTGAAATAAGAAACTAAGCAAAAAGTACCTAACTATAATTAATGAGCAAAAAGGTTTGCCCTCATTATTTTGTACTGCATTTTAAGCTGACTGATCGATTCAGGATGAACCAATTACAACTCATGTACCTTTTGTTTCCTGAAAAGAGGCAGAAGCTGCCTTTAAACCCTGTGTTTTCTAAGAAAGACTTACATATATGCACGTAATAACTTCTTGGAAGATAAACAGAAATTGTGTAGATGATTTTTGCACAAGAAATGCTATCCATTAATGAATCTGGCTTTCATTATAAGGAATTACTGTGAGTTTGGACAGAAGTTAAATATTAAGCATTTATGCCACTGACATATTTCAAAGAGAACTTGATTTACTACACATGATGTAAAATTTGTAAAATTCCTTGAGGGACCTATGGAATTGGAATACAGATGTGTGATAGAAGGATAAGATTACATATTACTGCTATCTTTTTCAGTTTGTTTATGTTTGGGGTTTTTTTTAAGTACAATTGATAATTTCTTTTAATAGTTGCTTGTGTTTTATGGAGACTTCACAAGTCAGAAAAACTCCCACTGAAGACAAAAGCCCTGGGTTGCTCTGCTGCTCATCTAGAATTGCATTCTCCTCAGCAGATGCATATATAACAAATTTCACGTCCTCTAGGGAAAAACAAAATATTCTTCTCCATAACTCATCACGTGGAGTATGATTCTGACATATCTTTTAAAGAAGAGAACACAGAGAGTGGAGAGGTGAAGATGATTTATTTTCAGCCACTTCTGTGCACTGTCACTTCTGGGTTGCTCTGGTAGCTTGAGTTTCCTTCCATGTCTTTTTTTCTCTTTATCCAGACCTTCAGCACTGCCTGACTTTACTGCCATACCCACGAGCTCACCATGATGCTTTTGAAATGGTGTCGATATCCTGAGCTAAGGCTTTGCCACACAGCACCTCCTACTCTGGCACAACACCTGGAGCAGACCTGGAGAGGCACTTCTGTGAGCTTATCTCCCATGCTGCCAGTGCTGCCTAGGTGACAGTCCTGAATAAATCATGTTTTTTTGGAAGTCTCTGTGTGCTGCTTTAGCCTTTTTATGCATGCAGATAGGGCCAGGATGTGGCTGAGAGCCTTGCTCAATAAATCAACCTGGAAGATTGACATGGTTTTTAACTAGTGCAGCACACACTTGAAATTGTTCATATACGCAAACAGCAGGCACTCAGACATGCTGATGTGCACCTGAAACAAAAGTAAATTGTCCAAAGTCTCTTTTCTGTCAGTAAGTCTGACCTAGAAACTCACATGAGAAGTGAAAGTGCTGTCAGAGAGGTGGTTAGGCATTGTATTTTAAATAAAAATTGAGAAGAGTTCTTCTCAGCAGAAATCTTTTCACTGAGTTTTTGGAGGAAAATTAGAATTGTCCTTGCAGATTGCCAGGGTACATCTACTGCCACTGATTACTGCTCTCCATTTTGCTGTCACTCAGGGTCAACTGCAAATGTTTGAACCATGAATCAAATTTTCAGAGTTACAAGCAATGATTTCTAGATCTAAGATTGAAAAGGCAATGAAGTCATTGCCTTTTCTCTTTTTATTCTGCTCGTGGACATTTTATAAATCATGTATTCAATCTTTTATCTGTAGCCACGGTAGAAAAAAACGGATTTTAAAATAAGAAAAGCTGGGTTTTTTTGTGCAACACCTCAGGTTCATTTTTAAACCAAATGCAGGTAAATTTCAAGAAAAAAATATTTATTCTTTTAGTGAATATTAAAATTAAAGGGCTTTTCCCCAATTGAATTTAGCAACAAAACATTCACAGGAACTAGAAATAAATACAAAACTCCTCTGAATTTCAATAAAAAGTGACAGAAAAAACTCCTGAAGAGTTATTTTCATTTGTTTAATAACTATTAAAGTACTTGCTTAAAATATTAATTCAAATATTCATTTTCAATATTTTAATTTTTTTAAAAGACTGTCTTTTCTTCTTGAAACAGTCATTTTCCTGTAAAAAAAAAGTACCTTAAAACACTCATTTAATAATAAAAATATTTCAGCTAGAACAAACTGTTCTAGATTGACCCTTTTTTTCCCTGTAATTTCTCTACACTTTTTAAATCATAAAATTCATTTCTATCCAAGATATTATTATATCTTAACCACTGAAATGAATGTTCACTGTCTGTCAGTTCTTCCTATGGTTAACCTAAAGTGTAGGTAATACAGAGTTCTTCCATAAAGGATGTTATCATAGACATTCCTCCAATGTTTCCTGCTCTGTTTTGTTTGGAAATGCAAAATTACATGGTTTCTGGCAGCACTAGTTCAGGATAATATTTAAAAATTAAAGCATAAATAATGAGGATTTCTTTTTGGTCCTCAAAGAAGTAGTTTTGGAGTTGGTTGACATGTTAAAGATACCACAGTTGGTGTTCTTGCAGTAAAATATAAACATTTGTGAATGCATAGTGCTAGAAGGTATTACTTGAAATAAATAAGTTGCTGCTGTTGAAGACCAGGCTGTGATTTCAATTATATACTCAGTTATTCAAAACAGCTATTCTCCATGATGTAATTGAAATAAAAATCTGAACCAGAATATTCATTAAATTACCACTTTGACTCATCTGATTCATCTATAAAAAACCCAAATTCTTTCATATAGCTCATTCTTCTAAGGACCTTAACAAACATATAAGTTAATTAGCATCAAGTATGATAAGTGAAAAGTAATAACGTGTGTAGGAATTAATTATGAAATTTTTGTGAATGATGACATCTTAAGTAGCTAAGGAATTAATGGTCTTTAACTACAGTAGAGATTAGTAACTGCAAATGAATGATCTTTGTAAATTCTTAAAAGAGGACAATCATTAGCCTAAATCAAAATCCTTTTAAACTGATGAACACTTTAAATAATCTTTTTGGTTTTAATACTTTGTTTCTTAGAAGTATTTGTGGCATTCTTTTTTCCCCTATGTTTATCATCAAGTTGGAGTGATTGATATAATTTGTATTGAATTTTCTGCCTTTAAAATTCATGTAAAATCCAACAATGTAAACCTTGAAACAACTGTTACAGAGGTAGAATGAAAATGTCATTAAATTCCACTTAGATTTAAATTCTAACAATGATTAATTTATTTGTTTGCTGTCAATCCTACAGGATTTCCTTGAGGCAAGGAAATTAAAAACAGTTAAATTTTTTTGTTGATAAGCAGGATGAAAAAAATAATTTGAGGACAGAGAAAGTTTGCTATTCTGGATCTTAGTGTCCTTAAAAACTATTAAATATTTTAGAATAGAGTTGAAGAAAATAAAACTGCACATCATAGTCATTTCTATGTAGAGAATAATTTTAAAACAACAAAGCAATTTGGGGTTATTTTGTTTTTCTCCAAATGAAAGAATTTTCTGAAATTGAAATGGCCCCTTGGTTCACAAACCTGACTTCACTCCAGTAAATTAATGACTGTCCTTTTTAATGTCCCTACGCAACCTTCACCATTTCAGAATATGCATGAAAATACACGTATCAATAAACACATACATATATATACATTTAATGTGAAAATGTCAGCTGGTTCTATTAACGATGAAGCTTTTTTTCCCAAAAGAGTCTAAAAAGATTCTGTTAAATGCATGACATAAACCAAACTGTAAAAATCCATAAAATCCTCATTTTCCATGGTGATTTGACTACTATCTCTTGTTTTTTAGGTCTAGGAAGGCTTTTTTTAAACACAGCTTTTGTCTTGGGTCTTTCAGAGGATGACGTACAGAGCTCCACCCCCCTCCTGAACCTGTTTCCTTTTATTCAAAAGAAAATGCCAGGTTGTCCTACTGGGATGTTCATTCCCAGCTATCAGACATATAGACAGGTGCCTAGGATTAGCTACCCTGAGGATTAAATGAAGTCATAATTAGCGTATGTGTCTGCCATTGCTTCAGGTGCCCTGTGCACCTTTCAGCCATCCCACTGGACTCATTTTGCTTTGGGTTTTGGTTTTTAGCTTTTGGGTTTGTTTTGTTTTTTTTTTTTAAAGGTATTTTTCTCAATAACTATGAAAAGCAGCATTGTTATCCCTATCCCTGAAATCCGTAACCCACATTGGACTCCTCCATCTCTCAGGATGTAGGTCACATCTGATTTATTGGACATAGCCAAATGTACTATTCCAGGCCAGCAGTGATGCAAAACACCACAGCCGGAGGACAAGTGGTGTCCTCTTGGCCCTGCACACAGCACTCACACAAGGAAAACAGTCACAACCCCCTGACTTCATCATCCTTTCTGTCAGTCCCCCAGAGCAGCCAATGCCCTTGGAGAGCTGCATGCAGCCTGCTACCACATAGGGTGCCAAGGTTCATATGGCCTGGAAGCAGCAGTGTCGCTTTGGGGAAGTGAGGTCAGCATGACTAAGTGCTATTTTCAAATTAAATAAGTCTGTTTCCCCGGAGGTTGGTTTTGACATCAAAACTCCCTACAGTTCTATTCCACATTTAAGTAGGGATTCTTTGCAAGGATGTGAGGCAAGGTCCTGTAATATAAATTAACATTCACTTTATTCCCTACATTGCAATTTAGTGTAGGCCACATGTCCTGTGCAGAGGCTTTCATAGCCCCCATCAGAGCTCTGAAGGTACTAAAATGTCGTAACTGCAGGCTCACCTAGAGCTGCACCCCCTCCAACCCTTGGCCTCAGGGGCTATCTCACCCCTCCCTGAGCTCTGCCATGAAGTGATGGTCTCATCCCCACCTCCTGGGTGCTCCCTGGTCCTGGACTCCCCCTTGCTGTGTGTGGGGCTGTTGATAGAACCCTTGGTGACACCCCAGCCAGCGGGAGGTCACCTTTGATTCACGCCCTCCCCACACACTGCTCCCTGGCACCTCCAATTGCTTGATTTTCTCAGTGTTAAACAAGAGACCAGACACGAGCATAACCTTGCTCAGTTTTAACTAGCTTCCTGTTTAATTGCTCACCCAGATGTTTGAAAGCAGTCAAACCAGGCCCCCTGAGGACTGCCCGGAAAGCCTGTTATTATCTCTTTGCTGTTTACCAGTCGTACTCTCTTGATGTCGGTGACAGATGAAATTAGTTAGTCAGAAATGATAGAAAAGTATTCTTACAGACAACACAAAAAGTGGTTTGGAGATAATGCCTGAATGCTACTCCAGAAAGAAGAGTCAGCCATAGGCACACCTGAAGAGTACACGTAAATAATCCTTTTTTATTGCACATGCTGTCCTTGTTTCAGGTTTCAGACTTTCTGCCCAGATTTAAATGATAGTTTTGATGGTAATATTAAAGGGATTTCTATCTGGAGTCTTACTACTTAAACTCTTTATGATATCAGAGGAGGCACTTTGCATAACATTAAGTCCTCATCCAGAGATCACTGACAGTTTTGAAAAAATTCAGAGGATTTGACATCTTTTGGATCACTTCCTCCATGTAAGGTGCTCTACCGAGATGACAATACAGATCAGACAGTCCAGTTGCTGTTGGTTCTTTCATTCTTTCTCTTTTTCCTGAAAACAGGACAGGTCAGAAAATAAATACCCTTCCCCCTCCCCAAAAAAAGGAAAGAAGAGAAAGAAGCAGCAATATTTATTCTCTACTTTATTACTCTTTACATACATTTTGTATTTAGTTATTCAGATTAGTAATTGCTCTCAATTTTGAATTTTATCTCACTCTTCCAAAAGGTTTCATTCAGTCATTACAATTGTAATTTCACTACAGTTCAGGAAGAATAAATCTGGCAATTCAAAGATCAAAACTCATTAGACTGGGTCAAACACTACTACTTTCTGACCTAGAAAACCTTTATGCTCCATCTTTCCACCCACCAACAGAACTTTCCCAAAAGTAGGATATGAAATTAGAAATGCCCCTTTTTTTGACCTGCTCTTTAACAAAGCCTGTTTGTTTGACATGTAATGGAGCTGTACAGCCCAGGAATGACCCTTAGGTTTCTTTTTCAGAAGTAATTGTGTGACTAATCCAACAAAAAGCTTCTGTTTTCCTCTGAATGTCTCTGTGTGGTCTGACCAGACCAGATATAAAAACAGGTAAGCGAATGACCCTCTGATAGCTGAACAAAATTCAAATGCAACTCTACTTAATTATTGCAATGAGTGAGTGATTTTTAAAATTTTCATCCAAATCAGGAAGAAATAAACACCAATACAGAGTGTAGATTAAAAAATACAGACATCTAAAGAGGTTGGGATGCTTGGAAAGCATCAGGAAACATTCTTTAGTGTTAATACATTAGACCTTATCGTGTGGATTCTCAAGTGTAGCTTCACGAAACAAGCACTGCAATTTCTGCTCTGTCTGAAGAAATTGCAGCATAACAGATGCTGGATGGCAGTTATGGGCAATGTCTGTTAAAAAAGTGTTGTGTCAAATCAAAACAGCTCTGCACCACGGGATGCTGATCCTTATGGGCACCAAGAGGAAGTTGTGGACATCTAAACAATTGTAAAGCTCACTAAGTCTGTCAGAATGCTAAACTAGAAGAAAAAACATGAATTATATGTAGCGCAAATAACTGTAGGGACACTCCCAAGCAACTCGCCCTGAGATAGGTCGTTAAGCCAAGTTGATGGCAAGTTTCGCTTACTACAAACTAATGAGCTAAATAATTAGCTGTGCAGTGTGTGGATGCCAAAAGCAGAGAACTGACAACGAACTTCTGACTTTACCTGTACAAGCTGTGGAATACCTTTGGCACTTAGGAGTGTGTGAGTGAAACAAACTGGAAGGCAGCTCTTTTTTTTCCAAAACACACAGTCTAGCAGTCTGGTGTTGTTGTCTTATCTAGTCATGGTAACTTGCATGGTAACTTACTACTATCCTTTTTCAGCAAACAGGAGTGTTTAAGACCAGACAATACCAGTATACCAGACTTGTCACTTCTGTTCCTCATCTTAGTGATGAAGTTGTGTGAAATCCTATAGGTGATCAAATGGATGAGGAGCTAACCCTTATCTTAGGATAGAGAAAAAAGTGTATACTTCATCATCTTCTCCAGCAACAGATAAAGATTAAAAACCTACAAGAACAAAAAATGTCCTATTCTCATTGCCTAAGTTGAGTTACAAGATGTAGAACATTATTGATCAAACGAAATCTCCAGAATATTGCTCTGTCACTCAGTGAGTCAATTTTGTTTGATTACATGTTTGTAATGTTTAAAAGGCTTGTCTCTCCTCAGACAAAACACATTTTCTCTTTGGGAATCTGTAAAAGATTGCAAACAGATTTAATAAGCTGAACTAGATAGCACCTGTTTTGAAGCATAGATACACATGTAATGTTTAGTTGCTGTTGCAGTACAGTGATGCTTCTCTCTTGAATTCATCATCTTATGTGCAGTTACAGCACCGATGGACCATCCTGTACTTCACCTCAGTGCATATGATGAAAGGTCTGATGCCTAAAACACACGTGGTGAAAGAATTTATGTATTTAGAAGACTTTTCTCTCAAATTTCTTTTATCTATGAGGTGTTCTATGAAGCAATTGTTAACAAGAAGAAAGCTGTAGTGAGGGCAGTTATAGGTACAGGAGCAGCTGTAAAACACAAGGGAGGCTCCAACCGAAGGTCAAACCATATTGCACATGCAAGATAGGAAGGCAAAGAACTGACTGAGGAACTGGAGGCACTGAGGGTGAACAGAAGCAAAATTCACGTATTTTCTGCCTGCTTTCAGCATCACGATTGCTAAACCAGAACAAGAATAGTCATAAAATAGTTGGGCTGATGTTTGGAGTAATAAAACTGTAATTTTTAAATTGTCTGTGTTGCTCTAATGAATTTCCATTAGTCATCAGAACATATGGTTGTCCATGAAACAAGCTGGTACCCTGGCTAGATGGTACCCAGCTTTCAGAAGGATCAATAAACATAGGAGTCATTAAAGAAAAGCAAACCCAGAAAATAACAGCTTGCACTACCACTTTATTTTACTTTGAAGTAGCTGGAGGGTGAAAGAAGAGAAGAAAATGGAACTCAATTGTCTCTATGTGAATAGGTGGTTATTAAAAGATTGTTTAGATTGTTTGATCTAAATGGCTACAACATTTTGGCATGTTTATTGTCCAAGGCAGACAGGGAGGTTCAGACCCAAAGTCATCACTGTCCATTTCTGGAATTTATACAATGAAGGACAGATCAAAAGAGCAATTGAATTTACATTAGGTGAGCAAACAAGGGTTTGTTAGATTGTTCTTGCAAGGATAAAAAAAAAATACGGTGAAAAATATATTGGTGTAAAAGAAATAGAAGGAGAAAACCCAAATGAAGCATAAGGAGATTCGCCAGTGATGTAAAACGTCACAATGCTAAAGAACTGATTTCAGTTAATGTCAGCTGTGATCTAAAACAAAAAATTCAGATGTAAGTAGCTGCTAATCTTCTAGTAAATCAGGTTATTTTGCAAGTGTTGTAGACTTCCTGGTCACCATGAAAGTTTAGATTTTCTTGCTAGTGTTTAACATATTATTTTGTTATAAAATGGGCGAAATGCAAAAGCTGTGTTGATATCAACTACAGCTAAAATATGTCTCACTTACAACACAATTTTTCTGTTACATTTAGATTACACCAATGCTGAATCTTGAGGTAAAAAAAGTACTAAACACATTAATTGTTATGGGCTGAAGCCAATTCTGTTGTGCAGAAGATGATACAAGCACAAGGTGTCAATGAGTAATAGAAGATTATACACCAGCAGGGAAATGTCTGGAAATCTTTTGACTGCTACATTTCATAATTTATAAATCATGTAATATTAAAAGTTTAGACTTTCAAGATAATGCTGATTTATGACTGGATCCCCCTGAAGAACTTTTTTAGCTTTTTTTTTTTCCCCCTGTGGTTTTTCTAATTAAAGTAAATTTTTAGATTCTTTATTGACAGCATTTTGCTGTCTCAATTCTTCATTTTCTGTCGGGCATTTAATTGGGTCTAGCACAAATAATCCACAGTAATTTCAATACTGGAGTAGCTGGGAGCAGTACTTACAGTGCCCTGCCACCAAAATAGGCTCCAAATCCCTGCACTGCATTAGGCAGCAGCAGCAGTAGCTTCCCTGTGAGGGTGAGAGGGCAAAGGGCTCCACAGACCTCACTACACTCACTCTGAGAAAAGCAGGAGTTACAGTACTACAGGCTGCTCCTCATCTACTTACCAGCAAGTCACTAGGATGGCACAGTCCCTCTACTTAATTTAAACACCTAACTGTGGGATGTCTCCACTTCAGACTCTGTGAATTACCCCGCAGGGGTTTTTAAACTGCATTCATGCACCTTTCTCAAGGGCATTTTGTGGAGATTAGACTCATTATTCAGGTACCTAACTTAGATGGCTAAAGTCAAGCAATGTGAATGCTGCCTTATAATGACTAAAAGAATTAGCTTTGTAACCTTTAACTGGCACCAGCAAGCTGTTAATCACAATTAAAATGGTTTCTCAAAAAATGGTTTGACCAGTACAAGATGCCATAATTTCTGCAGTTAATTTCTCTGTAAGCTTATGGTAAATCTCCCAGTTTAAAACAATTAAGGCATCAAACTTTTATCTGCCCAGGAAGTTCAATCATTCAAATAAAATAGATCAAGACCACTGATCTATGGTTTCACATAGAAAAAAAAAATCTCCATTATTAAGAATTCTGCAAAAGCAAAATAAAAGAGATCTAGTTCCTTCAACAAATTTATAAACAGTTAAAAGTGTTACTGCAAACCTTCATTAGATTATATCTTTTAGAAACCAAAAAAGGTCATTCATTGCCAACACAATCTTCCCATTGCACACCACTTATTAGAACAAGGAAAGACAAACCTTTCTCAGGAATTACATACCTCTGAGTCAAGCAAGAGAGTGATTCCCATAAAACAGACAAATATGTGCAACACATTGGTTGCAGCTTGAGTACTAATATATTTCATTAAAAAAATAATCTAGAACATTATTATTCAGACATCATATTTTCAATAAGATAGAAATATTTCCTATGTCTTGGTTGGAAGCCCATTTTCTGCACTGGTTTGGTAGTACTACAACTCTAAATCTGCTGTAAATCCTGCCTCAGGAGAGTGGTTCTTCACCCTTGGTTTTACTTCAGCTTATCTTTCTTTTCTCTTCCTGATGACTTCCATGTGTGCCTGATATGGGAAACATTTCTAAGCAGTCTGGCAATGAAAAATAACAGGCTGTGTTCTGTGGAACACCTGACCATATTTTTTTTAAGACTGACCTGTTCTGTCTCTCCTTAGCCTGTTTCCACAGGTGTGAAAACTCAGGACGTTTTTAGTCAGTTATTCTTAGTCATCATTGAAAGAAGTCAACTATATCACGGTGCTGACAAGGGTGAAAGAGCTGATAGATATGTTAATACAAGCCTCCCCATCACCATTTGTCGTCTTGTTCTTTGTGATGAGAAACTATTGATAAAAGCTTGCTGATCTTATTTCTAAAAATATATTTTACATATATGCTTTAGCAACAGTAACAAAAAGAGTTAATTGTTGAGAAAAGCTGGAGGAGATCCAGCATGAGAAAGATGTTCGGAGTGAATTTTTATTGCCTGAACAGTTACCGCTCACAATTACAAAACAGAGCTGTGGCTCATCCTGTCATCATCTCCTTGAAACATCACATCCTCATCGACTTTGATTCCCTTACACAGGTATCCTGAATCAGGAAGGAAAAAATACTATGTTCTGGAGCCTAAGGGAAGAACATCAAGTCAATGGATGGTGTATCCACAGGAAGTCTGCATATGGGCTATAGGAGCAAAGAGTTTACAAACTTAGATAAACTTAAATTTTTGTACCTCTAAATGGAGGCTGTATGTCATGTGACACGTTAAAGTAAGATATTTCTCTCAGCAAGGAAAGGCACCACCCTGTATGCCTTTATCTAAAGTGCTCTGAATGACAATGTTATCACAGGAAAACTAAGATTATGAGAGTGCAACCAAGGGAAGACTGTGGAGCTAAACTATTGAGAGCTCCAGAGGTGATGAGAAGATCCTTCAGCTCTGGAACACTCTGTTACCACAGGAAAAATAGAAACCAATTCGAATAGGCTCTGGATATTTTTAAAATTATATTGAATTTTTAAAAACCCCTTTTTTTAGCCTCTCCCAGCATTGAGTGTATTGATTTGACTACACTTACATTAAAGAAAAGCAGTCTTCATGTCACTGTGCAGGCGAATGTTTTCCCCTGTGTGTCAATAGATCATTCAGCTTTTATGGCTCCCTCACAAGTCTTTTCTTTTTCTGTTTGGTCTGTCTTCAGCTGGATGGGAGCTGAAAAACACAGGGACAGCTCTGGGCTCAAATCCTTGGGGATCAAAACATATGCAAAAGCATTTCTTCAGCTGTAATTTTCACAAGACATTTATCAGATATGTGTCTAAAATCATGGAACAAGGAATAGTCCTCTGTCTTCCAAGTAAGGAGCAACAGTGGTACTGACAGAAAAATGTATGATTCAGAATCTGGTTAATTGATGAAAATAATCCCAACTTTCTTAAAGACGGACAAATGGAGAGCTCTATCTTTTGTAGCAGCACAATTCTTTATTCTTTTCTTACAGAGAAGGATTCCTGGCTCATTGGCTTTTTAGTTTACCTTTGATTTCTCACTGACTGTGGAAATTGGCTACTTTCCAAACTAGAGCATATTATGTTCCCTGCTAGTATTCAGCATCTGTATCCTTGGAATTATACATAGGACAAAAAGTATGACTACAGAGGGTAGTAAAATTATTATTTTATTCTACTTAAGACTTTGGAGAAAACCCTACCTTTACTGCATGGTTATATTCCATAGATACGCTGTTTTGGTGACAGTAAGCTAATGAAACACATTCAGTATTATTAATGCTTAACTAATACACCTGTGGTCAATCTAGAGTGTTTATATTTTGTACTCTGCTCTTACTACATCCTGGCACAGACTACTGCTACTTTTGTTAATGGGCTCCTTGCTTCTCTCAACACTCTGCCTTTAATAACCAAACCTCAATAATTATATTACAGTGGAATGATTTTTGTTGTTGTGAAACTGGTTTGCATAAAAACAGAATAAGCCATGCTGTTTCCTCATGGAGGCTGTATCCTGAAAGATAATACACTAGAGAGACTCAGATTACTTTTTGTGCATTATTAGGACTGCTCAGTGTAGCCCTTACATAAAAAATTTTCACTCTGTTCAGTTCCATACAAGCTATTCTGGCCTGTTATGTCTTAATTGGACTCATTGCTAAGGCTTCTGTCTACTCTGAAATCTTTCTTCCTTTGCTATCTGTCTGCTTGTCTGTCCATTTTTCTTCAGGTATAAGTTTTTTAGAACAGAGACCATCCCTCTGAAGCAGTTTAGGATGCACTAAAGGTCACTCCCTAGTAGGCAAATATAATCAGCAATGTTACAATTTCTGTTTTGCCAGGCACATTAATTTTATTTTTTTTTTGTATCCTTGTTGAGTACTTTAATAATGAAGCACTTTAGAGGTTCTTTTCAAATTCAAATTGTTGGAAAATAGAGCTTTTTTTAAAATTTATTATTTATTTCCCAGCAGTCTTGAACTGACATGTGATGCTCTCTTTGATACAATAAATCAGTTTGTTCAAAGTCAGGGATGCTTTGGGGAAACTCCAAGGAGAAGAAAACAACACTATATTGGCATAAAAAATCTAAGGTAAATGAGCAACAGTCCCACCTCAACATCATGCAACTGGCCCATCTGTAGTCACTGTATTGGGAATACAGACACTAAATTTGGAAAACATCAGCTAATTTAAATTGCCTCAAAAAGTTTTGAAAATGTGCCTCTCACTAAATTTTTAAAAGAACAAATATCAAGGTGTGGAGGCAAGAGATACAAAAGCACTGTTGAGGGAGATGTTAACACTGTCCAAATACCAGCTGCCAGATAACCAGAAATGAGAAATAACATCTGATAACTGCTCTCATGATGATCAGCTTCAGAAGTCTAAAAACCAGACTCTTATTTAAAATGTAGAATTTCTGTTGACACATGGAGAAAGGAAGCTTGGAAGAGAAAAAACTGATAAAACCTTTGATGCTGTAATTATACTCAAAAACCATATATCCTGATCACTGATTAAAAAAGAATAGAGAAAAGAGAAACAATCAACCTGTAAGTAAACTTCAGATCTCAAATCAACTGCATAGAAGAAGAGTTTTCACCAAAAAAAAAAAATAAGAAAAAAGGAAAAATCTGGATTAACAGGGTAAAAAAAGTGTGAATATTAATTGTCATTATTAACACTGGATGGTCATGACACTTCTCAGGCTACTCATTGCAATGACTCCATGGATAAGGATAGGGTTTGTACCAAAGAAATGACAAGGCAAAGAGACATCCAAATGGCTGTGGATGGTAGAAGGACCCTAGGTGAAGCTTGCTTTTTCACTCTAGGATCCTCCTGTAGCTCTGACATACTTTAAATCCAAGACTATCCCTTCTCCTGTCCCACTCTTGGAGACTCTCAGATTGGAGCTACCTTTTCCATATATGAATATGGAAAAAAATTTTGGCAAAGCATTTTACAGAACCCTTTCACAAAAGTTACACACTCAAGTTTTCCTACAAGCAGGTAACCTCAAAAGAACACCCAAATGTCATTTTTTAATTAGCAACACAAGCTTTTGCTTTTTCACTGAGTAAGAGAAAGACTAATGGTTTTTTCACACCTTATTTTATGCTGGTCATGCTAACCTGAGCTCTTGCCCAGTTTGTATATTTCCTGGAGACTGAAAACAAAATGAGCTGTAGAATGAGTATATTCTTAGTTCCTGAATATTTTTTCTGTTGATTATAAAGCAAAATCTGTTGATATCAAGCTGCTCTGCTGGAAAACTAACATGCAAAATCTTTGTTTGCTAGATGCAGGTTTTACAGGTCTGGGTTTTTTTATCAAAAGAACATTTCACCAGTGAGCAGAGAAGGTATCACACACAACATCCGTGGGCATTTTTAGGAACAACTGTTACAAATTTTTAATAATATACACCTATTACATGGTAGTCTGTTCAAAATAATTTTGGGGGGGAATCATTTCTCTTGGGAAAATCATAGTTTAAGTAAAATTGTGGAAAGTGGTTGCTGTGACAGTATCTGATATGTAGTCCTGTATGCAGGGTATGCAGCTTCTTTCAGAGCAGTTTACCGAGCATCTGTCAAGAAAATGCAGACATTGCATGGGTTAAAATCTTACAGAAGAAAAATCAAAAGGAATAATACTGAAAGACAAGATGTTTAAAGCCATCCTCCTGCCATGAACTGTACAACATCCACCTGTGCCCTTATATGCTTACCTAATCTGACAGTTCTCTGGTGATAAAAGCCAGTCTGATCCAATGTATTGATGTCTTAACTTATTCCTGATGTCTAAATTCCAATTTCTTTTTCTATTTTGAAAGAGTTGAATATAAAGGCTCATCTTCAATCAGTGTGTTTCTTATAATTGTTGAGTTTATTAAATAGTTTGAACCGGTTTTGTCTTTGATATCTGGACACTGGGATGCTCCAGTCCTTCGCACTGCTGGATAAGGAGTAGTCAGCTGCCTGCAGCAGTTTTTGAGCAGCACTTAGGTCTGTCAGGAGCAGGGAGGCAGAGGAGAGCTCAGGAAGAAAGTTTTAGACACATACTGATGGACATGTGATGTTGAGGGATCTCATTGAGGACTCATTCACGCTCCCATTTCCACACTCCATATCCATGCACGGTGTTCACCGACTACACAGATGGTGATAAAGCCATTATTGCATGATTCCCAGCTACCCTCTCCTTCTTTCCATTTTCATGGAAAGTATTTTCTAAAATTACTTCTGGGGTATTTTTCCAGGAAGTTTAGACAGTTTTTCAGTTGAGAAAAGTTGAGTAATGGTCTGTGGTGGTTTTGAGCAATCTACTGGATTCTGTATTTTCTGAATGACAGTTTAGGCTGAAGAATCATTTATCTGGGCTGAATTCTCCATAGACCTTCCCTTTATACAGATGTGTGACCATTTCATTACAATGCCTGCAGTGGAAGATTCCTTCTGTCAAACTTGCACATGGGTATGTAGGCTGTCCATTTCCTCTGGGGACTGTGCTCTCAGTCCTAGTAATGAAAAACTCTATCAGGTGTGTAGCCTTGGTCAGAGCACCAATTGCACCAAACTCCTACATCTGTGACATCCTCTCTCATGAGAGCAGAAGAAAGCCTAGGCAGATGTTACCACAACTCCTTTTATAAAGCAGACTGTTTGTCATCGCTTTAGGATGATCAGGATCATTCTTTATAAGTTATTTTAAGGTAATGTCAGCCCCAAGGTCTGAAAAACAATTTATTTTAAGCATTCAAAACAGTGGAGAAAGCATGTCATAATTCTAGGAAAGGCTGTGAAATCTGGATTTTGGTGCTTACAAAAGTCTACTGCAGTATATAGGTATGTAGGTGCCTAAAAGAAGTCTGCTGGATGTGCAGATTTTTCCATTATTTAGCAAAATTAAGCCTACTTGAATGGTCTTTTTCCATTGCCTTACATAACTGAATAGTAGAGCACAGTTCCACTGGTGCCCTGGGACTTCTGGGTGAAAACACAGATGATTTAACACATGCACATATACACAAAGTCTGAACAACTATTTAATATACTTATGATTACTGCAAGAATTTTGAAATATTTCTTAATATCAGTAATAAAAATAATAATAACAATAACAATAATGATCCTCAGCTTCTTTTTCCTTATGAAAAGTGGGATTTAGGCTGGACCACAAGATTCAGAATTACAGAAGTATAAAAGAAATGAAAACAGAGAATAAGAATTCCTGTGGACCAAGCACAATGTTCTACTGAGATCAACTCGAGAAAATTTTATTGAAGCAGAATATAAATATTAATCATAAGAAAACCTCTTGTCTTGACTGAAGATGTTGTTTTTATGTATAGGAGTGTTTTGAATGTTTTCTGTGCCTGAATCAGAGAGTAGCTGTAGGTTACATGGAGTTTACGCCAACCCCTTATCTTCCCCTTTTTCAAAGCAAAATGGAGTGGTACCAATCAAGTAACTCCCTCAGAATTTGTGCTGTGCAAAGTATGTCAGCAAGCCAAAGCAAAAGGACAAATTAGACCTTTTTTCTCACAGATAATAGGTACACTGTTCACAAAACATAGTTCATTCTATGATAAGGCCATGGCTTCTTGAGATCTCTGCTAAAAAAGGGTAGAAAGCTTTGTGAAGGGACAGGATAATTACTTTTAACATTTAAGAGAAGGCATACAAAGGAGTTATATAATTTCCCTTGGATATGAATGGGGCTGCTTTCTAATGAAGACTGACTGAATTGAAGACTGACTGAATTGGAACAATAATGGAAACAAACTATACAATATTTTCTTACATCAAAAACCAGAGCTTTCCATTTCACACTGCTCTGTTCTTTTGGACAAGAAGCTGGCTCTGAAGAACTAAATGGTAAGGTAGTTTACTTAAATTCTATTAGATTTCTCTTGTAGCACCTTCTCCTTTCTTTTCACAAAACAGACTGAATGACCCTTAAAAACCCCCCAGCTTTTGTTGGACAGACTACAGTTTAGATCATGTTTAAATTGTCTCTTCCTTCTTCAAATTTTGGATGTCTAACCCCTGGTACCATAAAAGCACTTACATTTAAGAACCAGCATATGCTAATATGTTCAGGATCACTATGCATTCTTACATTCAGAAGTCTCTACATGAAAACCCTAAACCAGTATAAACTCACATAAATCCAAAGACTTAATAGATTTCTGGCTCTGGAGAAGAATGAAATGAGAATTCACTGTCATGCAATATGTATGGGAAGAATTCTTCTTATCCCACTCATTCAGTGGAGGATACAGTGCAAAATTCCTTGTCAAAAATTTGTGTGTGTGTGTATTAATGCTAAGGAGTAAAGACTTCTTATATTGAAATGCAGATACATTAAGCTCACAGAAGTGAGAAAATTTATGGAGAGGTTTTTTTTAATCAATTACAGAATTCAGATAGTGAAGTGCTTTAACTCATCATCTTGTGTTTGATTGCCATGCATTAAAATGTATTTTTATTTCTTCTTTGACTGGACCACCAGTTACCATGGTGTTGATGAATATTGATCCAAAGTTCCTTAAGTGAATTGATTTTTAAACTGGGCTTTAAAAATTTTACAAAGTTGTGAAGATAATTATAAAAACAATGAGAACAGCATTGTATTTTGTTTCCAGAACCTTCTGATACCTAAAAACAATGCAACCTTTTATCTACTAAAACTCTGCATGTAAAACCAATTTTAATTTGCAATGATCAAACTAAATTCTAGTTTGGAGATACATTTCTTCAAGAGTTCCTATAATACTATTGTCTAAATATTAAGTTGTACCTAATGTTTCTAATCTTAAATAAGAGGCAATACAGCAAATAATTCACTGCAAAAAAAAAAAAGTCTCTTCAAGGGCTCGTTTCCATTGCATGATATCACTAGCATATATTATGTAATTATTTACCATCAAAAATAATCCTAGAAGAAACCCCCCTTCCCCCAGTTTACATGTATCAACTACATAATATAGTTAAAACCGTACATTTCTGAGGTATCTACTTCACACACAACATTACTGCAACAAATAAAAGCATGTTTCACAACACCAAATAGATGTTATTCCATTTCTAGTCATAAATATACTTTCTGCCTGCAGAACATTCACAGTGAGAATTTAAAGAACTCTGATGTAATTGCTTTTGCTCTGGGACTGTTAATTTTTCTTTTGAGCCTTCTCCATATATTTAATAAACAGTGTTAAAGCCAAAATTATTTTGATAAAACTGTTTGCCGTTGCTGAACCCAATAAATTTATGTGATTTGTGGATGACGAATTTCTGGAAATAAGGGTTTATAATAGCTCTTCATTTTATATTTCCAGGCCTTCTGATTTTGGCCTGAATAAAATTAAAATTTTCACATTTCTTTATTCATATTTTGGTAATGACACAACTCAAATAGCACGTCATACCATTTGCATCCTAAAACCTGATGAGAGAACTGTCAAGCCATTTTCTAATTCTCCAGATCTCTCAAATTATCAAAAATTTATCACACCAAGGAAATTGCAGTCAATCCCTCCATTCATACAATGTCTCTGTGTCAGATATTTCTGAATGCTGATGTACCTTCCTTTCTAAAAAGAGCTGGTTTTAAGGATTGTTTGTGTTAATGTCCTGTATGAGCCATAAATTTGAATATTTATTCTTACATTTCACCCTTTAGAAATCCTCAACTTATTCTATTTTTGTAATTGAATGAAAACTACGTGGCTGCTTTTTACATTCGTCAGGATTATTTAATAGGCGTGTGCATTCAGAGTGAATCAGAGAACTGTTATCCTCTCTTCTTCTTCCACTTCATGACCAATAAATCATGGTTTTCTTTTTTTTTTTTTTTTAATTCTCATTTAAGTAAAGACCTAGTTATTTTTTGCATTTCAGAAGTGGGTTGAATTTTATGACATATAATCATCAGTGAGACTTATGTGTTCTCATTGACTCCTATTTGCTGGCAGGTACCTCCAAAAGCAGTACACAAAGATATTCAATCTATTCCATGCACTAAAGATGAATGGAAAGGCATGTTAAATGAGATGAAGTGTTCATCCTTGCAAAGCAAATATGATTATCACTGATCTCACAGGATATAACTTGAAGTTAGAATTTCGTTTTGTGTTCAAAAATATAAATAAAACTTTCTGATTTTTTAAGCAGATTTGTGCTTTGGTTCCTTGCAACACATTCAGTGTCATAAACCCATGCTATTTTTGAGGCACTTCACATGGCCTCCTGTCCAATAGAATGTATTCTCAATGGGTCTTATCTTTTCCTTGATTCAAAGTAGATGTCAAACCCTACCAAATCAAAAAGGGAAGACAATTAAGCAAGAACTAAAGCAGTGAGAAATGAAACCCAGTAGCTGGGAAAAGTGAAAGTGTTTCACTTGAAATGTGCGAGAACAAGTTGACTTTTTAGCCCAAGTTTTTAAAATATTTTTCATTATGTTGTACAAAGCAATCACGGGGAGGTTTTGTTACTGTAGAGTCACAAGGGGATTTTTTTTTTTTAAATTTTAGTAGGAGAGAAAAGATGTATGTATAGAATTGGGGTTCAGGAAAGGAGAATTTATAGGTATAGACATATAGGTGCAGCAGCAGGTCTTATTGCAGTGATTGAAATGGGCTATGAGATTAAAGTGTACACAGCAAACAGGAATAGAGAAAGCCTGAGAGGTGAATAGAGATACTTCTGGTAATCTAGTCCAGCTCCCTGACAATGATTATTTCTTGAAATGTGCCTTCTGAAGTTATGTCTCTTCTAATTTTCTGTACAAAAGGCAAGAGAAGTCTACCATGAATTTTGGGATGTACAGACCCTTATGGAAGTGATTGCAATCTAAGTATGTAGTTATAATAAAACACAGTCAATTTGAGAGATGACTCAAATGCACAAGTCACACGCTGGTTAAGTATCTTCATGAATCAGAGCTTTATTCTGTTCCAATAAATCAGTAAATCTGAGCCTCCAACTGATTTTTACTGTGGGTTTTTTTGGCAGTCTCAATTACAGAAATACCTACAATAATGAGCAAGTGTCATTCTGTGCCCAGTGGACACAAGGACACAAGGACATGGAGAACTATTACTCTCTGCCCTTTGGGGTGAAGTCCCTGGTCACACTTCTGAGAATTGGGTATTCCTGATAACTACTGTGAAACAAAGCAGGGTCTTGGTTAACCTGGAGTCAGAGATTCACTGCCTGGGCAGAAACATCCATGGCATTTTCTCTCAGCTCCTATGAGTACAGCAGGCTTGCAGGAACATGCTGGTCTTGATTGGTAGTTTGTTATTATTGTTGTTATTATTGCTATTAGTTTTGTAAAGAAGAGGAGTCCAGAGCCTCCTTCCAAATGCCCATTTTCCAAAAGTTAATTATGCTCAAAGACAGATATATTTTTTACTTTCTGATTTAAAATGTTTCTGAAAATCAAGACAGTTTGTTCTTCCCTTTGCTGAGTAGTCATATGGGAAAATGGGTTACACACGGACGTGGCACTTCATTTTCCTTTTTCTGGACTTAAACTAAATCTGTAAATTATCACTCCTTTCAATTTAATTTTTAATCCACTGATTCTTCTTTTTGACTTTTAGATTTTTCCAAGTTATCCCTAAAACCATGTTTCCCAACTGGATATTTTTCTAGGCAAAGCCTCACTTGAGTTTAAGGAAAAAGTTGTTTTCTCTGCTTTGTAAACTGTGCTCTCTGTAAGATATCCCAGATCGAGCCTTGGGAGTTTTATAACACTTTCATGCTGGTTTTCCAATTATAATTCACCATACTTTTCCTGCAATGCTACCAATGAGCCCTGAGTTCCCTCTTTTTTAATTATGCATTTTGTTTGTTCTTCTTACAGACTTTCCCCTCGACTTTATCTAATTTTCCCTCCTCGGTTTTAGATTGTTTCCCCAACTTACTGAGGTACTTTTGCAATCTGATTCTGTCTTCTGAAAAGGTTTTCATCTGTCCTTCTTTGGAGTCATCTGGAGCCATAAGTCTATCATCTGAATCATTAATGGAAACAGTAGCACAAACTCGGGCATAGAAGAGACTATTATTTCTTTTATTTGCCTTCCTTTTATGACAGAAACCCTTACAGTCAGATCTAAGCAGATTTTTTTTTCAGCAAAGTATATGCCCATTTTATGGAAATTTTCCCCCAAAAATCTGTCCTTACTGAAAATATACTTCCTATTTCTATGACTTACAAAAGTTAAGACAGTACTGTGTCTATGTTTATGTTTGTAGTAATAAACATGCTAAAATGAATATTTGAGTTGCTTGAAGAAGTTGATTCTCAAAAAAAAAAAAAAGTTGGTGCTTTTAATTACTCCTTACTCTGTCCTACATGTTTATATATTATTATTTTCTAAACATTTAAGCCTATTTCCTCTTATTGAAGTAAACTTGAATCATCTTCATTCTCAGACTTTATCTCACTCCATTTTTTTTTTTTAAATTAAACCACCCACATTTTTCCAGTCTCCTGGGACCTCTTTCTCATTCAATAACAACAATAAAATGTTAAGAATTTGTTCTCACAATGATTTTTCATCAGGCCCCGAATCCTAGAATACCCCCTACTATAAATTCTGTAATACACTGAAATGGTTTCTTCTTCTCTCCTACTTGGATCTGCACACCTGTGCACTGTTAATATAATTGCATTAAGCATCTGGTTGAATCTGAAACTCCTTGTATAAAAATTGAATCAGAGAGTTCACTGAGAACATAAGCTTGCATCACTCCTTACTTAGTTTCCTGTTCTATTAAGTAATGAATTTGTTTTTATTTTTTCTTCTTTTCCCTTTGGAATTATCTACAAAGCCTTTTATAGACCTTGTTGCTTATGAATTTTTTATTATTATCAAAGCTCTAATTGTCTTCTGGACCCTAAAACAAGTTTCAGAGATTTGCTGGCTCACTCCTGCTTCCAGAGGTCCTCTGCTTAATTATTAATACTCTTAGCTTTCTCCTTTCCTCATCAAGTAAGACCAGCTTCAGCACACAGAATTTTTTTTTGTTTGAAGCACAGTTTTAAGTAGCATGTGGAATTTCATGTAAATTTTATGAATTGTACCAGCAAAATAAAGATTTTTCCAGACCGAATTTTTTGGGAGTGAGAGAAAACTAAGGGGTATAGACTGTGCACTCAATTTAATACTCTTTGCAAGATGGTCTGGGTCAACAGTAAGGCAACACATGAAACAAGTCAATTTTTGAGTATTTTATAGTATATTGTCTTATTCTGGATAATTTTGATTAGTAATTTATTGTTACTTTTCTCTATTTACAGGAATAAGTGTCCCCAAACCAAGAAACTACAATTCTGATTGTGGCATATATTGTCCTCTAATGGCTTTTCTGACATATATCCAAATTTTTTAGCTTTGTAACTACTTCTTTTCCTTGAGCTTTACAATCTAAGCTTACCAAGGATGAATAATTGTAATACATTCAATGACTGAGGGGGAAAATATCCTCATATCTCAGACTTTATCCTCACTTTTAAGTTTATTTCATGGATGAGAAGTGATTAGATATTGTTTAATCTGGCTGTGTGTTTTGACTTGGAGAACTATGGGGCCAAACGTTTTAACTCCTCAATATTGTGCATAAGTGAAATTAGCCAAATTATAAACCCCAGACACAGAAGCTGTTTCATTTCCTGGATGTTGAGTCAATCCCTTTTCATGCCACCAACAGTGTTCATAATAGAATCAAGTTGTGGAAGCAGGAGAAGCGTATTTATCCTAACAAACATCTTGTTACATAAAGATGTCATCACTGTGTCCATGACTTAATTAAGCTTAAATAACATGGAAATTCTTTTGCTTTCAAGTAACCTAGAATGATGGAAACCTGCACTGAAGTTTCCTTGTTCTAAACACCACTGTTGGTTTCCTTTTCAAACACCCCACAAGTACTTCAGGATAGTGATTTTTCCTTTGTACTTCTGTGTTTCTTGGCATTTTTCAGTATCAGTCAGTGACTACAACAAATTCTTTTCATCTTTCCTTGAAAATACTGGAGACAGTTTGATTTAATTCTAATTTTGCCCTGCAAATCTTATAAAGTTTTCTCTCCTCTTACCCTGTGCATGCATGTTTTCTCTCTCAGCTCTCCAGACTAGAAATGGCAGTTGTCATGACAACATAACACATTTACTGCTCTTGTATTCCTATGATTTTTGCTTTCTTTTTTGATGGCAGATGCTGACAGCCTTTTTTTAGAAGCATGGACATATAAAGTTATCCTCTTATATTTTTTGCATGCAGATGATTGGAAAAATTATGTAGCTAACTAAGCTATAATTTTATCCCCTACAAAATACATCTAGGAAGAAGTTTTCCCACTGATATCTAAAATGAATATTTTTGAATGGTACACCAAAAAACAGAGGAAATTTCTTGCACAATGAATGTACAGATAGATACACGTTGCAATGAAGTTGCAATTTGCTATGGGCTAATACTTGTTCTGCAAATCCCGTTTGCACACGGAAATGCCCATTTTGTATATTTTGCACATATAGTTGGACAATTTGGTGAAAAACATTCCCTAGGTAATATTCTTGGACACCTTCTGTACAGGAATGTTGCAGCTGAATTGCCAAAAGTTCCATTCATTTTAAAACTTTTTTTTAGTTTAAATTTTATTTTTCTACACAATCCTTTCTTCTTCATAGTCAGGTTTTACTAATATTTCTATAGTAAATGAGTCTGTACATTGATATAGATGTATCCTACACAAAATTATAGATTTTTCCTTCATGGATTAAATTATTAATTTCAGCTAAAAGTTCTATTCTTAATTATATCTGCCTCACAATATTTCTAGGACCCGTAGTTGCTTATTAATATTTTTTTCTGCCGGTTGTGAGGTTTTGGTAGCTGTAAGTAAAAAAGTGGGCAAATTTAAAGAATATTACCTGGTGAATTGTCTAATTGCTTTCAAATGTAATAAATATTGCTTGGACTATGAAAACAAAGAAAAATGCAAAAGAAAATAACAATAACAACAATAACAATAATGTCAATAATAACACCAAACCCTGAAAATTAACAAAAAAGTGCTGAAGGATAGACACAGTAGAAGACTAGATATATAATTCTCAGACTGACACTAATCTGGTATATCCAAACTTTTAAAGCCTGAATCTTTTAGCTTGAATCCTTCTTTACAATACTGTTCTGTGTACAGCTAAGACTATTGACAGAATTTTTAGTGAAGGTATGTGTCCTGGATATTTTTCCATTAATATTTTACAAAATTTCCTTGTAAATTTATTCAATAATGGAGTTGTGCACAAATTTAGAAGAATATTTGTAAAAAGTAAAGATAATAATTGTAGTGAGCATAAATGGACCTTCAATATTTTAGGAATGCAGAATTATCTGAGTAATTGAAATGCAGAATAAAAGATAGTCATAATCAACTGATTGTAAATCAGACACAGCAGAGGAATTATGAAGATAGAATGCTAAGATTCGTATTCATAGTTAACTAATACACTACAGAAAACTTCAATCTATTTAAGGATGATTCATGAAGAAAAAGTGGCAAAAAGTCTCATATGAGTTATTAATTACTAAGTATTGGGTGAGCATCTCAGGGAGTGGGTATTTCCCCGCAAATTTTACCTCCCTTGCATCCTGTTGATGTCTTGATTATAGCAATCAGGCTCCTTTGATTCAATTGTTCTGCTGAAGAAATGGTTATGTCCCAGCACAGGCTAGAAAGGAGACATGCACAAAGTCTCTCTAATTTTTTGCACCCTTGCACGGAAGTTCCTAAAATATGAAGCTGTCATCATACAGCATTTCCCAAAGATTACTCTTCCTCTTCAGAGCCAGGTATACTGAAGTAGTACAGCTCTGAGTGACATGAGAAAGAGTGATGGATAATGACAGGGTGGCTTTTTTTCTTTCCTTTGAATGAATGTCCATTTTATCTCTTCCTACTCCCAGAGTAAAGGTCCCAGGACAATTCTGAGCTCAGGTGTAGGATGATTTACATATTAATGTGGCACAAACAGGCAGTAGTCACAACTAGTTCTTTTTTCTGCTGTAACTGAAATGGCATGAAAGTCTTTCACTTCTGAGGTTCACTGGTTGCTATTCAGGGAATAAAGTAACAACAACGAAAATACCAAGACCAAACAGAGGAAAAAGTCTTCCTGTCAGCAAGTATATTCGTGTCTCTGTCAGCTCCATGGAGTACTTAGCAGAAAACAGCTGCGATATTAATTTATTTGTTTCTTTGCACAATACAGAGAAGCACATAATCACAACTTGAGGTGCCATGGCTACCAAGTTAGAATATCACATATGAAAATTAAGTTACTGACTATTTCTCATCCTTCCAGTGCCAAGAAAATAATGAAGTGTGGCCCAGCTATCATCCACTCTCCTTGGCCACATCCTTATCCTTTACTTGTCAGCAGGGTGAACTGCAGGACAGCTGCCTTTGCCTTTCTGTGTGTCAGCAGAGCTCAATCACCCACGCTTGGAGCACGGCACAGGAAGATACACATGGCAGACTGGGTGGGCGCACCTCTGGTGCGCCCACCATGGCTGAGAAATGGAAAAGGGCACAAGCAGTTGCCTGCCAGGTGGATAATCTTCTAGGGGAGGTTAGAATGGGCTTGAACTCAGTCTCCTGCCTACCCAGGGTAGCAAGGAGTGCAAGGGAGGAGCGAAGGAGTTAATGTGGCTGCTGGCCTGGAGCAGGACATGCTGTGAGCCCTGGGGCACTGTGTGGCACTGTGTGAAACCTTAAGAGTCAGCAAAATAACAGGGACGTGCCACAGGATATGGTTCTCTGCATGTAGCTGTGGGCAGTGGGTGAGGATGGGAGTTGGCTGGGAGCTTGTGACCTGCATCCAGATGTGCACTCATGGAAGGAGATGGGAGCTGGCAGCAGGAGGGTAGAGACAAGATTTGGTGGGGGAGGCAAGCACGAGCCCCCCTGCCACATTAAGCTCTCTTCTGTCTTCAAAGTTTAGAAAAGTACTCGTGTGATATGCAGCCCTTGTACTTGGCTGCACAAAAGGGAGTTTTACTGTCAGCAACCACCTTCTGTGGGTTTCAAATACTTGAGAAGAAGCAAGACAACTTGACACTTGATTGTTCTCTTGAAACTCTTAGAAGCCATGTGTCATGTGCTTCTACAGCCTGATTATAGTTCACTTTATATGTCAAATCCTAATTATGGGTCACATTATAGCAGCTCACGGAGGTTAACACCACTGCAGAGCATAATAGGCATATGTCAGTGGGTTATCAAAAGGATTCATAATATTTAATGAAAGCTTTTGCATGCAGGTTAAAAGAGATGTTACCTCTCAGCCAATTTTTCAGCTAGTAAATTTAAGAAACACCACTGACCTCAGTGGAGGTGTACTGGGTCCCGTTTGCTGCTAAACCTCCTTTTCCTTTGTCTGTTGGTGTGTTCGGAAACAGCAGCTCTGGGTGCTTGTGATACACAGTTTTTTAATCAAGGTACAAATTCAGTAGTAGCTGGGGGTTTTGTTTGTTAGTTAGTTTTAAATTTGTTTCCCAGAGGTAGCACATTGCCATGGAAGAGTTTAATTTCTATGCTTTATGGGCTAGTTTTTCTTTTTTCTGTGAATAAGAAAGTTTTCCTCATGGTAGAAGTGTCAGCACACGAGTAAAACAACTTGAAATTTTGGTTTTGCTTTGTTTCTTACCAGTTAATGGGGAAAAACGTTATCTCAATGGGCTTGTTATAAGCTTGAGACATTCTAGAAGTAGCAGTGAATTTTATAGGGCATGTTGAAATAATTTTTCCATATGGCAAATTTTTGTTTTCTAAAATACTTGAGGTTTCTTCATGATTACTCAATTTTCTCATGCCCTCTCCTTTTCAATTTAAAGTAGTAATTTCTCAGAAATCACTGTCAGAAACATTTATATAGACCTATGACTTACTTGCTGGGGGAGGGGTTCTCTTTTTTTTTTTAATCAAAATGATATTATTTGCAGTGTTTCTAACTATAAAAGACAACACCATTCTTTTGCAAGCAGACTTGTAGAAAAACGTTGCTAATTACAAAACATAAGACGGAAAACACTTATGGGTTTGTTATAGTTTGTGTTAGTTTTTCTTTATATTCTTTTGAGGTACTGGGTTGTAAATATTTTGCAAAATAAATGGGTCTTGTCCCTTTGAAGATGACAGTCTCTTGGAAGCTCTGCAGTGCCTGAGCACTACAGTGCACTGAGAATACACTTACACATCACTTAATCTAAATTCAGCTGTGACAACGTAGGTGATTAATGCTATCTAGTCATCCAGGCCCAGCTATAGTCAGGGCATGCAAAAGTGCATTTATAGAGCATAATACATCCCCTCTCAAGAGAAGTGTCTGAAGTAATTGAAATTAATCACTCTTTGGAAGTACAGATCTCCCACTTTTGCCTACTTGCCCAATCCTACTGCAACGACCTAATTTTTTAAATGGTTAAATTTAGGTACCCAGTAACCTTAGTCTCCATAGCAAGATCAGATCCTTCTAAGCAAAAAAATGCTTCTCTAAATTACACAGCTCTGCTATAATAAGTGTTACATCTGAGGACAAGCTGTGGTAGCATGATAGATAACTAATACAGAGCATGTATTATACATACTAACATGCACACATTGGGATTGAGTCTGATCTCGATGCCACTGCAAATTATTTATCCCTCTTGATTGCATCAGTCTCAGTATCACAAAAGTTAAGAACCAGTCTTTCATATCTATTGTAATACTAATTATCACAAAAAAGTAGTAATCTATTTCAAATCCTTAACTACAGTAAAGCATATTTTTAAAAAAGTCTGTACAATCACATTTTTATTTGCAAATTCTGATTTTGGCTCTGTGTGCAAATTTACTAATTTTTCATACAGAATATAACTGTAGATATCCCAGGAACACATCATGATGTGAGTGCTTAGTTGCCTACCAGGCATAACTCCTAACTCTTTGCATAGTATATTTTTTAATTCAACAGCTGGACCAAATGCACACTAGTTTTAGGGTTTAAGCCAAAAAAAAAATCCCCTAGGAGAAGCAGGAGTTTTAGGTGGACACCTATGAAGATGCAGGGGAAAGTCACAGTCACCTCCAAAGAACAGACTGGCTGAAAGCCATTGCTGCTGCCACATGAGCAGGGAGAAGGAGAGAATCCTGCTCACCATGGACAAAATCAGTTTTGCCTGAAGGCCTCTGCTGCATTCGCTGTGTCTTCCCAACTGCAGCCAGCAAGGTGGAGGCCTTGGTGCCAAGAATTTCTTCCATTTCTTGCCCAAAAGCTACTTGGCCACCAGGGTTCCAGTCAGAAAAATACTGTTCAAGCACATAATTAAGGATGCTGTCATTATGCATAAACACGGGGGAGCTGAATTAAATTCCATGGGCTGCTTTCCATAGGCCCTGAGAAAACTGTGATCTTAATGATTACAGTGGGTAAAGAGCTGATTTCAGCCTGAATCCTGCTGTTAGGTTAATTAGCCTTCCAACTAAGGTATTGAGAGGTTTCTTTAAAAATATTTGACATCTGTCTGCACTGGGTACATTTTTTTGTTTTCATTTTTATGCACACTTTCACCCTTTTCTGTTCTTTTTTGTTCTGTTTCCATAATAATGTTGACATGTCATTTTCAGATTCACATTCTTAATACTTGTTTGGTTTCCATGTGCTAGGGAGATATAAAATCCTGTCTTGTTTTGCTTGACGGGTTTGTTTGAGTGGGTTAGGGTTTTTGTTGGTTTATTTGTTTGTTTTTAGGTGGGGCTGGTACTAATTGGTTTCTAGGTTAAAGGAATAAAAGAAACTGTTAGCAAATCTGCTTTTGTGTTTTCTATCCATGTGTTGCATTGAAAAGAGAAGGCAACTCCACAGACTTGAAGGTTTGTTATATTGTGGTTGACTACACAGCAAAACAGTGTTATCACAATGGGACTGAACCAGAACTATAGCAGCATATTAGTTTGCATTTAATGGCAGAGTAGAACTGTGTTTATTCTCTTCAAGGAAAACCAGTTCTTCTCAAAAGAAAACTTTCTTCTTTCCTTCTCTTTTCTCCCATTTTTCCTCTTCTTGTACTTCTCTGTCTTTATTTCAAGGAGGTACTTCTGCTGATTCTGTTTTGATTTTTTTTAGTTTGATCAGGATTTAAATTTCGTTAGATAAATTGTAAAATATTTGTACATAGAAAAACTATCAAAACTTCTCTAAAATGACAGGAAACAAATTTCCATGTCCAAAAAGTTATCACATTGTCTCTCAAATTAACCCATTCTTTTGTTTGTTTTTTTGTTTATTTGAAACCTCGCTTTTCATTCAATAAACTGGTATCTGAGGGGAAAAAAACAAAACCAAAAACGAAACCAAAACAACTAAACAAAACCAACTCATTCTACACTAAAGCAGTCACTGTGAAAACTAAATAAAAGCCCTTCGTCTAAATCCTTCCTCTGGAGTGTATTTGGAGAGCCAGGTAAAAACAGGGACTTCAGAACTCACAGGTTTCTTCCTTTCAGGGACAATCATCATATACATGCCAACAAGCTTAATTATATTTCTTACATGAGAAACCATTCCAGCTGTGAAGCTCAGGAATAATGCACTTTGACAACCTTCACTCAAATAACTAAAGGACCAACACAGAATTGCTAATGTTCAATAGAGCTAACACCAAAAGATGAGTAAAATTTATAAAATTACCATCCCTGGGAAATAGAATCTTCTTTTTTTCCCCCAGAATATTTTCATGTAATGTTTTTTTGATATTTAATTAGCTGTGTTAACGGTATCTGAATCCAGGGGTATTTCTGTCTCTGCCAGCTAATTATGATACTCTAATATTTGCTTTTGAGAGCAATACAGCTCCTGCTCAATATGAAGGGGGGTCTTTTTCTCAGATTTGAAGCCTGTGAGGTTAAAGGACAATTCTAGTGACATCCTCCAGGGTAGTCTCCTTTGAAGGCTAGGACCAAGAGCTTTGATTTCAGGTCACTCCCTATGTGGCTGCCTTTAAAGTTCATCTAAATTAACATTCAGTGATATTTTTGGCAGCTTTGACTGCCAGGAAAAATCATAGCAGTGGAATAATAATGCAAATAAACTTTGCATAGTCCCATTAAATCATTAAATGCCACATTGTTCTGTAATGGGAGTGACATTTCATTATTTCTAAAGCATCAAAGGTGTCTCTGTGCTCACCGCCAGTTTGATGGCACCAGTATTAATACTGGTGACAGAATACAGTAATACTGGAAGAAGAAATGAAGGGATTCTAGGACTTTTGTGATGCCTGCAGATACATGAAATGACTAAAAAATATAGGGATAAAAGCACTATAAAAGAACTGTGCTGGGTTTTTTAAAGTGTGTTCAGACATTTGGCCCAGATTACCAATGTTATTCTATTTTTCTTTTGTCATCTTCTCATCTAAATCAAAAAGATTAGTCAGCTATCATTTGGATAATATGCTTCAACTTTTGGTTGTTGGATTTTTTGAGTTTTTTTCCTCCGTATTTTTATCCTTGTAAACCTTACAAATGTGGAAGGAAACTGTTTTAAAGGTACCACACCCTGCACTTGAATGTGTAAGTCCTAAAACCAAACTTAACCAAAAAAACCTCCCCTATTTTACTTTTAAACACAGCTCTCTGAAGTCTAAAGATTTTTTTCCCGAGAAGAAGGTAAATTCTTAAGACGTATGAGGGCACGAGTGTATTCTTCGAATGAACTGTCAAAATGTTTATTTAAAAGAGAAAAAAAATGATTTGAAGTGTGACAAAAATAAAATAAAAAATGGCAGCTTAAGAAATTCAGTGAGAAAATCTCACCATACATTTAAAAAATCTCACCATACATACGTACTCCCCTACATATCCTAGGGGAGTAAGCAGAAAGATTTTCAGAAATTATACCCATTCCTTCTGTGGGTGCTATGGAAATGCTCCTTTGAAGGAGCATTCCTGGGTAGGACCTTCAAGAACTTTAGATAGATTGAGACAGAAAAAAGGGAAAAAGACCTTATGTCCATCGACAGTCTCTTTTCCCAAATGACAAGTGGTGGGACAGAAACAAACGGCCTCAGGTTGCACCAGAGGGTTGTCAAGCCTTGGAACTGGCTGCCCAGGGAAGTGGTTGAGTCACTATCCCTGGAAGTATTTAAAAGATGTGTAGATGTGGCACATACAGACAGGGTTTCTTGGTGGATTTGGGGGTGTTAGGTTTACAGATGAACTCAGTGACCTTTGATGATTCTATGACCTAAATGTTTCTTTGATGTAATAGTGTAAGCACAGATCTGCAAAAAAAAGGGGCCTTTCTGCTGACAGTTCATAGTGCCACACAGGGATTTCACCTGGTATTTCCAGCTATGGGGTAAAATATTCCCTACCCTACCAGTGAGCACAACACTTCCCTTACAAAAGAAGCCTAGACCCTGCTTAGTTGGGAAAACACCGAGTTGGGCAGCCAGTTCCCTGTTGAACATCCCTTTTGAAAATTTCAGCCTCAAACTCTCCAGGTAACGATTTGCAAATCCCATCCTTTGACTGAGGTGCCTTGTCCCAGATATTCAATTCCCTCATCATAGTGCGTCTTTTCCCCACTTCAATTTGTATTTATCTTTCCAGTGTTGAATTGTGTCCCACACAATGCATTTTCTTGGGTTATGTTATCTTTTCCTGTTTCAATGCCAAGGCACAACTTCACCTGAAGTATGACACAGTTCCCACAGGCTTCTTGTTAGTACCCCTTAGTCCTACTGCCACACAGCCAGCTGACAGCCCTATATACTCAGTCCCCATTGCTGAAGCAGTTGCTCTGTAAACTTACTGAGCTGGCTACAAGTTTTAAACTGTTTACCTACTTTTGAATAACAACACATAGTAAACATTATTTATACCCTCTGCAATTAGAAAAAGGAAAACATTCCCCTAATATTATAAGTGAATCTACATTGCCAGGAGAGTCACTGGAAATGGGAGCAAGCAGTTTACTTGACCACTCATAGGGATTTTTGGGGTCTGCAAACTATGGACAAGACGTTTTTCTGTTACTTTAGCTTATTTTTGCATTGAAGTTAGAAGACTGGAATCAAAAGCTCTGAGAAATTCCAGTGTCCACCGTGGGGAATTCAAATCCCTTTTTGGCAGAAAAGTACAAATGAAAAGATAATGTTGAGGGGTTTTAAAGTGCAGATCAACTTGTCAGAGAACACTGATCTTGTATTAATCTGATAATAGCAGTCTCACTGCTAAAACCAATTGATACAAATTAGAATGAAATTAAGTGTTAAAAGCAGTTTATGGCGACCTGCAACTCACTGACATTTTAGGGACCACTTATTAGCCATCAGAATTGCATAAGCTTTAATTTTACCATGATTTCTGAAGGCTTGAAAGAAAAAGTCAATAGCTGTCTAATCCACTTGAGATTGTGGGACGATGCTGAGCAGAACTGGGTAACAAGCCATGAGATCCAGGTTTTAGCCACAGATCTGTGTTTCTGTGGTCACTTGGCCTACATTTGCACACAGAGCCACAGACACAACTTTCCAAAATCTTTGCTGACTGGACAGTATAGAGACTTCAGGGAACCTGAGATTATTTGATTCTGTTTCTCAGCCTGCTTGACCATAGTCATTCTGCAGCACTTCCTGCCCTGTCTGGCAAAAGAATCAGAGGTTGCAAAACAGGAAGAAGTTAAATGGCTCTTCTGGTGAGCATCTTTTTCAAAATAAAATAGATAAGGGGGTCAATAAAGAATAATAACCAAAGCACTTTTCCTCTTCAGATCTCACAAGTTTTTTGGAATCCACTAATCTCTTGTGCTTCTCAGTGCAATTCCATACAATGTGTCAAGGTACTTCCCCCTCCACTTGTCTTATGTCAATATCTAAGGTAATGTACTGAGCCATAAAGTGAATATAACAACAAAACTGCTTCTAATTAGCTACTAAAACCACTCAGAATAATATATTTTAGCCATCTGAAAAGAGGAAGACTTTTCTGAAGAATAAATCCTACAGATTTAAAGCCAATATTCTGTGAGCGTTAGACGGTTGATCCTGCCATGGTCCAAAAAGTACCACACACTTTGGAATAAGGAGTGTACTTAGGTGCTTCACCTCTGTATTTTCAGGTTGCTGTGCTGCTATTACTCCTCCTCCACACTCCCTAATGTGAGATGATGACTACAGTAGTGAAGTCAGAGACTCAGCACAGAGGATAGCTCTGTTTGTATATTCCATTCAGGTGTCAGCCATAAATGGTGTCCTTAAAATCCTCTGTATTTGTCTAATTCCTAAGGGTTGGTGATTTCAGTACGTGGCATGAGCGTAAAATCAAAATTACCCCTTATGTCTCTGATAAACCTCTTCACTCTTAAATTAGCCAGAGATTTTTCGCATAAATGGAATCAGTAACAACCTGTGCTCAGTGCTGTGGAATGTCCAACGCAGTGTTGAAAAAAAAAACCACGCATGGAAAATTACCTCAGTGATGAAAACTCAGCCAGTCAGAAGTGTTCGGGTCTACAGTATCATTCAAACTGACAGAATAAAAATGTTTGACCTGATCTGTCACATTACAGCATTCAACAGCTATTTATGACGGTCTGACTTCATCCCATCGGACAGCTCCTCATGCCTGAAAAGCCACGAGGAAGCCCCGCATTGTCTCTAGGTTTTCAGCCTGTGGTGCTGGAAGAGTGACTCTGAACTATAGACACAGGTTTTCCTCTAAGAGAAAATTAAAAAAAAGTCATGTGACGTTCACAGAAACAGGAATATGGAAGCACCTCAAGTGCTTATGTTGCTTATGAAGCAAAAGCCTACTTTTAAGTGTAACTGAGAACCAGAAGTTCAATCCCTACTGACTGAGGATTTTCAAAACAGTGACTGTAAGGAAATCAAGTTCCAAATCCTGATTTGCTGGGTCACTCAACCTGCCACTTGACCCTCAAATTAGCTCAGCTGGTTAGAGCACAGTGCTAATAATGCCAAGGTTGCGGATTTGCTGTCTATATGGGCCATTCACTTAAGAGCTGGACTCAATGGTCTTTGTGGGTCCCTTCCAAATCAGAACATTCTGCAATTCACTTGCAATAAATATCTAGATTTGAGAGGCAATATTCACTTAGATTTGGACAACAGGCTGAGGAAACCTGATCTTTTCCATCTTCAGGCAGCAACCTTACAAAAAGTGCACATCCATGAGGCCCCAACTGGTGTTTGTCTGGTCCAGCATGTTTTTCAAGGGACAAATAATTTTGTAACTGCCTTCAATCTTAAGAAATTACTGAAACAAACTCCTGTTCCCTCTGCTCCCGTATTACTCACTTGTCCTTTTATTCAAACCTGATTTGTCAGCTCTAATGCCTTAACACATGGAGAAGATGGGTTATGTGCTTCAGCAGTTTCAAGATGTGCAAGAATGCTGTATGAAGGTGCCCTCTCCCTGTGCTGCTGAGCTTCCTCAAGCAAAGCTCATGTCAAAGAGACATTAGGAGGAGAAATCCTCCTGCTTCTCCAGATGAATAGAAAAAACCTGTTGCTTTCATGCTCTTTGGAATCATAGCAATATCTTTGGCACTTGTCACAATAATGCAAATTGTGACAGCATCTAAGACTCAATGAGGAATTAGTTTGGCATTTTAGTAGTATTTGGTGACATGTGTCTCATACATACATGTTTGTGTGAAAAAAAGAGAACAAGGTGCCTCCAATGGATGAGAAACTTGGAAATTACCTGTTTGTTGGTCTTTGATTTATTGCTAGTAGTTTGTACTAATTGTCACCATGCTGTGTACCTGGCTGTGGGGGCTGCTCAGTAGCAGCTGTGAATGTGGTCGCTGCAGCCCTACCCTTCCTCACTCATGGGCAGAGGAGAATTCTGCTCCATCTCACAGCCCCTGGCCTGCATCCACTCTGGGAGATACCTCAGCACCCCAGTGATGTATGCAGCAGAGTTCAGAGGCCAGCTGTGAGTTCTAGCTGATCACCATTCCTTAAAAAATTGATGTATATATACTTTGGGGGCTTGCTTTTTTCTTTTTCTCCTTCAACTTTGAGTCATGCTTGGTGGAAAAAAAAAAAAAAAAAAAAAAAATAAAAAAATAAAAGAGAAAATTAAACACCCACCTATAAGCATCAGCTTCTTATCTGGTATAGGTTAGTTTGCAATTGACACAACTGTCATGTTAGGACCAGAAATCATGGGCACATAGCTAAAATTGCAGTGAAAGACGTCTCTTCTCTCAACTTTGGATTCTTTTAATAAACAAACCCTAAACATGAACTGCCAAAAATAGTGTGCATGAGCTTATGGTGCAGCTGGAAAAATATGCACACTGTAGGAAGAGAAAGTGAATTATCTCTTCAAAATTGTAATTCAGATATAATCATGACAGCTACTACATTATTCATGAAAGACAGTTAAAACAAGGAATCATTTCAATACCGTTCGCAAACTGTAGTTCACATTCTTCTCAGTTTCCAAACAGTAAAATGGACTCTTCTTTTAGCTGATGTACAAAGGATAAATACACCCTCATTCTGTATCTGTGCACCTCTGCTAAAATATTAGTCTTCTTAATATACAAGTAGTCAGGTGGTGAATGGATGGGCACTCAATACATTTGAAGCTTTTCTCAGTGGAGAGCAGTTGAGAATAATTGTTCCTAATGCTTGCGTGGTTTTGTTTTTCCAATCAAGGAAAGGAAAGAAAAGAAAAAGAAGAAAAGAAGAAAAAAGAGAGATAAGGGAGAGGAAAGAAAGAAAGAAAGGAAAGAAAGAAAGAAAGGAAAGAAAGAAAGAAAGAAAGGAAGAAAGGAAGAAAGAAAGGAAGAAAGGAAGGAAGGAAGGAAGGAAGGAAGGAAGGAAGGAAGAAAGGAAGAAAGGAAGAAAGGAAGAAAGGAAGAAAGGAAGAAAGGAAGAAAGGAAGAAAGGAAGAA
>JAWWLV010000045.1:60866278-60886296 GCA_035041135.1 Platyrinchus mystaceus
GAAAGAAAGAAAGAAAGAAAGAAAGAAAGAAAGAAAGAAAGAAAGAAAGAAAGAAAGAAAGAAAGAAAGAAGAATTAGGTTGTGTTGTCTGAACCTATGAATTACGCAGCTGAAAGGAAGAGGTAGGTGGAATCCCCAGCTTGTTAATCTCATTGCTCCAAATCAGACAGCAATACACTTATGTGTGAGTTTTCATAGTCTGCTTCTTATGAAGAGGATATTCTCTCTTTACTTTTAATTCCAGAGGGAAGATCTGAGTTATGCCCATTCAATGAATTCAGGATACGATAAATAAATAATTGGAAAGCTCTAGACATTTTATGCTGATCCTTCTCTTTCTAAGGACAAAGTAACCAGGTTTAAATGGTCTCTAGACAGGAAATGCCTGGGGAAATTCACATTGTTTACACTAAGGAGAAGTGAAAATGCTAATTGACTACCAAGATTAAAACACATGGAAGCTTCTAAAGAAATGGATTGCAGAAATCATACTGCTGACAAGAGCTGATGGAGATTTTGTACCTGCCAGCCCAGCATGTTTTCCCTTCTCCCTGGAGGAGATTTAAGGTGAGAAGCAAGCCCACTTGGTTTCTTACCAAGACATAGACTTGCCTTCTTCCACACTCTCTGCAGTCATCTCACTCCTTCTCAAACACACTGAGATTCATGTAAATTCAGCTGCACACACAAGCAAAAAATAGAGTACACATAGCCTCTGAGGAATGATTCACAAATAAACTAAGCTAAAATGAGTGCTTAGGTAAAGAAGATACACGACGAGTGAAATTTAAGGGTAAATGATGGCAGTAAAGAAGTGGATGCAAAATTAAACCAAAGCAGAACTGTTGGTGACACTGTGAAATTCTTCTGAGATTGGAAAGCAAGAATGGAGAGCTCAAATGCAATGCACTAAGTCACCAGACTCCATGAGGAGTCTACTTTAAAGCAAACTTTTTGCAATGCAGAGAAAAGTAATAACTTCCCTTCTGTCATGGATTTCAAAGACTGGACTTCTAGAAGAACATTCCCATAGACATGATGTTCTGGTCAGTCCGAAATAGAAATAAATGTGCTGACAGTCTCATTGTCAGTTCAGACTTTTTCAGGTCACCTGATATTATTATTTTTTTTATACTTGTTTTTTTATCAAATATTCTTCATTTAATAGTGTGGCTTGTCCAGACAAGATGTTCACAGCTGTAGCTCCCAAATTAAGTATCTACTGAATTTCATACTAGGCTTGAGCCAAAAGAAAAATTGGTCTGTGAAGCACAGTGCCCATTTTGTGTAATTGCACCACATTTGTTGAGAAAACTCCTGCTTTGTACAGGTGGTTATAGCTTGCAGTATGAGAGATTCAGATTCAAGTTCCATCCTTGTTTGTCTTTCAGGATCTGAAATGAGTGTCCCTACTGTTCAAGAATCCACAAGGAGTCGAAATGGAGCAGCTCTTGTTCTTCTGTGCTGTTACCAACAGATGGTCTATCAAATATTTACAGTTCTAAACCAACTGAAGCTATGCTTTTCTTGCTAAAATAGCCTTTACAATATATTATTGAGCCATCTCTAAAAGCCAAGCACATAATTAAACCCTTTGCATTGGTACAATGCCTATTCAGCCTGTCAATCTTCTTTTAAGATGCGATATACATCCTAGCAGCTACATAAAAGATTCAAAGGCTATGGTCCACTTACAGCACATACTGTTTGTTATTTCATCTTCCATTGCTAGGACAACTGTCCTCCCAGAAATAAGGGAAATATATTATCATTAAATCAGTTTTATAGGCATGTTGTTAAATAATTTAACAGCCGGTCTGCCACAAAGGAATAATCATGTATAGATATGAAACTCTGAGTAGCATTGTCTATCCAAATATTGAAGGAAGAAGTGAAGAGGAATAATTTTACTTGTTTTCATGATTAAGATTTCTGAGAGCCCATCGTGTGGTAGGATTGAAGAGCAGCAATTAACGATGCTTAAAGTGGCAAAAGAAATTGTATTTAAAAACTAAAACAAAGGCAACCACAAATTTGCAATGTTGGCAATGAACTTTTACATCCACTTTTCCCACAGACTACAAATGCCACAGTTTACTGCCTGATTTATAAAGGGCTGGATATAATATAAAATATAATATAATATCAGTATGTTTCCATATAATATATTTCAAAGCTATTAAAAGACTAAATTGGTAGCCTTGAATGTGTTTTAAGTAGGCCTGTCCAGGACACAAAATCAGGAAAATCTAGAAATATTTTGGAAAAATTCAAACTACCCATTCTACAATCATACCTGTCCACTTGGATCTGAGCATCCAAACTTCCCTCAGAACTATCACCCATGACTTCACAAACCTGCATTTGCCAGGAGGATGACAATTAAGTTTTCCAAAGATTTCTTCAACTGGTAAGTGGTACCAATACCTGTTTTCCCTTCAGTAATGCCTTATGTTGTGCATAACCACACTACTGTCTTCCTTTGGATTTCTGTTTGCTATTTTGATTTGCTTTCCTTCTCAGCTTTGCCTGACAGTTCACTCACCTTTATCTTATATAAACAAAATATATAGGTTTCAGTTAGGGGGAAATGATTGCATGGATTTGATAGAATCCTAAATTTAGCTGTCCTCTGATTTCTTCTGATTGTATTTGTGATTTCTACATGTGCAAAAGATAAGAAATCCCTGCTGCCATTCTAATCCTGTCCTAGAAACGGGGCCCAAATGAGGTCAAATCACTAATGACCAAGAGGAAGTTTAAGCATATATATAAGAAAAGGTATTTTTAATAAAATTCCAAGTAATATGCCAGTTTTACGCCATTTCTGTTCTGTAGACAAGATTTGGTCTTTAAACACAAGAATAAATCTACTTATACTAGAAATTAAACAATTATTTTCACAGGATTCACCAGGCTTTTTCTCATGAAAGCATGAACTTTAGAGCTGATCTGTTATCTTCAAATACTCTGGTCACTGTTGAAGGAATGGTGGTTGAATAAGGGTAAAAATAATTACCCTAAAATGTACAGCTGTAGCTAGAACTGCTACCTGTAGCTAAAAAAACAGCACTGTGAGTTCATCTGGGGAGAAAGCAAACAACTTCTGCTGAGACAGGAAAGCCATTGCTACAAGTTTAATCAAGCATTAGCCACTTACATAGAGACACTATACTGAGCTGCCTGGAACAGGAATCTTGTTTTGTTTTGTATTAATTATGCATTCTTGTGTCCTGAATAATAAAATGTCATCTAAGGCCAGAATTTGAAACAAATTCAAAGAGGCATAGATTTTTCAGTGGGCTAGTAACACAGTGCCCCAGTTTACAGTGTTAAAGCCAAAACTAAAAGAAAAAAAAATTGTTGGAGAATCCTGTAGTGAATAATTGTTTTGGTTTATAAAATCTATATTTTAAAAGTAAAATGTTATCAGCAGAGAGTCCTGAAAGGCTAAGATTAGAGGTCTAAACAGTGACACTTTTAAGAAGATCTTGGAAGTGCAAAGGGTTGATTCTCACCACTGGGAATAGCATGGGGAAAGGAATAGGCAGAATAAGCCATTTTGTTCTCTGCATCCTAAGAAGTCAAATAGATCCCACCTCAGCTGCACATCAATTGCAAAAGGTTTTTGACAGCTTTATATGACATATATGCAGATTAGAAAAGTAGTATCGCTGCTTCAGCAATTATACAACATATATGTCCATTTTTGCAGGACCCGGTCCTGCTAAGGCTCATATTTTCTCTTTTAAAATGGAGCTGAAGAATTCTGAAGTTGAAGAAGGCATTGCCTTTCAGGTGTTTCTGTGTCATCCTGATTTATCTCATCTGCCACATGCTAGGTTAATTTCAGCCCATATTGGACTTTATTTTTTTCCACTGTTTTAATTAATTTGATCATCTTAGCTATTTCTTTCAGGAGCTAGGGCTTTGTCCACTATTCTTTGAAGTGACACTTCTGCTTATGAAGCAGTACATTTTTTTTTGCCCATGGGTCAAAATGTGGGGAGAAGGAGGTGTCTCCTCCAGTTCAGCAGTGCTATGTGTCAAAACCTCAGGGGGTTCATTTGCCTTTGGGCGCTCATCTCATCACCAGCTGTAAACGCGTTGCTGTGTTGCTCATAGGCCTGTTTATTTTTAGAAGGATATTGACAGCTTGAAAGCTCTTCAGGGGGAAATATATATCCACAAAGCAGTGTTAAATATGAACTACATCTTTTCTCAAACTTTGTGAGTTTGCCATACTCTTGGCACCCACACAGCTTGCTCAGATATGCAGACAATGATGGGTCTGCCAGTCCTTGGGAAAAAAAAGAGGTGGAAAATGTATTATTGATAATATAAGTATTCCTTCATTTCTGTTGAAGTTCCTCCCTAACTGCCTGTGCACCATCAGTAATTTCACATTGACCAGAGAATACCATTGCCAGACATCTGAGCTAGGCCTTCTGAGTTATAGTGCAGCTTTAAAAAACCCCGAAACAACACAACACCCCACATCAAAATTGAGTCTGGCAAAAAGAATGTATGGGGTTTTTTATCTGATGGCATAAAACACGACTTTCACAAACTTTCTCCTGCACCTGGCTCTTTTCATTTTTAAACTGGAAAATTCTGTTCCAAAGAAAAATAAGTATATAGTGTCCAAAAAGGAAAATAGTTAAAAATATTACATGATTTCTTATAGCAGGGAGAAGAAACAAGAGTATTTAAAAGGGGTTTGTTTCTGGTGTTCATTTTAACTTAGTCACAGAGATGATAAAAAAGAAGACATCATTGACAAATATTTTCCTTCATTTCTGAACTCATTTGCAGGGGCAAAAATTTGCTGGTCTTTTCTTAAACTAAATTTATGGTATGACATTTTGAATAAAATATCAAAAATATTTCTGTAATTTGGCTGAGTTCTAGTCACTCATATCTGTGTTAAATTACATCATCAGGATCACTGCCAAACATTTATCCTCTTCCTTACCACAGTACTTCTTCAGCTCAGCCAGCCATTTTTAGCTGGCTGAATTAAAACCAAAATCACTAAAGTATTTATGAAATCTCTGAAGAATAACAGGACTGTTCTCACTTCTATTTCTGATCAGATAATTTATCTGTTCAGGAGTCTGTAAGAAAACATTATAATGCTGACACTGAATAGATCTGCCACCTCTACCTTCAAAATCTTTTTCAGTCAAGTAAAAGGTTTCTACAAAACCAAATAAAACATGTCTGCTTATGTGTAAATCCACAAAAAAACCCAATAATAGCAAAATAAAACCTGTTTATATTGTGAAGGGTTTTAAATAAGGGAAAAGATGTTGCAGGAGCTTCGATATTTGTATCCATAAGGATGCAATACCAATCCAGGCACTGAACTGCAGTGGAGAAGGAGTTCTCATAGGCACTGATTTGGCAGCCAACACAGAAATTATAAGCTTTTCTTCCATTTGACATATTTTCAGGCACAGAGTGACAAAATCAATGCCTGAAACTTCCTTTTCTTTCCAGTCTTTCAGCTCGTCCATTATTCACAAGCAGGACAAGTTTCACATGCAGCAACCAGAGCTGTAAGTAATGCAGACCCACTAACACACACAGCTCATTTCTGGAAACATTCCTTCTGCTGGCAGCAACACTTCTGTCTCCTATCCTAGACAGCAAGAAAAGAAAAATATCTTGCTTATGCAGTGGCATAAGTCAAGTCATACATCTACCTACCTCATCCAGAATTTGCTGCTGTTAGATATATTTAAATTTTATAGCCACTGTGCTCCTATTGGAGGTCGATCAATACTATGTATGGACTTGGAGAAATTAGAAGAAAATTAAAATTAGAAGTCTGTTAAGAGGATTGAAGAGAATTAAAAAAAAAAAAAGAGCATTTGACTGATGTTGAAATATCTGTTTTAAAAATCCATGCAATTTGACTCATTTAGAAAAAAAACTACAGCCAAAGTGAAGACATTACACAGCCAAGAGATCAGCAGGTAATATAGTCCATTTCATAATAATAATAATGAAAAACTTAGAATAGTCTATTAAAACACAAAGTTTTATAGGAAATAATCATGTGCTCAGATATTTTATGTTATTATGCTACTACTATTTGATGTACCAAAGTTATTTGTAAAAGAAAAATAAAAGGTTCGTTTAGTGAAAATTGGTGTTTTATGAAAGAGAGGGAAATTGAAATTTTCTCACAAAATATCTTGTCACACTTTAGACCACCTCTGTATGCTGTTATAAATATGCATTTCCCCAGCATGACTAGCACTTGGACTATTCATGTCAGCTGAACATACAAACAGTGTTTGGTGATCTAAGCTGCACACCTGAGATTGGAATGATTTTTTAAAAGACCTGAAGTTTTTGTTAGTGACTTTGGATGAGCATTTTGTAGCTATTCCTCATAATTTTAGGGGCAGGCAAGACCTTTTCCTGCCCTCTCTTATCTTATTTTCACTGGCTTCTGCTCTGAGTGAAGTTGTTTATCTGGGAAATTAACTAATAAGTCTCTTCATAGTCACAGTCATTTATAATATGAAGTGGAAAATAGGTTCACGACTGACTTCCAGTGGAGAGGGTTTTTTTCTGTGGTATGGTTTCCCTCACAGAATAATGACTCTTTGTAAAAATATTAGTCAGAGACAGCTTAAATCACATTGCTGGAATTACTGTGAATAAGAAGCAGAGTGCTGTATTACCAACAGGCATCCACTTTTAAACAGCGATGAAGAACAACCATTTTGTCACTAATCTTACCACCTGATAAGCCAGTTTTTAGGAATCAGAGGGAGTTATAAGCTCCCTCAGGCAGATCATATTCAAATAAATCTGTTGAACTTTAATATCCCTGTTGCTTAATCACCGTGTTATTATACTGTTGACAGATAAGGCTTTGAATGATCATATGGGCTGTAAACGGCAGAATTACCTCAGAAGGTGGTAATGGCAACAGGCACTTTGATTTCTTTGGTGCTTTGAGACCTTCTTGCCAGAGGACTCCGTTATGAGTTTCATTTTATGCATCTATTCTATTGTTCTGTACTTGAAAGAAAATGGAAAGTATGAGAAAGGAGGGTCATTAAAGGAGATGAAATTATTAAAATTCTGCTAAGTGAATTGTACTTTTAATTGTAAAACAGCTAGTTCAAAAAGACCAGTGACTTATCTCTTTCATTGAACTCTGTGATGATATTTTTATAGTCCCGGGAATATAATGCTCTGGGATAATCTGTCCATGTCATTTAACTCACTTGAACAGATGACAATAAAATTTATATATTTAATATGCACCTGACCAGTCTGTCCAGATTTTCTTTTCCCTTTCCTTTTCAGCTACATACATGCTAGTATATTTTGGAGCACACAGATATGCTCGATTTACCTATGAAAAGCGCATGCCAGATTTCAAAACAGTCTTTAACTGTCACATAGTTTCACTTTCCTCATAATGTCGAGCAAAAAACGTAGAAAGATTCCCTTTTGCTGGGGTTCAGGTAAGAGCCAGAGAGCAGCAGACGCAGAGCTAGGTGGTCAATACAAAATAGGTCTCTAAAGGAATGTGTTCCCTTTATGTAGCACTTAAACCCTGATTTTCAGAAGTCCTGAACAGGTTGGGCTATCAGAGAAGCCCCAGCAACTTTGGAAGTTCAGATCTCTCTGAGAAGCACAGGATCACTGGCTTGAGTTGAGACTCCAAATAGTCACGGGCCTCAAACCAGTGAATTACTCAGAAAGGCACTTTCTCAGTTTGAATTATCAATTAAGGTTGATTAATATTGCAGTTAAACCAGAAACTGTGTATGTAACAAGAAGCAGCTATGGATGTGATAGTGGTTAGCATGAATTATTGTAGATAACCATTCATGCAAGCATTATGTTTCTGGAAAGAACTTCATTATACCATAGAATCCCTTCTTTTGTCCTAAAAAGGAATCAAGTATATCTGAGCCACAGCTGAAAAATTATTCTTAACCTCTTCTATAAACTCTTTAAGAGACTTAACATTTCCATGTCACCTCCTCCAGCCCTTTACTCTATTGATTTTGAGTATTTTCCCAATATTTAGTCTGATTATTATTTGATGCAAATTCAGCTCAGTTTTTTCTAGTTCCATGCCCAGCAAACAACAGATATCTCTCCTCTTTCTAATAGCCTTTTAAATATTGGAAGACTACTAGAAAGTAAAATGTTTTAAGTATTGGAAGATGCATTTAGTCTAAACTTGCTGAAAATGTTTCATAACCTTGAAGCTGGAAAGAAAAATAATCTAGATATGAACATTACTTGATGGCATGGTCCTTCGTCATTGCCATCTTCATAGGAAAGAAGGAATGCTTATAAGAACTGCTAGTACATTTTTATGTATTTTTTATTTTTATTTTATACATATGTATCCACTGTTAACATGGAACTTGCAAAAATATGTAAAGGGAATGCTCAATACAAGTGACACAATCTGTCAGATAAACTATCACTGTGAATACTTTGTGAGATCTAAAAACTGAACATATTGGGAATTTCAGACAAGTGTGATTCTGTTAAGAAAACAAACAAACAAAAAACTGCTGAGAAAGCTCATATTCTCATGTGATTTGAAGAAAACTAGAGTGCTCAGCATAGTCAACAGCATCTCATTTGCTGTTTTACAATGAGTACATTAAAAAATTCATTCTGCATTTATGCTACTGAGTGTGTTTTGGGAATGTATTTCTAGGCTTCAGAAATTCACCAGAGATAAAAAATTTCCTCTTGCAGAGAAATGATGAACTCTTCTGAATGTGTTTCCTGGCATCAAATGGCAAAGGGAGTGTAATTTAAAGTAAGATAAGTTATTTGACTTAAATTGAATGCAAGTCTACCCAGGGCTTTCCATGCAAGAGGAGAAAAACTTCAGAAATCTGCCAGACATCCAATCTAAGCATCTATTTCCACCTCTTTCTTAATACGGGAGTTGTTTTAGGCACAATATTTTTGGCCTGTTATTATTGTATCAGCTGAAATGATAACAGAGGAAGTTGTATGAAGAAACTGGACATAAAATAATCAATAATTAAGTTCTCGGCATATAATATTTCTCTGCTGATGTTCACAGAGGAAAATACTGGTAAGAAAAATGCAGTTCTATTTATCAGGAAATAATTTGATCACTCCCAGAAGTAAGTGCACCTGGAGAAAGGGAAAAAATCAGCTCTTATCTGAGCAGGCAATGCAAGTGTAGTGAAAGACATGGGAGCTAATCCTGTTGTAGACAGCAGTTGCCATAAGCAGCAAGCCTATCCATCAGAGAACTAGCCTGAAATAAAAAGCTGGATGACCTACTTTTGCTATTTGAGGTGAATGGAAGTGAAAATAGAGCATGCTCAGGGATATCTAAATAAGAAGTAGATTGGCCAGGTATATTTATTTTTCCTTTGTCGCACACAATTTCCTCAACTGGCACTGAGGAGCAATCCCTGGTGATAATCTTCTGCAAGTGCAGCAAGGATAACCCCCTCCAGCTCTGTTCTTTGTCACTAAACTACTTTTCTAAAGAGAGTTAGGGAGGTTCTTTTTAACTTTGAGAAAAGCAATTTTGCTAACCAAAACAGCTTTACACAGCATAGTATTATTTTTATATTTAACAGCAAAATAAGTGGTTCCTTAGAAAAACTTTGGATTTCTTTTAAAGAAGAAAAGATATATGTTAAGGCTTTTTTTTTTCTAAGAAGAATTTTCATTGTGAAAGCATCATAACTTTTAAATAGATGAAAATTTTGCATTCTCTCAAAAGAAAAAGAGACATTGAATTTTAGTTTAAGTACAATGCTTTTTTACCTCCTTTTTTCATTTTCCTTTTTGTTAAAAAAATAAGCAGAACATTTTCATTTTGGTTTGACTTGAGCTATTTTTATGGATTTTGAGTTTTTGTATAGCCAGTGAACTGGAAATTCTGTTTTTTTACTATCATATAAGTTTGAGTCAAAAAGTTGAAAGTAATTTTTTCAAGTTTAAAGGGTTGAAATCCTCTTCTAGACCACTGACAATCTGAAAACGTGAGGAAGAGCTCTTATAGTCCTAATGGCAGCAATGGCTAGAAAAGACTGAAAAGTCAAAAATATAAAGAATGAAACATGGACTCATTCTACCCTGTTTCTGTTCAGTAGAAGGAGAAAAGAAGAGAAACCCTGGAACAGAGAAACACAATGATCTTGCAGAAGTTTCACTTACTTTTTTCTCAAGGTACAGTCTGAATTTCATCTTACCATTTATGTGGGCTGACAGTTTCAAGGATGATGAAGCCTGAAAGAAGAAGATTGTTTCTAGCCACATCATTTTACCACATCCCAACTAAGAAATACCAACAATCAGTTACATTTTAATTTATTCAGGTATTAGTTGCCCAGTCGAAGATGATTTGTTCATACAGGTACAAATTGTGATATTTTTTTTTAATATATTTTAAAAGACTGGCCACTTTTGACAAGACTAGATGATACTGTTTCACCTCAAAATTATTGGGAAATCTACTTGTTCTCTGGCACTGGTGGTAAAGGTATGGCTCCAAATGCTATTGTAACAAGTTCATTACAAGATTTTGCTACAAATTCAGTTTCATGTTTTTTCTCCATACATATCTAGCAACCTGATTGTCTTCCCTGAGATCACAGGTTGTAGCTGTGATTAGTTCTATTTTCCAGAGCTGAAGACTTTAGAGATTAGAAAGGGAAAAATTCTCCTTTGGCTTTAATGGAAATTGTCTTGGAAAGATAATCCTGGAACAACACTGTCGTTCCTCCTTGAGTTTGGAGTGAGGGAAGTTAACTAAGAACTTGGCCTATGAGGCATAAGCATGAACTGATCAGGATTGGGCTTGGGAGGTTCTTTTTCCTTTTACAAAACTTATGGAGTTTTTTCCACAGGTCAAAGTCACCCTATATTATTAAACAGACATAAACATCCAGCTGCTCTTTTGCCCTGTACAGCTACTTACCCTGGGACTAAACAAACCTGAGGCGGGTGGGGGTAAACTACTTATTTTCAAATCCATTAATTTTTATAGGGTTTTTTATCTCATTTGTGTATTTGTGGGGCTCTGTGCAAATGAGACAGGACATGTCCCTGATGTCCCAGCTCTGCAAACATACAGGCTTTTCTGCAGCTTCAACAGACTGTAATGTGGTTATCTAAAGTCAAATATCTGTGTCACTGACTGCTGGCTTGGTGCCTTAGATAGCTAATAGTAATGAAAATTGTTTAACACCTACAACTTTCACCAATGCTGATCGTCCTTAAAATTGGATGAGAAGTCTACTATAAATGGGCTTATTTCAAATACCTTTCAGGAATTTATTTGGTCATTTTTTTGCATTGTTTTCACATTTTCATTGCAAACATTATCTTTGAGATTGGATAAAAATTTATTAGAAGGTGCTTATTCAAAGATGTCAGTAAACAGAGTTAGGGGTGGTACTAAATAGAAACAAACCCATTATTTTTCAGAAGACTTGATATTTATAAAGCTACTGCTTTTCAGTTTTGCAAAGTTTTTAAAGAATACTTTAACTCAGTTAACAGCCTGGCCAAGAGTCTCTGTAGAATACTAATTTGTTTTGCTTAAATGGCTTATAAACACCTGATTCCAACTTTAGAAACTAATTAGCGAGCTAGAGATTTTACATTAAATGGGCCATTTTTTGATATCCAAAGCTGTGCTGAATCTAAATGTCAACATTGTTTCTAATTATGAAAAACACAAAGGGATGTCATAGGGCTAGAAAACATATTGTGTCTTAAACTGAGATAAAATGGCAGGCAGTGTATCATTCAGCCACATACTTGCTTATTTAATAATACCAGAAAAAACTCATTATTAGTTCTATTTTCTGGAACTGAAGAATTTAGGGATCAGGAATGGTAAAAGCTCTCACTTGGCTTTAATGAAAATGGTCTTGTAAAGATAATCCTGGACCAATGCCATGGCTCTCCCTTGAGTTAGGAGTGAAGGAAGGTAATTGAAGTCAGGAGCCTTCTTTTCACCAGGCTGCTGGTATCCTGCAGGACAGAATTTGACCCTTGGACCCATCATGGCACTCATTCAAACCCAGGCCTGAGTGCTCACATCAACAAATAACTTCAGCCAGTCAGTCTCCTGCAGCCATCCTGCAAATACGCTGCTCCTGTTCTGGCTGTGTGAAAAGGGCCAGCAAAATGCTCTGCTGGACTCACTGCTCCTGCTCCTGCCATGCAGTGCTTGGACCTGCTCTGCCTTCATTTGGTTGCAGACTTGTACCTGTGTGGGGCATTACTTTCTCAGGGAGCACTTTTCATTTTGTCCTTCAGAATTCCTTTTGATACACTGATGTGTCACCCACGCTTATATTTTCATCATTAATTTGAGTGATTGGTTCAAAATTACTTTTCTCAATCTTGGAGAGTTAACTCTTTCAATGATCTTATGACAGAATGACTTATGAGTAATGCTTGTTAAAAAAAAAAAAAAAGAAATATGTGAGAAGAAGTCTTGAAGACATTTTTTTCCGTCAGGCCTGGCTAAAACAGTTACAGGTTAAAAAAAAAAAAAAGGAAGAAAAAAAATAAAAGTAAAGAAACAAAACAAGAAAGCATCCAGAAGACAAACTGAGATGCTCTTTTATAACCCACAGCCTTTGCCCATTAAATCAACTTCAGGATCTATACTGATTCACTAAAGCCTGAATTTCAACTCATCAATGGTTTCATAGAAACACAGCTCATTGATATTGGATAATATGATGTTACTGACTCATTTTGTGGTGTAATTCAGAAAACTGCTTGTTAATATGGGAGAGAAGTAGATTTTATATAGCACTTCAGCCCTGTTTCACTAATGACTTGTTTCAGAACCCATTAGCTCCAATGGAAGCTTTTTCATTGATTTAAAAAACTAAGATGATTCAAGGATGCTAACTCTAATTTTGACAGCTTTTGAGGTTTCAGGAAAAATAGTTGTTGGTTAGGCAAAACCAATGTTCTCAGACAAAATGAAACTACATCAAAACCCCTATTTTCAGATTTAAAAGGCTAGTTTTAAGCTTTCTTGTTCTTTCTTTCTCTCAACAGAAATGATCAGAGATCCCAGGGCCTCAGACACTGCCCTTAAACTTCATCAGAACTGATGAATCTCCACAAATTCCTAACACTTTGTCTAACATAATGCCATGTTATTAAAATTATTAAAATATTCTGAGTAACTCAGCTTGATACATTCTGCATTGCAGCACTTCAGAGTACCCATCATTCTCATGCGATTATCATTATCTGTCTCCAAGGTGAGAGACATTACAAGGAGAAGTTTTTGCCTAAAGTCTACCTGGGCAAAGGCTCTCACACTACCAAAATTTGTGCCCCTTCTATCAGTTCTCACTAAATATAAATGATGCAAATATACTCAGGAATTTTTAGCCCATGGCTTGCAAAATCTGTCTGGCCCACTGCCTTTTCCATGACTTAAAAAGAACACTTTTCATTTGGGATAAAAAACCCCATCTTTTCATCTTCTTGATAGTCTAGATAGATCAAAGAACAGAAGAATTAGGGATGCCAATGCTAGGTAGCTGAAAGGCAGGTTGTGTTTATCACAGTTTATGACCATTGTCCATTGGGGATTAAAAAGCTTAAGAATCAGCTTTCAGGAAAAAAAAAAAAAAAAGATATTTGAGATTTTCCTAGTGATCCTTGTGCCTTTGATAGAAAGGGAGGCTTAATTATTTTTGTACAATTCATTTCTGTCATGGGGCACGTGAGAAAGAGGACTGCAAAGACTTTGCACACTCCAGCTGGTAGACTAGAGGGAATCTATCCTCAGTTATGATTTATACTGTAGGAGTCTTGTAAGGCTGACACTAGATCCATTTGGAAACATACTTGATATATTACCTCATCAAAGCTTGTCGAGAGAAGTCCAGCCCTGGCTCTGCCTCTGTTTTCCAAGGTGTTCAGATCAAGGGAGGGAAAAAAAATAAATCAGAGTTTGCTTTCATAATTTTTTTTTAAATTTTAATAAAAAAATAACAACACCCAACTCAGCACCAGGCAGTATTTTTCTCTAAGATAGACCTACCAATAAGAGGAGGAGAATTGTCAGAAACACAGAGATCTATATACACACACAGGGGAAAATAGAGTTAATTTGTTTTTTTTTCCTGTCAGTTTTATGGATGTGCATCTTGAAAAAGAGCATTGAGTGATAGAAAGTTTTGTCAGAGAACTGACAAAACAGTGTTCTATAAACCTTTGTAGTGTGTTGATAAGGTCATTGCCATGAAGTGTTCCTTCACACTGCAGGAGACGTGTTCATTGTAACAGTTGGCCCAATATTTCTGAATTGAAATTGAGCAATTTGAACGCTGGCAGCGAGTAAGCACCTTTTCTGTTTACATTTACCTATCATTCCACAAGGATCACATGCTTGCTTCTGAGCTATACATAAGCTTAGTTCACTTCTTGTTTCGGGATTGGTTAAGTGGTTGTTAAGCACAAAGCACAACAGTGGATTAAAAGAAATGAAATTAAGGTGAATTATATAACCAGCTGAAATTATCACTTCTGATTCAGAACTTATTCTACTTCTGGACAGGGTTTGAAAGAAGGTGTCAGTCACTCCCTGTGACTGAATTTTAAATGTGGAAGTGCTATTTCAAGTTTTATTTTGAAGCTTTAACTCTGCTTTAGCTCTCTTACGGACAAATTTCCATCAGGAACATGAGCTCATAAATCCTCTAATGGTGAAGCAAATTGAATGCAAGTTTATCTGTTTGTTTGCTTTTCTGTATATAATCCTTCCCTAATCATGCTATAAAATGAAAACACACTCCTTGCAGCAACTTGTTGAAATAAGCATTCCTTTGTTCCTTTGTTCATACACTGCAATCCACTTCATGCAATTTTGAGGGCATGCCAGGCCGTGGGGCCCAATGTAAATTAGGCTTAAAGTCACCATATTTCTTGGTTCCTCTTGGTATTGGCAGTGATTGCACCACTGCAAGATTCTTCCTTAAGAGTGGAGCAAACGGTGGAGCAAACAGATCAGAACATGAGCTGATCTGTTACAACTGGCTTGAGTTGGGTGAACTTAAAATTTACTGCATCGATGCTTTTCAACATCTAAATCTCAATACCCAAACATCCTTTCCTAGTTGTTTGCATTTCTCTTAATATGTTGTGTATTGTCTATTTTTCTGTACTATTTGAATACCAACTTCAGCTTGTGAGTTTTTCAAAATTTGGTCCTGCCTAAAGTGTTTTGTTTGTCATTCTCTCTCTGCTCAACAACAGCAAATACCATAGTTATTTCCCCAGCAGTCACAATGGGCACAGTATTAAATGTGACTTCCTAATGACAGGATTATTAGTGAGAAAAGTCACCCAGAGGTTTAGACAAACATTTTACATGAGAGAATGTGGCTTTCTCACACTGATTCTTTAAAGCTGGCTCTGTAGTGATCAGAGTAATAACTACAAGAAAAGTAGAATAAAGCCAAACACCTACTTGTTTTTTTAAGCTTTAGCACCATCTTATCTGCTGTGTGCTCTTTTTTCCACCCAAGGACATAAAGTACAGCTTGTATACAAATAGCTGCCACCAGTGCCTGAGTTGTGTGAGCTTTCTGATGACACCCAGCAAGCAGTTCTACTTTTATACTTGTTTGGTCTATGTATGAGCTATGAGATGAATAGATGTTACTTCCTGTCTCATGGCTTGTACCACAAGGATATAATAAACACTGCACTGAATCCAGTCAGCACTGGATCATTCCTGGGGTAGACTTCATTGGCTTTTCTAGACAGTAGAACTAAACACACCTTAATAATTTTGCTGGCTGTTGGGATTTTCCCCTAATGGCAAACAAAACCATGAGCTTACAACATGAACAACTGATCTCACCACATTTTGAAATTTCCAAATGTCTCTTTTCCAGCACCTGCCTCAACTGTGCATTGAAAAAAATCAGCTCAGATACAAATTAGAAGGAAGGCTTCCAACTGGCTTGATCAGGACATAGAGATGCTTCCAAGATCGTTTTTTGTTAGAAAAGAATTTTGTAGTCCAGCCAAAAATCCTCTCATTCACCTGTTGTGTGAATAAGATGATTTATCCCCAAACCAAAAAGTGTGTTTTATGTAATAATCCAATAATCATCTACTCCCTGTTCTGGCCTTGCACCTAGAGCCACACCTGCTGATGATTCCTGCACAGACATACCAACAGCTCTGGGTTCCTCAGCAAGCGTAATCACATAGGGCCTCACATTTTGTATCTCAGTGTACAACTGGCATTTGTGTATAGACAGTAACTACAATTCCAGTCGAGCATTTGACATCATGTATCTGCTTAGATGTGTTGATTTTTTTCTTTATATGTAGTTATTGCAATCATAAACATTTGAATTAGCTTTTCACCACGCACGCTACAGTTCTTCTTTGAACAATAAATTCTAACGATTTTCTTCTAAGAGTCACATAAGTGATATTAAACCTTTGAAGAAGCCTTCTCCCTTTTCAAAGTGAGATAATATTGATAATATTATGTACTGATAATATTGCTATGTGACCTTTTCCCTTTCTGTTGAGATGCCAGAGCTACCTGAAAAGGCAGTCAGGAAAGTGTATATGCAGAATAGGAAGGAAGTAAAATTCAGTTTCTCACTGCCCCACATAAACACATTTTAGGCAAGATGGGGAAGAATTTTTCTGGAATAGCTGCAATGCATTCCCTGGAGAACGAAACCTACTGTCATTGCAATTAATCTCATATTTTATGATACTAGCAATAATGTTAGACAGCAAGCTGAATAAGTACGATGCAATGATGTAGGGATCCTAATATGCAATCCTGACAATGAGATACATATCCTGTAAATAATGTATTGATATTGCTTAGTAGAAGACCACTGGAAAAAAATCAAGCAGGAAAGCAACAGCTGGATGTGGATAAATTGCTTTCAAATGAACACAGTAGGAAAGGAAGGAGAGGGAGGGGATCCATGGCAACAGCTTCTTTCTGAGTTGCATCTTCCAAAATTAGAAAACCATCTTGCTAGTGGTGGGAATAGGTGAATCAAAAGTTATAAAAAATATTTGTAAAGTATTCCTATCTCTAGAGAAGAGGATGATATCAAGATATGTTTTTCTGTAAAATATACTTGTCTCTATCCCCAAGCTGAAGGAGTTGATCCTTGAGCTAAAGGAACCCATTACTTTGAGAGGGTCTGTTGGAAACCTAGACCTATCAATATCACCAGGTTTAGACAATCACTGAGCTAAACATATTAGTAGACAGCTTATTGCATAGAGTGATTTTCTCTGAAAAGCATTGGATCAAAATAAATAATACTTGGCTCTAAGAAGGCTGTCTGGTCAGTTTATTAACAATATTTTACTGCTTCTGGAAAGGACAGAAGTGCAAAACAGCACTTAGGCCTGCTGAGACCATCTCAATTAGTGCTGGGTCATTGCAGCCCAGGGCTGTGTATCAGTGGCAGAAACAGTGTTCCCCTTGAGAAAAAACAACAAACCCTGCACCAAGACCTTATAAAGAAGATCAAGTACTAAAGGTGCAGTTAGATGATTAATAACAGAAGTAATTGAGTGCTAGTATGTTTTGCTTTAAAAAGAGTAGTGTTTTTTGACTACTGTGATAATAGTATCTTAATAGTTACCAAAGGAGCCAATATAAACAGAGGAAATGCAGAGTACCAATAAATTCTTTAGTAGGACTAATAAGAGCAAAATGAAGGAAAGGCCTGCTCTATTATTCAGCCAGATGGAGAAACAATAGCTGGTCATGCTGGGGAGGTTGTAATATTTAGTGGTATTTAGTGGATTATGCATTCAAAGGGTGGCCTGACATGTTTGTTTTTAACAAGAAATATTCAAAAGTTTTAGGTGGAAGGTGGATCAAGGATCAAGGTATGAAATATTCTGAGAAATCAGACCTGTTGAGGTTCACCTGACAACAAAAAGAAGTAAACAGGATGTTCTTTGATGGGGACAAGGGCAAAGACCTTCAGTTTGGTGGGAATAATCAGCCCTCTCATCTGAGGACTGGAAATCACTGGCTGATAGAAGGAGGTGGCTTATTGTCTCTAGTAAATCACAAGCTGAGCATGACTTATTCATGTTACTGATAAAGAATTGATGTCTGTATGGAGAAGTGGAAACATGAATGTAGACATGCAGAAGCGATCACACTGTTCTTTCTACTCGTGCTCAGCTATAGCAAAATGCCTGACCTTGGATACTGCACATCTGGATAAATGTTGATTGAGCTGAGCAGGAAAAGATCAGAGGAAAGAAAATTGGAGAATCAAGAACCACCTGAAGACATCTGAAAATAGTATGATTCTTTATTTTAAACATGGGATAATTCTGTGGCAATATGTTAAAGGATGCCAGGTTGATGAAGGTACTGAATATCTTCTAAATACAGGACAAGTAGGGAAAGTCAGGGAGATTAGGCTCCATTTTTAAGGAACATTTTCTAATAGTGAAACACTAAGCTGTCTTAGGCAGCAGTGGAGATTTTTAAAGATACTTCAGTGGAGAAAAAGTCTGTTAGAAGTGGACTACTTAATCTTGCCACCAGAAAAAAGTCAGGGTAGGGGTATGCTGGTTTGTCCACACAGATAGAAATAGTTTTACAAAAGTAACTTGCTAAAAAATGGAAAGTTGGCTAACTTTTGCATAAGCCCTGTTCTGTAGCTTTCACTCAGTCAATTATGGACACCTTTTCAAAGTATGTCATGGTCTGACATGAAGAGCTTTTGAGAAGCTGATCTCTCACTTTGGCACCCAAAGAGACATCAGCACTTCTGGTAGTGAGTCTGAGTGCTCTTGGAGATGGTGCTGATGGTGTGAAGTAGGAGAGCTGATTGCTGATGCTTTTTAACACGACAAAAAGAAGAAATCTTGAGGTCCAGTAATTATAACTTTTCTCTTGAGTTTGTTGTGTGCTATTTTATACTCTTCTATAACTCCACACAACCAATGTTTGTACACAAATCATCCCTGCACAGAATAAATCCAGAAGGAAATCCAGAACAAAGAGATGTGCAGAGATTGTGCAGTTCCAGTACTTCATCCAGCTCCTGCAGCCCCACTCATACATACTACTCCCTATCTCTGCCTCTGTGTAAACATGTCTTGTTACTATGGTAACAGCTACATTGAGTGTTCCTTTCATTACATGGTATTTTTGAGCTATGGAACACATTCTGAGCCAGGAACAAACATGCTGCATTAGCTGCTTTCTTTATAATTTGAGATATGGTTGTTCCTGAGAAAAATAAAATCATAGGAACACTGAACTTGAACACTGGATATTTATTTTAAATCTCTTAACATTAAAGATGCCCATAAAATTTCTATGGAATCAGTTTATCAAGGAAATGGCAAGTCTTTGACCCCAAGATATCTTCATTCAAGGGAATCTTTGCTATATACAAGGCATGCTACTAGAGATCATAGTTGGATTGCTCATTGGATTCTATAGAGTCTATAGAATAGACCTTGAAAGTCTTGGAAGCCCAGAGGGCTTTAGGAAGGTCAGGTAGAGCCACAGTTCTCAATATTCCCAGTCCCTGTATCTGCAGAACTGGGACTGCAGAACTGTGCATGTTTTCTCAGGGCCTCTGACTCTCAGGTGATATGAGTCAGGTCTTACGTGGGAAATGCTAATTTAAGGGAAAACTGAAAAATAACACTGTTCACTGAACATTCAAAAGGGTGTGCTTTGTGTTTTTCAGGTCTAATTTAAAAGCAAATTTAAAAAATAAAAATAATAGTTTATTAATACAAAATACTATGTTGAGCACAAAATTTATTGTGTAGCTATTCTTCTGTTATATATACTAAGATGCTGCGCTCTCAGCGCCGAGGACGCAGGTTCGATTCCCGGTCCTGCTTCAGGGACGCTCCCCCGGGCAAATGGAGCTCGTCAGTCCCTAAGGCCATCCATCTAAGAGAAGGTCACTCTAAACAAACCTACGTCCTGAGGACCTCAC
>JAWWLV010000045.1:60886396-60905472 GCA_035041135.1 Platyrinchus mystaceus
AAAGGGTGGGCTCAGTTCAGCACAGGCTGTGTCTCACCTAAAAAATCCATTGCGCAGGCTTGAAAGGTAAAAAAAACACCTTTCCCAGATCTTCGTTTGCGAAGACTGGCCACGCATACCAGAGTAACTTGTGTGCTGATTCTTAGACTCATAAATGTCTTAAGGAATAATTTACTCTAATTCTCAGCATATTTCAGGTTGTTAAACTTCATTAGCCATCCCTGTGTTGAGACTGTATACAGTGAAATTGTGCCTTCCACAAAGGAATCATATCCTGGCCTCAAAAAGTGCAAATATGAGTCATCTATAACTTTTCTGGATAGTCTATTTCAACAATCAATAACTTTTTTTGATAAAAACATGTCCTTAGTTTATAACTTTTATGTGTCTGACTTCAAGTTCTAGCAACATATTTTGACTGTGTTTTTCTGCAGAAAACCCTTTAATTCCCAATGTTGAAAGTGTTTTCCCCACATGAAGATACATAGTGTATATACATACACTGTAGGCAAGTAACCTTGCAGTACTTATTTAATAAACTCAATAGATTGGATTGTTTTTCATCTCCATTGCAATTTTCTGGGTAAAGTATCACTTCTATGGTTCATTTCTCTACTCTACACTATGAACACTATGGACAGGGGAACTGAGATGGCATGGGAAGCTCCTGGAGGATTTTTTTGTGCGAGAGTAGATGAGGAAGAGAGAGAATAAAGAATGTTTCTGTACCCATCTTATGTAACAGGAAATACATAGAGTGATCTATTTTCACAGCTATGCTACTAGTTCTGTCAGAGTGGAGGCTGTGCCTCTGCTCAGCGTCACGAAGGGAGTAGGTACAGCTCAAGGTCATCTTGGAAACAGAGAGCACTGCAAAGATGTCCCCAGTATACATTTCTCTTATTTGTGGAGAAAGTCTGCTTTAATCACTCTTTGGCCCTACCCACTGCATCTGTCCACCCAGAATTTCATCTGCATTCCTGAGCAGGAGGACAATGGGCAACTGGCTGCTCCCCCTCATTGTTCACACTCCTCCAAGGGACACTTTGTGTCATCCACACACTGCAGCAGCTTTGATTTCATTTTTGTTTCCTAGTCATCAATATAAACCACACCAGTTCTAATACAGCATTATGTTGCCTGACCTTAATTGCACTGTTATGATTTAATTCCTTGAAAGTTTAACCTTATGTCAGATTAGTCCTGATTCAACCTGTAACAGATTTCAAACTTACAACTTATTTATCAAATAAGGTTATTGCTATTTTTTAGCCAATGTCATGATGTTCTTTCAGCCCTTGGAAGTGTATCTGGATTTCTAAGATTTTTTTAGATGAAATTTAACAAATCAGAGGTCTCTCAGTCAATTTTTATGGAATGCCATATGTTGGGGTTTTTTATTATTTTTTGTTGGTTGGGGTTTTTTTGTGGTTGATAGTATACATCTAAGTTACTAAAGAGTGATAAAACACTTCTACTTGTTTATGTGGTAAAAGTAGAGCTGGATAAAAATTTTTAATTAAGAAATAATTACTTTGGATGTGCTAATTTGTTGAAACATAAATGACTCCATGCTGAGAGTATGTACTTGAAGTATCAGACACCTTAGCTGAGCTGTTTACTTTCCCTGATTTCCTCCTTATCAGTTTTACTGCCTACTGCCCGTGACTCTGCAATATTAATTAATTTGAAGGAAGTGCCTATTCTGGAAAGAAACTGTCTTGTGTTCTTCCCCTCTGAAAGTGATGAAATAAGGTCTCCCTCAACCTACTCACTCCAACTATTGTGTCCTATACTCTTTCCTTCCATTTTGCCTTCACCTTTCTTGGGGAAAAAGACTGAAACTAATATGCCATGGTAGCACATTTTTCATTCATTTTGTCTGTTTGATTTTTCAATATACCTGCTGTCTGTTTAAGAGGTAAACTCTTAGGAAAAAGAAATAACTACCATTTTATGTTGCCAAAATGCAACAATGCAGTGATAGATTGCTTCTTATCTCACCTTCTTATCTTATCTTATCGTTTCACTAGAATATGAAATTATGCAGAAATTTGCTTGCTCTGGTAGGTTTTCAAGACATAAACATAATACCGACAAACCTAATGATGATGACACAAAATAATAATAACAAAATCAGACTTTAAGTGGAGTTTTTTCATATCCAATTCAAATGAATCTTCATGTTAAATTTTAGTAATGCCAATTTTACTGCAACACAAAGAGAACTTATGAACCTGAAAACATGTCTTGGGCCCCTTTCATGGATTTTCCTAGTTTTTTCTTTCATACTTGCATTGTTCCAATTCTGAATTCAGTTCCTCTAATTTGACTCCTTATCCATACAATAAAACTCCTGTCTGCTCCAGCTCATTGTTAGCTTTTAGCTGACAAAATTATTTTTCTGTCCCCGCTTTCTGCCAGATCCTCTCCCAGATTTTCCTTAAAACTGATGTCTCCAACTTCACATAATTTCTGTAGGTCATCTCTGCTGTTTTCTGCTTCTTTCATTTTGGCCTCATGTTCCCCTTAGCTCCCTTACAAAATCCTTGAAGTTCTGACTATGTGTGTTGCTCCAAATGCTGCCATGGGTCTCAATGTGTGTCAACACACATGGAAGGCTTTCAAATTGCTTCACATCTCTGCCAAGTCTTCAATTTTCTCTAACAAGCATTTTCAGCAAGGGAAGGAAAATAGCTCTATTCAGGTTTTCTTCTTTTTGCCATTGCATGTTCCTCAACACCGTTTTGCTCTGATCCTGAGAGATAAAATTTTCTACACTTGATTTCTTGAGTATTTCTTAATATTTTGATACTTAAACCACAGTAGAATATATCTCAGGTCTATTTTTTTCTTTGAATTGCTGTTCCCACTACTATCTCTTTCTCTGCTTTATTGCCTGTTCTTTACCTCTCAAGATGAGGCATTCTGAGAGATTTCATTTTCCCAGGTAATACCATCCATGCACACTTCCAAAGGTAAAACACTTACCTTCTGCAGTACAGTGAGCAAAGTCAAGTCTTCAAATTCCAGACAACTTCTTACTGTTTGGAAGAAGAAGATTTCATACTCACTGTCAATCACAGCAGTAGTGTTGTCTTTTTCCACCTTTATTATTTATACTCCTGACTGAGGATTCATGACAGCTGACTTCTCAGTCAGCTGCAAAACACACAAACACCTGGATGTTGTGACACAGCACTGTCCTGTCTTACAGCGAGGTGACAGGATAACGGAGCAGGATCTGTGGAGGTCTGGAGAGGTTTTGCACATACTACAAGAGAATTATATTTCCACAAGAGGAATCTGTGAGGTGGAAACTGCTAGAACACCCTTAGGATTAGGTGCCTCTGTAGGTTACCTGTGAACACTAAGGTAGCAGAGACAGCTTTCAGCTTTCTACATCCCACCTCTGTTGCAGCTCATTATCTCTGTCCTCAGGAAATGGGAGCTGAGGATTTGTTATTTTAAGAGTCTGTTGACTCAACTGGGAATGAATCAGGGCCTAATTTACTTTTTTGTAAAAAACAACTTTAATCATTCATTATTTTCACCCTTACTTTCTGATTAATGAATCTGAAATGTATTATTATGGAGAGTTTTTAATAAATCTCTTCAGATAACTGATCAGAAAGAGAAAAACCCTAAAAAATGAATGCTTTATCACTGAAATTTTAAAATCTATTGCTTGAATAGATTAAACACTATAGTATGGAGAAAAAAATCTTTCATTCACTTTCAAAATGGATTATTGGAAGGAAGATTTTTGTTTAGGACTGGTACACTTTGTTTTCTGCCATTAATCACTTTAATGTCCTAGAACATTCTGAACACATGTTCTGTTGACTCTAATTGAGAGTGAGGTAACCTAATTAGAGGAAGATACACACAAAGCTATGGCACTTGAAGTGAGCATATCATGAGGTAATTCTAGAGTAATTTGAATGAAATGGGCTACAGATGCAGGTTCACAGACTGACTGGAATGCTAAAAGGAATATGCAGCATTTGGAAGACATCTTTAAAGATAATAGGGACAGGAGAAACCACCTAGGTGTGAAGGGCATGCGAAGGGCATGCAGAAATGAAAAGATACCATTTTAGCCAGAACAAGCAGAGAATCCACTGATCCAAAACCAAACAAATCAAGCTTAAATTTTGAAGGTACATAAATAGTTTATCACAATTTGACAAATCTATGAACAGAGGGCCTGAAATCAAAAGACTAACTTAGGAGGCATTTGTTTCTAGAGACTCTTAACTGTGCTCTGTCTCAGAGTTCCTCAAATAACCCCATATCTATGGATACTTTGTCTTCTCATGGTTTAAGGAGTTTTCACATATGCCAAGCACTTGCTGTATTATTTCTACAGCACTTTGGTAATATTGCATCCAGCCTTCAGTGCTGTTCACTGACTATGCTGATTGGTGAGTGGATTAACTGCAACATATATTGGATAGTTTGAGTTGAACACAAATTTTGAGACTTGAAATATATAATATAAGGTCTTATTCATTCAGTTTGATGATGGCACACATGATGTTGATACTGGATGGCATAGCTGGCTAAAATTATATTAAATGGCAAAATATGAGCTCAGATTTATTTTTGCAGCCACATAAGGAACCACTTTCATCTTTTTAATAAAATAAAATATTAGTATGTTGGAATATTAATGACTTATGAAGAATAATTCATAAGAAATGCCATCACTTAGCTGATATTAATGAGGGCACTAAATGTTTTGATTCCTAAAATCATAGAATGGTTTGAGTTGGAAGGGACTTCAAAGATCTTCTAGTTCCACACCCCTTCTATGGGCAGGATCACCTCCCACTAGACCAGGTTGCTCAAAGCCCCATCCAAATTCTCCTGTGATAAACACAAACCGAGCTTTCAGTCAGGTCACCCTAACAGTCAGAGGTTGATTTATGTGTCATCAGTCAGAAAACAGGTTGAAACTTGTTTTGATAATAGTAGTGCTGGAAAAGTAAAGTTTTAACCCCCTATATGTCATATTTCTCATTTATGTACTCTCCAAAAATGTCTTGCTGCAAGGTGTGTAGCAGAAGAGCTTCATGGTTACTTTAACTGAATGTCACAATCTAATGCTTTGCTTAATGCATTGACATTTCTCTTGACATGAAATAAGCTGACGTTAGTCCACCTATCACAGCCAAAAGCAGAAGTGCCCTTCAAATGTAACAGGTTGTAATGACTTCTACTAAAACAGGGGAATTGGTACCTGGCTGAATTTCAATAGTTTCCCTGAATGCCCTGACTGACAAGTTAAACGCAGTCCTATTGTGTGTTTGCTGCAGTGTTAAGGCAGACACAGACCAGCAAAGAGTGCCCAGGGAGCAGGGGAAGAATGTGGTTTGAGATTTTGTAGGTAAAACCAAATGTGCCTTTGCCATCTGTTCCAGTGCATAAACAGATTAGGAGTGTCATGCTTTTTATCTGGATCAGCTCATTTCTCTCTCATTAAGTCACTGATATGCTATGTAAGTCCAGCTTTACTTTGACTAATTGGAATTTGGAACAATATTTTATCTCACTGGGCCACCCAGACAAAAGTGATAACATAAAGGAGATTGTTTTGCCTGTCCTGTAATTAACATTTCATAGCCTCTGTCTGCAACAAATTATCAGTTCAGAGTCTCTTCTGTTCCTGTATTCCAGCCTGCTCAGGCAGTTGCTGTACTAGCAGACATTAATGCACAGACTGTTCGAGACACTGTGGCATCATAGCTGGAGTTTATGAATACACCTATGGAAGCCATCATACAAAACCAGGTAGATGAAATCTTTCCATGGCTCTAGATACTGAGAGAATTCGTCCAATTTTAATATGGTGATTGCAATAAGCAAACAGTGTTTTTTCTTGGTGTTTAGAGAGCATCCAACTCTGTCCTGATTCATGGTGGAATTTACTTTATTAGCCCCTAAAAATAATGATTTATTTGTCTTCACTGTGACAATTTGACATTACACATATGAAGACCTATCTTAAGCAGCCTCTAATGGTCTTCTTCCAAAATAAGTCCCCTTGTACCTCCTTCTCCGTGACTGACTAGCACAACAACAGGCAAAGTGTCCCAAGGAGGGAAAACACCACCTCACTTGCTAACCGTTAAATCACATACTTTCCTAAGGCTTACATTGCATTTCTAGGTGCTTCTTTAAAAATTAATCATCAGCCTCTAAACAGGGCTGGCAAGTTCTGTGATGTAGTCACAGGAAACAAGAATACTCAATTCCCTCTAAGTGACTTGATGTGCCAGCACACTGAAGATGTACCACAAGGAGGTATTAATGATGTAGGAAGTTACTACAAACACCTTTCCTAACTGGTTCCTCACTGAGATCAGATGGGTTGTCTTTCCTCACATGCTGTGCCTTGAGCACTGCTGTCCCAATCCAGAGAAACACGTTTCCCTTGTGAAAATCCCTTCTCAAGGGTGAATTAACATCTTACTTTACCTTTCATTATGGAGGTCACATTAAAATGTTCCTTTCCAAGTTTGCTACACACAACTAGAAAATTTTAAAGTTTCTTTTTAGCCTGTAATAATTTAACAATGTCTTTTCAATGTTGCCTGTAAGCAATAGAAGTGTTCTTCAAACATCACCACACTTCTCCTTGCTGAGGCTTTAGGGGACTTTCTTTGTTCCAAAAATCTTATGTTGAGAGCCAATGAGCTCCAACAAAATTATATAATATAATAACTCATTTTATCTGTTAACATAAAATCCAGTATTTCATAATGAGTGATCAGCGAGCCCACAGAGGAGGTGTGACTTCCGCTTGAAACAAGGGAGAATTTTGTATCTGATTTCTATGGAGTGACTCTTTTGCTTCTACACATGGCAGCAGGTAAAATTTCTTTCCAGGAAATGCTGATATCCATTTACTTTCCACTGAAACAAATGCAATCAAAACCTTTAGCAGGATGAAACCACCAAATTTCCCCATCAGGAAAGTTGCTCATGGGGATCGAGCATTTTAAGAGACTTGACCTTTCAAAACTCAATGGGATGATGCTATTTTGCAGCAATCATCTTGCTGGTGTGCACTGAAGGACTTAGACAAGTATATGCACCTACAGAGAAGATTCTTTTTTCTTGGTATGATTCCCTGTTCTATAAACACAAGATATGCAGCATAGCTATGTCTCTCATTGGAGTGCATTCAGAGGGTCAGATTTTCATTTCCTCTAAGGCGCTATGATGGAACCGTGTTGTAAATATGAATTCAGACCCTGTCTACTGGAAATTTGTGGTGTATTAGAGGAAAAAAAAAACAAACAAAAGAGAGAAATAGAAAAAGGTAGAGAAAGCTACGAATGCAGCTCTTCGTAGAAATGGGCAGAATATATTAGGAAAGCAAGAAAACAGTTTTGCTTAGCTGTAGCTGAGGGAAAAAGAAGTGCACACAGGTTGAAGCCTGGTTAACGAAAGGGTATCACGGAAAAAATAGTTTTATTAGACATAATGATGGCAAAAAATCTTTGACAATAATGCACTTCGCCATAAGAAATGGTAAGGGATTTCTTATCAACCAAGTCAGGATGAGGAAAATCATAAAGGTTTGATTAACCAAAAATGGCAAAAGTCAGAGTTTAGGGGTTTGTGTACATGCCATTCTCAGTTTTTCAGATATGTATTTACATTGCTCTGAGATAATGGACAATAATGTCAACAGGAAATGATTCATTCTGAAAATGTGGATGGCTTGATACATGTCTCATCAGTGATTTTTATCCAAATTAATCAGATACATTAATAATGGCAAATAATTCATCCTGAAGGAATTCTATTTACTTATCTATCAATCCCAAATTTAGAAGACATTTCACTTTCGGTAATTTTTTTTGCACTTACCTTAATAACATGTTTTATTATCACTATTCCTTCTGCTTATAACTTTAATTATTAAGGACATTTCTTTTTCTATTCCCCTTTTTATAAAGGAAAGGAATCTCTCTAAATATCAGATGCATAAATGCTTGACAAAAAGGCTTTGGCTAATCAAGTTCAAATAAGAGGAGTTTCTTATAAGTGTTCTTGCTTATCAGTTTGCCGTTCTACTTGTCTCTTATAGTGTTAATCATCCCTCTTTTTTCCTTTTTTTAATATAAAAATGTAAAGGCAGGAAAGGTCTTTACTATGTGTGTTTTGTAGCAACTTTGTTTCCTCAGCTATAAAATCCCTGCTTAAAGGAAATCAAAGGGATAAATTCAGTAGCAGCAGGATTCCACTTATGGTACTTCAGGCATACAGTTGTAGAAATTTAAGTATGCAAAACTTCCTTCCCCTGTCCAGTACGATCCCTGCCAATATCCTTCAGGGATGCAGGGGAAAGAAAATAATGAGGCTTGTGTCTATATTTGAAATGTTGTGCTATAGGCCATATCCAAAATACGGTTATATAAATAAAATATAGTTATTACATATTACAGTGATCTCTGGGTCAATGTTGTTCTTGAATACACGTATCAGCTTACCAGCAGCCAAGGCAACCTGCTTCCCAGTGCTTCCCAAATAGGCCTTACATGCCTGTTGCCTACTACAGCTGCTGCTCCTGATCCCTACAATGGGTTGCTGGGCATCCCGTTTCATTTCGGTATGACAGCAGAGCCACTTCTCAACATCAGTTCAGTTGGGTGTTCATCCGTTTGCCCTGCTGAAAGCAATAACTGAACTGAGAGAAAAGCCGGGGAATTTATAGGACATATAGAGATGGTTTATAGAGAAAATTAATTCCTGGACCAAAGCTGAACCTTGTGGTTCTGCCCCTCTTACCTATACAGTGAATCAGCAATGCTGAGTCTTCTGACTACTTACTTTGGTAAACATACATAACCTAGTAGCTCTGTGGATGCAAATAGGGCCCATTTGGGAAATATCTTTGACAGTCACTATGGAAAGCTAAGCTTAGACATTGAGGCTGCTATAATTCTTCAGCCCCTTAAAAGACAGCATTACTACAGTTTTGACAAGAGAAGGACACAAGAAAAATAGGTGACATTTCCCCTCAATACATCCTGATGGACTCCTAAAGTGCAGCCAATTCTGCTTCTTCACACATCTTGGCATGCTGTTTAACAGCAGAATGACAAGAAAATGATGAATTTGTCTGTTTGGTAAATCAGCAAGAGATTAGGGTGGCTCACCTTTAGCCTAGTGACGTGACTGCTCCTGGCTCTTAGTGCCAGGTATTAGATATTTTATTGATGAGAAGGACTCAAGCACTGTTTGAAGGTAACAAAAAGTATTAACTTTTCTTGCAATAAACCTCATGTTCTGCTCACCTCCAAGTTTGGACTACATTTGTATCTCTGCTGCATGATCTGCTTTTGTTTCTGGATGAAATTTTATTTTTCATTTGCCCCAAGGAAATATATCTATGCAGTTGATTAAAAATGAGCATATTTTTACTCAGCAGCAAAAGAAATGCACAAAATGAAAAATACAGTAAAACTGGTAGGTATAACCTCATGACAGCTCTAGCTGTGATAGAATTCAATCTTAGTTGGCAAGGGACAAGTAATATTATCTCTGAGGTGACTAATGAGCCTTGATGTGTAGTTGAAAAAGTTCTGTGAGAGTCTCTGTGATAAATGGGGATCAGTTTTAGCCCATTGGTCTCCTAGGCTTAGCTCAGGGCTGCTAATGTTACATAGTTTACTCAAGAACTGAGCCTAAAGCTCTGTCTTTATCTCTTTCTGCTCCCTGCTCGTGCTCAGAGATGCCATTGCAACACATATCCATGCAAGAAAGACCACCAGAAGCTTGATACAATGCTTGAAATCTGCCTTAGTTAAGTAGTAAGTATAATTAGATTTCACTGTATCACACAACAGTATTTTGAACAAGGAGGAAAATATGTACTTCTTTTATCAACATCTCCAGTCTTGTAGTCAGTGGAAAGCATCAATCAATTCTTAAATTGAAGGACATGTTTATTTTAATGTAGAGATTTAGAAATGATAATGCATGAAATTGATTCTAGTATCATGATTTGCTCTCTCACCTAGAGAGATCATCAGAAAACATTTTTTCCACATTGTTTTGCTTTTTCTTCATAGAATAAAGAGAAGCAAAGGAGTGAAGAGATCACGGTTACTTTCATACCCACTGTTTGAATTATTTATTCAGACATTAGCAAAATCTTCACACTGTTTAGGTCAGTCATTTCAACACAGTCTAACCTGGAGCCATCTCTTCTTTTTCAGTGAAAACTATTCTGAGAAAATCACAGGAAGGAAATGCTAAGTGTAACACTAACAGATTGATTGAAAATTATGTCAACAGGTTCAACATTTCTTTAATTTATGATGCTAAGACTGCTTTGTTATTTTTAATAATAATCCTTTAGTGTGAAAATAAATTTTCTCATTTCAATAGCACTCACAACAATATACAGATCTGAGCATTATTCTTGACAGAGCATTCAGAAAGGAAAGAGCAGGGATGCTTGAAGGGAATGGCTTCTTTAGGCACATGGGGCCAGACACTTCACTTAAGATATATGCAATATGATACCTAATGAATTTACCTATGCTCCAGCTCCAACTGAATCAGATACTTCCATTCATTGCAAAGGCTTGATGAGTGTGCATCATCCTCCAGCTATACTTCACTGATTGGGAAAATTTTCTTGCAGATTGGGTTTTTAGTACACTCTGTCTCTAGTTATCATTAAACATCTTGGTCCAAAATAGTAATTTTAGTTATACCACAGAAAATTAATTTTTCTCTCTTCATTTTTCCAGTGATCCCGATGAGTTTTCTGGCCATTGCAACACTGTTGGTTATGTCTGCAGCTCTTCCCAACAACAAAGCAAGTGCTGATGTCTTGGCAAAGGAGAGAGAAATGGGAGGACACAGTGGAGTTCCTTCAGGCAATGTATAGGGAAGGGGAACTTTCTCTCCCCACCACAGGATTTCTCCTCTCTGTTCTGTTGCAGTACAGGACTCCTGCCTTTAAAATACTGTTCTCACATCATGCTGACACATTTGATCACCAGAGTGACCAAAGTACCTTCGCACTTTGTGAGCCACCCCTCTCTTTTCTGTACTCTCTTTGTGTGAAAGATGAGAAAGGGAACTGGGCAAGATCATGCTGCTATTGTAGGACAAGAAGAGATGCAGGCCTGGCCACGATGCTGGAGGCCATCACCAAAGGGTGGTGCTCTTTCTGCTCCTGCTATTGTAAATGAGATGAAAAAGAGGACACCAGCTTTTGGTTTTGGCAAGGTTCCACTCTTTCAAGACTAGCCAGCAATTCCTGCTACACCTGAGCATTGCCTTTCATAGCAGTGTATCTCAACAGACTGCACAGAGAGATGGTGAGGATAACGCTTGTGGTATAAAAGTCCGTCTTCTGTGATCCTTAGCCAGCTTTACAAGGACTGAACCCATCTTTTATATAGTTTACACATGAGTGTGATAGTGTGACACAGAACTATTGTTCTGCTGGGTTATTTCTCAAGGGCCCCTTTCGTCTTCAGGAGGAAGGATACCTTTCACTTTACTGTAATTCTGAGTCTCAAAAAGGGCCAAAATTAGGGAACCTAGTGCAAAGCAGTAGAAGAGCTCTTTTCAAAGTACATTCATGGAATAAAAGAAATATTTTCTCTGTTTCTGCAGCTAGCTTTATTTCTGATGCAAGAGAAAGGCTTCGTAAAGGGGCCACATTGCCTGGCAACAAGTATATAAATAATGCTTTACAAGACACTGTGAAAGTGAATCTTTTGTGGAAGCTGTGCTGAGAGAGTCTTGAAAACAATCAAGGAGGTGAAATGACAAGTAATTAAGGAACAAAGTATGAAAGCCACAATGTCTGCCAAAAAGCAACAAACAAACAAAGAGCTAGAACACTGTTAATCAGTGTTTGGATTAGAGCACAAGATATGGGAATTCTTTCAAGGAGAAAGAATGTGACTTTCTCCAGATAAAACAGCTATTGCTGTAGGATGAGCATTTTTTCTCTTTTTTTTCCTTGACTAATTCTTGACAAAACATGAGAAAGCCACAAGAGCTAATTACAAGAATGACCCCTTAGGTAACGTTTTCTCCTTTTCTTTCTCTATTGAGGAGTCAAGGAGTTTGTGTATTATGCATTTTATTTCAAAATCTTCCCACATACGGTCACAAAGAATTAGCAGTAATCAATCTAAATCAGGGCACCTCATTGTCATCCTCAGGGGGTCACTGCTAAGTAGTCTCTGATTAGGCCTCTGTAAAATATGTGTGCCAATTTGGTCTCCCTCATTTTCCCAGAAAAGATATGCTGCTTGGAAGGCTGTACAGATCTCAACTTTTTTTTTTTTTTTTTTTTTTTTTTTTTTTTTTTGTAAGCAGACATTTTGCTATAAGAGAGGTAATAGGTGAAGCAAACACAGAAAGACCTTCCTGTTCATGCTGACACATCCTATTGTGAGTAACAGATAGTTCAGGTACACTCAGCCTTGTACAGTGCGTTTGCACATTATAAACTAGAGAGAGAGAGACCCTTGTAAAGCCTTCTGAGTACTGAAACAAAGTAGAAACAAAAGTAATATTTCTGTGTGCCCCTTTTTTTCCCCTTTAAGTGCCAACAAGAATTAACTGTGAACAGATGGGTAGTTATCAGCAGTCTCTGAGAATTTCAACTTGCATACCTTCCCTTGCAGACAGTGTTTTGTCTCAAGGAGGACATAAGAAATTCTGTATAAATGGCATGAAAAGTAATAGAAAGAATTTGTCCCTGAGTTGGTCCAGAGGGCACCACCACATTCACCACTGCAGGGTAACAGATGTAGCTGCCTCTCTGTGTTGGTACGGAGCCCTGTGAAGAGGTCACTGTGGATGCCCAGTTGAGAGATAAGAGTTGGTAGTGTGAGGACAGCCAAGCACTAACATGACTGAAGCACCTTCACAAGCAATCTGGCTTGCATCCCACCAATTCAGAGCAGCAGAGATGAAGCTAACATATGACTGGCTGCACCTGACTATTTAGACCAGGGAGGTTTTACCCCTGGGAGTGTTATCCATCTTGTGAGCCAGGTAAAATCTAAACTAGATTTTGCTAAAAGGAGAAGGTGCTTTGTCCGATGACTACAGACCACGCACTGCAACTTGCTAGAAGGGGTTATTTGTAACAGAAAGGGACCTAAGACAAAGGATAAAGAGCCTCCTGGATAGAAAACTGTTTATCTAGGAGATGAAAATGTAATGTAGCCTGTCATTGATTTGTCATAACAGAAAAAAAATCAATAGAGGAAAAAAGTTTCAAACAGGGAATTTAATTTAGATGGTGAAACAATACCAACGCTGAAAATATTTGTATCCAGCTGGAAATTGGAGGTGGCTTGCAATTGAATCAATGTAACGAAATGTAATTTAGATGGATAACATCCAATAGGTATAGCTTAACACTGTGCTTCAGATCCTCACCTGTGTTATTTTGGATGTCCTGAAGATCTCCCTTCCCATCTGGTGGCTCTGACTCAAACCACTTGTCTCCTGCATACCTATTGTCATATTCACAACAGGAAAAATTCATCAAGTTAGCTTCCAAAGTGGAGCTAACAGACAGGTAGTGGAGGGACTATCAAGCAGTTTTCTGGCTATGTGCTGAAAATGTTGGCCAACTGCTGCATGTTAACCCCAGCTGGCAGCTCAGCCACACACAACACTTGCTCCCTCCCCCAGGAGAACGAGGCAGAGATTCAGAAGGGTATTTCTACCTCAGAGTACCTGCTTTCCCAGTTTCTGTGTGGAATAAGCTCTAACTTAAGGCACACAGAACGGTACAGCATCTCAGAGTTTTTCAGCTTTTTGGATTGAATAAAAATAATGAGTAAAACACGATCCAGACCATACCCTGTTATTGACCCATCTGTTTTTCAATACACAAAGGTTAAGTCTCTTTTCATGCCATTCAGACCAATTTTCCTTCACTGTTTATGTAAAACATATTCTCCAAGGCAACTACTTGACAGATCCAAAGTGCATTCACAGTTTCAGAAGTAAACAGACACTGCTGGCAGATATGCCAGAAGAAGGATTTATTTTATGTTCTCACAATTAACCACACAAACAGCATCAAAGAATTATTCCCAGGCAGATTATTAATACTGCTGCTATTACTATTGTTCTTGACGATGATTCAGAGAAAGAATCAGCATGTGGATAATAAGTAGCCTGTGTAAGTACAATACTTAAAACCTTTGAGTGTTTTAGCAGTCTTGTTTACACTTGCACACATCCAACACTTCTGAAACCAAATTAAACAGAAAATAGGTGCATGCAATGAAATTTGAAAGGCCATTTGTGCTTGTTTATTGCAGTTATCTTTGAAGCAAATTAAATTTGCTGTGTCTATTTCTTAGATCAAGTTTTCAGGCCAATGCATAGCAGAATTTCAATTGTACAGATCTGAACTTACACAGTGTCGTATCAGTCACCATTTTTTCAGGTGGCAGAAGTACAAATGGTTATTTTGTTATCTTCTCTGTGTGCAAATAGCCCTAAAATGAGCAATTACCCTAAATGATTATGGAAGAGAAGAGCTAATAAATAAGTGTGGGGTTACAGGCCAGGCAACAAAAATATATTAGTCAGGCAAACTTCATTAATAAAGTAAATGAGAAAAAAGGTTTGACTTTGAAAACACCTGTGAATGAGGACTTCCTTTCCTTCCTGGTCAATGAAGTGTTATTTACTTCTGTAGAAGTATCCTTCTGTAGAGGGATAATTCATTTTTTCTGTAAAAACAATGTCTCGGACAATCAGTAGTTCTATCTGCTGATTAAGTTGGTTAGAACTGAATGGATGGACAGTGATCTGCTACCTACCAACATAAATAACTTGAACAGGTTCGAGTAAAAATAATCAGATAGTTCATGTTTACTTTGTCCCATAAGAGGTTAAAGCATGGTGTTTGTCTTGCCGTGCTATTGCTCCAGTTCTGCAGCTGGAGACAGCACAGTGACTTGTGGAATCCTCCATTGAGCCTTCCAAGAAATTTGCTAACTGGTTCAAATAGTATTCTGCACCGATTACATTGATTCCAGAGTACTCTTCCACATATAGGGCTCATAAACTACAATGGGAAGTGTCCATATTGCCAAAGTTGCTATCCATACGGTCCATCGCTCTCACAAGGTTAAATTCAACATACAACATAGGGCAATCTTGTCTTCTCAGTTTACCTTTCCAGATATCTTTCATCCCTAATTATTCTTCATTTGATCTACTTTGTTCTAAACACTGGAAGATCGAAAGGGTCATAAAGTTTTGGCTGCATGCTGACCTACAGCCTCATTTTTGTTTTGGTTTGGGTTTTTTTCCATTGGACATTTCCAGGCCACTTTTGTGTTCTCTCATAGCCAGTTGTTCACATGAGTGTTCTGAATGAAATATTTAGGCAAGTAATAAAAAGATTTCCACAGAGAAGCATCCAATATTTAGTAGCAGATAGCTGAGCTGCAAGATAGCATTTAGATCACAAGTTAATCTTAATGATGTGACTACAAAGCTTCACAGCTGGAGAAATTTTTGAAAAAATATTCAGCTGCTAGTTTAACTGATATTTAGATTACACCTTCTAGAAAGAGCAAAATATATACCTGAAGGAAAGGTCAAAATTTTCTCTGGGATTTTAGTATTCTATTTTTCTACTGAAATTATAAAACCCAATACACATGTCAACAATGTCAAGAAGAGCTTAGAAAACTTGTGATTTTCTGTCTAATTCCTGTTGACTAAGTAGAATTTAATTCTTCAAAAGATGAGGTTGGTTTGTGTGCAAAAATTTAAACCATGTGAGGTTCAGAGTATAGAGAGGAAGGGGAATAGACATGAGTAAGACAGGCAGATGGCAATTTTTTCTGCAACACAGGCAAATAGCCTCATTCTTTTTGTCTTGAGTTTGATCAGTATATAAATATCTATTAAACAAAAATATAGTTGCTGTATTTCTTTTCAAGAGGAGCATTCCAGTTTATTACTCTACTCAAGACCTTCCTTTTCTGTCTTGCATCTTCCCCTGTAGTCTGTGTTTCAATGTCTGCAAAACTTTAGACACATTCCTCAGGCAGAATAAATAAAGGTGTGAAAGGGGGGGGGGGGGGCTTAAAAAGGCATCAGGGTTCTCTCTCCAGGAATAAACTATGTTCTCTGTTGTCACTGTTTCTCCACCTCTTGGACCCATAAATCTTGTTGATTCTTGATGAAGTTGAAATCATCCTAATTCCAAACATATCTTTTTCCCTTCAGACTGAAAGGGTCAGTCTCAGTATCTTCTGCTTATATTGCAATATTCATATTTACGTGCACTCCTAAGCCCATCTCAGTAGTCTAACTGCTGCAAAACATAGTTAGAAAATTAAGTTTCTGTTTATGTATAATTCCTTTCTTTCTCTTCCCTATTCATTGGATATCTGCCTCTCCAGCACAAAGGTTAATGAGGAATTAACTAGGTATATTGGCTTGGGTATGTCTGCAAACTGAAAAACCAGGATGCCTATTTTGGATTGTTTTTCAGAATATATGAAAATATATGATCTTCCTGAAGGAATAGTGTACTCAGAAAATAAGACTAACCTGGTTCCATTCTGTACCCTGAGAAATAGTAATAGACATTAAGAATGGCATTTTATAAGGATATTGAAGTTTGCTTTCACCCAGCATGCTGTTTCGATAATTGTGTGGTGATGAAAATCTCAACATTATTCAAAGACTAAGTGAAGGGAAAAAAGCAGAATGAAAGAGACAAAAATCAGTGTAATCACTGCAGTTTTCTCAAAAGAGAAATCCAGATCCATTGCAAGGAAAGACCAGATATCATTTTTATATAAGTATGTTCACACTTTCTCATTAAACACTTGTATCATGCACTACAGTAAGGAACACCTGGGTCTATGAGTTCCATAAATATTTAAAACATGTAAACATGATAATCCATGAATAAAATATATTTTCTAAGAGGTTGAGTTCACTGCAAAGTGTTGTTAAAACAGATGCCTGAAGGATATTTGCTAATCTTTCAGTGGACCAGCTTGTAGTGTATGGCTATGTAATCTAGAATGCATTTTTTAAAAACTACTTTGATGACTCCTTTTAGAAGCCATTATGCAATGTGAGACACTTCAGGTAACCTGAAAAAGGTACTAAAAGGTAAGATGAGTCTTCCACAGGGTGAAGTTTATATCTGAGTTACAGCAGGTGTAATGCAGTGCCTACTAGAACAAGTCCAGTTATTAGCTCTCTCTTTTCTGTTTTCTTGATATTGTTATTTTACCCAAGAGGAAAATTAAAATCTGAAATTACTCTTAATTGGCTTCTCTCCGAATGTCTCCTTTACCCTGAATTTCCCTCAACTTTAAACCACTCTTGGGATCCCTCTTTAGAATAAGATTATATTTAAATTAATCTCAGCCCTCCTAAATCAGTACTATCAACATTGTTAACTCCCTTTAGCAAGTATAACACAGAAGAACACAGACAGTGTAGATAAAAGTTCAATATTTCCCAATTGTTTATCATACTGTTATAACAATTAAATGTCCCTGATCAGTTATGACACTGCAGCTGCTTGGGAAGAGACTTAGATGCAAAGGAAAGATAATGTAGCATTTTTTAGTATATGTGGCTATGAGTGACATACCTCTAAAATATTTTCACACAGAAGTAATGAGGAAGGCACAAAAACATAGAGTAAGTGCAGAGGTTCCCAAGACAAAAAGATAAAAAAGAACTGATGTTCAAAGTGCCTTTGAAAAATCAAAGTTTAAATGTGTTCAAAAATATTAAGTGAAATGGTACAGGATGAGAACCTGAATAACACCGTATCCTTAATGCATGGTTTATCCTTCAGCATGACAGTTACCTTTCTATAATTCAGTGTTTTGGTCTCATCTAAGTCAACTTGTGTTTCTAATTTGTGACGTGGAAGAGGCAGCATTGGGAGTCAGAGCTGACACCTGCTTGCAAACTGCATCTGAGTCCTACTACCCATGAACTGCAGCTCAGTTTTCACTCCTGTGATTGTTCAACAAACAGATTTTGTAGCCACCTCTGTTATTTTTTTCTTTTTATTAGTATTAATACAGGTTCCATTAAAAAAATCCCATGACTGGTGTCAAACTAAGGACATGCTGCAGACCTAGAGCATGATAGAGGCCTTATTTTATTCTGAAGAAAATGTGATGTCTCTTCAGCAACAACTCCTGCCAAGATATTTACACAGCAGATTTAGATACTGCCCTTCTGATAAAAAAATAATAAATAGGCTAACCTTCTTAAATTACACAGAAATTCTGCTGTGCCTGTTTAGATCAAACTTCCAGTGATAGCTGTTGATTTTATTTTTTTTTTTGTAATTATAGGAGTGCTCCTAAAAACGGTTATCAGCAAGGTTAAAAAAAATTTGGATCAAATTTGCAGGTATACAGACTTCTACCACGCAAAGCAGAACTTATTTTAAGGTGCCTAGACAACTTAGTTTCAAAAGTCTAGCTCTTTAATTCTAAAAAGAACTAAAACTCAAGGATTAGTTATTTTTTGACCTAGGTCTACAGCATGAAAAGAAGGTATGTCATGAAATCATATTTCTACTTAAATGAAAAAATGTTCTCTCAGGGAAGGACATGATTTGTTAAGGAACATACAATGCCTGTGAGACTGTGGAAAGTTAGAGTGACAGTGAAATGAATCACCACTTTTTGGATTTCTGTACTTCCTAAATTATTAGAGGATTGTAGCAGAGACCCTACAATTCACTCTACCTTGTTAGTGTGCATACCTTAAGCCTTGGAAAGTATCTTACAAGCAAATGAGGACTGAGAGAAAAAAATGATTTAGTGTCTCTTTTCAGTAAATGATAAATGCCGAATGTTTTCCAGAAACGAGGGTATCAATAATACCTTTTCAATGTGTCTGCCTTCCATCTCTCTCATTTCTCAGCATTTCTCAGGGTTTTATATGCAGGACAAGCTAATGTTTCATCCTTCTGATTGTCCATGGTGCACTGAATACTCTAGTGATTCCTACAGATCCTCTGACTTTATCAGGAATGAAGAATG
>JAWWLV010000045.1:60912973-60924643 GCA_035041135.1 Platyrinchus mystaceus
TGTTATGCCAATAACTTCAATTATTTAGTCCAGATGATGGTGTGGTCTTGGATGGTATCTGGAATCAGAGGTACTGACCTTTTGATCTTAGTCTGTATTTGAACAGCTCCCAAGCATTACATTTAAAATAAATTGCACAATTTTTACAGGAGAACAATGTTTTCCACTCCATTGATGAATCAGTTAACTCATAGTGGCGAGAAAATAAAAATCTTTTTACACAAGGTTTCTGAAGGCATGTCTGCCATTCCTTTCTTTACCAAGTTGGATACGTAAGAGGTGATGAACTGAGAAGTTAGAGTCTCTATGAAAGAGTTTCCACAGGTTTTCTGTACATGGCTATCCATCAGGACACAGCTACACCTTCTGAAGTGGAATCATCTCAGTGCTTCAGGGACATTTCATAATCACGTATAGTCAGGGCTTGTATAGGATGTGTTTATAGCAGAGCACTTCTTTCAAGAAATGTCTCAGCTTCAAATTCAAGACAAATACTGAATATTAACCCATGTACTGCACATTTACAAGAGATGTAATAGTGAAAAACATGTTGTCCATCTGAGAGAAAGACACAACCCTCTTACTGAGCCTTGGTGGAAAACAAGACCTCCAGAAGTGTTCTGGAAGCATTAATTGTTCAGAAGGAAATTAGGGAATGCACAAGACCTCCAGCCTCAAGCAATAATGTCTCACATGTTTGAGGGATGGTTTGTTGTCTCCACATTGCTTTTCCCTGTGCTGCAGTTCTTCCTCCTTTGCTAGAAAGAAAATCAGACAGACAAGGAGTACAATGTTCACGTAGAAAATTAGGCCACTCAGATGTATTCACTCGCTTGAGTTTAAACTGAATAACTTTCCAGACTCCAGCTCACTCTCCATTGATCAAAATGGGATCTCAAATATCAACCTCCAGTGTATGCTCAAATGTTAACACTTTCATTTACTTATTTTAATCTGTGAACTGAATCCCACCTGGACTGTGTCAATAGGAGGCAGAACAAGGATCCAGGGAACTACAGGCCTGTGAGACCATGGTTCCAGGGAAGGTCATGGAGCAGATCATCTTGAGTGACATCACATGGCATATACAGGACAACCAGGGGATCAGGACCAGCCAGTGTGGGCTTATGAAAGGCAGGTCCTGCTTGACCAACTAGATCTCTTTCTGTGACAAGGTGACCCACTTGGTGGGTTAAGGAAATGTTGTGAATGTTGTCTACCTGGTCTTTAGTGAAGTTTTTGACATCACTTCCCGTAGCATTCTCCTGGAGAAACTGGCAGCCTATGACTTGGACAGGTGCACTGTTTGCTGGGTAAAACACTGGCTGATAGCCAGGCCCAGAGAGTGGTGGTGAATGGAGCTACACCCAGCTGGCAGCCGGTCATCAGTGGAGTTCCCCAGGGCTCAGTGCTGAGGTCAGTCCTGTTCAGTGTCTGTATCAATGACACGGATGAGGACATCGAGTGCTCTCTCAGTCAGTTTGTAGGTGACAGCAAGTTGGGCAGGACTGTTCATCTGCTGGAGGGCAGGAAGGCTCTGCAGAAGGACCTGGACAGGCTGGATAGATGGACCGAGGCCAGCTGTGCAAGATTCAGCAAGGCCAAGTGCCAGGTCCTGTCCTTGGGTCACAGCAACTGCATCCAGCACTGCAGGCTGGGGGAAGAGTGGCTGGAGATTTAGAGTTCTGCAAATCTCAATTTAAGCATGCACAGGTGCTGTTAATTTTGCACATGTTAAATATTTTTTTTATTGTGTCTATAGGATTTTGATACCTCTGTCTTTTAAAATCTATGCAAATGAAATACATTTGTGCTTTATGGTGATTTTGTTGTATTCTTGTCTAGCAACGGTTTAGAAAGACAGAAACTGTAACAGCAATACCTCAGCAGAATGCTTGATTACCTCTATTGAATAGCATTTATGAGAAATAACGATACAAAACTCATCATTTATAGTGATTATATAGTCTTTGGGAAAAATTAGCTTCTGTCTCTGTCATTTCTAATCCTTAAAGTGTAATTGTTTTTGACCTCTTAAATTAATAAACAAAGTAATCTGGGTAATCCTCACAAGGATGTAATCTTCAAGAAAAAGGAAAAAAAACCCACAGATATAGGAAACCATTTAAAAAAGGTAAAACACACCTGAGTTTTCCCTTGGTTTTCACCTGAGTTGCAGAACAGTTGAATTTTCTTTGTACTAACCTCTAAGGAGTATGTGTTAGGGCTAGAGGGGGCTCAAAGACTGGTTCATGTAAAAGTTGTAATACCATAACCCAGATCCCTGCAGACCTCATGCTGAGGGCTCCCTTCAACTTCCAGCTGCTCTGTGCTGCTGATGTTACTTTTAGAGATAGGACATTATTTCTTGATTTCAGTGTAACTCCGTAGCAAGTATTAGTTTCAAGTAAGTTACCCTAGAAAAAATAAGCATTGATTAGGACACATATTTTCTATTATTCTTTCTCCAACCAGCCAGCCTCTGCCTTTCAGATGTTTTAAAAATGTTTCAGTTATCACTTAATGTTTCTTCTCTCTTTCTTTTTTTTTTTCCTTTTAGTTATGTCTCTGAAAGACTGTAAATGCTTTTATATGAGAATTGTAAAGCATTGAACATGCATCTGGTTTTAAGCTTGGGAACTATTATAGTCAATAACTGCTTCTATAATTTGCCCTTTTTATGCTTATACTCCCTCACCTTAAAAAGCATATTGCCTATACATTCTTTGTTTGTGCTTCCATTTACCAAGTGGCACAGCAGGTTCACAAAATTAAGAATTAAACAGACAATGGACAGGATTCTTCTCCTGTCTCTGTTTTCTGTAAATTTTCACAGATACAAATGAAATCTTAAAGTCCATATTTTTTTTTTCTATATTGCTCTGAGATTGGTTACCTGGCACTTTCTTACTCTCATAATTTCAGAACAACCTCTGATTAGTTACTCATTTCTTTTAGTGCTCAAATATATACACTATATATATATATATATATATGTGCATGTACTATTTATTGATACAAAGATACACATTATATATATATTTGTGTTTGTTATGTCATGGAAATATATACATATATAAAGAGATACAAAATAAGTGCATCTAATAAAGCATAAGAATGCAGTGTAGGCACCATTCTTTAATAATAACAAACAATTAAATTTAAAATTTTAATAGGAAATAATTGAACAAAAGTAAAAGGACCTGTTTTGGAGCCACTTCACAAGGCTTCTGGACAAGTCCAAATATGCTTGCGGTGGGGGAAGTTCAAGAGGGTGAGGTGCTGCATCAGAGGGATGGGGGACAGGAACAAACAACAGTTTTACACCTAGCAGTAAGACCATCACAGGGTGCACCCTTGTGCCAGTTGTGTTTCCTTATCCTTAGGCTGATGACGCCACAGAAAGTTTCCAAATTCTTCATCTAACTGGCTGAGAATGGAGAAGCGTGCTCTGGTCTGTTCTCTTTTCTGCCCTATCCTGCAGCAGTGAAAGAAGAAACAGGTGTATGAGGGATAGCACTGTTTGAAGAAACAAGAGAAAAGGCTGATCAGCAACCAACACCCCCAATACTCTGTTAATAATGTTCCTTAGTGCGTAAGTTATATTGGTAGTCCAGAGTTTCTTTCTTAGATGTGTGTCAGCAGTCTGTGAGTAAACAGGTCTATGCCACCACTTCAGTTGAAATCCACTTCCTGTGCCCCTGGTGGGAAGGTTTGGCAGTAGAAATCCCTTTTTTGAAACCAATAAAAGGTGAAATGCTGATCTGAATAGATGCCAAGTTGTAATCTGACTTGCAAACCAAGATGCTTACAAGTTACAGAAGGCAGCAAGAAAGAGCTTTGAAAGAAAAAAGCACTACAGTTGAATAAAAGATTGAATTATTCTCCTCAGTAAATATTGATTTTTTTTCTGTAGTCAGAACCATTTGAATGATTTATTTAAATACTATGATTCTTTTGTTTCCTTTTTTTTTAACATTCTAATAGTTATATTAAATGTTATTTCTTTTACGAGGTTAAAAATTATCACTGAATCCTTTTCCTTGTCAAAAGCTGGGATCATGAGGTTTCTTTAACATGGTTTTGTTCTGGAATATTTATGATTAAACCTGTACCTAATTATGACTTTATAGTCCTACTGAAATTAGTTAGTAGGCACTCAAATGAGTACAGAATAATCTCTACCATAATACTCTTGTCTTGAGAACATCATATATGAATAAGCTTCTAGACAATTAAACAGTTTGAACCTCCTACGTGACAGTTTGGTTGCTATGCAGTTTAACTGTTTGTTCCCTTCTTAGAAATTTGTGTCCTTAGGTATCTTGCCTGCCTGATTCTTGCACAGCTGTTTTTCATTGAATGTCCTGACTTTCTCATAACAGTGATTTGTGGAACTGAACTTATTAACTATCTGGCATTTATCACTGGGCTTCTAATCTCAGGAGGGAGTCAACTGCTGTTCCCAACTATAATGCTGCATAGAAAACCTGGATCAAGGTCTTCATCTGATGGCAGCTGATATCTCTATTATATGCAATAAAGTTCTGATTAGCCAGGAGGTAGCACTTGATGAACATGTAGCCAGAGAGTCAATGAAAAGACATTATGACAACTCACAGAAAGAGTACTTAGAATATTATTTAAATGCAAAGGAAAAGCTTATTTTTCATTACTCAACAGATTTCTTTCTGTCTGTCCTATTAATGGCAAGTCTCTGTTCTCCTTTCTTGCAAACCTTTTTCCACTTTGCCTTGGATACAAAAGGATTATGTAATGGGGATAATGGAGAATAAGAAAATAGAAAGGTGTAGCACAATCTCAGCAGAATCCAATAAAATAGAGATAGAGAGCATGAGGTTTGGATCTGCTTAGAATTTATTGGTGAAATGATTGCATAAAAGAAAGGGAACTACAATATTCATTTGTAGTTCTGAGCCAGGAGAGTAGAGAGTTTACATTCCTACTATGTTGTCAAAGTACTGAGGAATAACACGAAAATCTTGGGGGACTTAAGAGGAAAAAAACTGTGAATCATATATGTTAGCTGTCTTTTTTTTTTTTTTATTTTATTTTATTTTATTTTTATTTTTCAAATACCAAAGTGTCTGTGATGTATTAGATAAGAGAAACCCAGAAAGGATTTCTGGGCTGTGGAAAACTGGAAAAAGAAAGAAAAAAAAGAAAGAAAAAAATGTCTATATGAATGAGGGTGAATGTGGACATCCAGGCTTAAAATACCAGCAGGGCATAAAATTGGCTTGTTCTGCTGACACCTGTAGTAGCAGACCAATATCCTAGCACCCTTCTACCTACAATTCCTTAGGGCAACTGGACCTGAAAGTGAAGCAATGCCTAAATCCTGATGACTCACAGATTGACACAAGTGGGACAAGACAGAGAGATTGATCATATCTGAAGTGTATAATGAAATGCATCCAAAACCAGCACACTCCTCAGTGGTTTCTTACTCCTTAGTAAGACCCCAGGTAGTGTGGGGAGAGGCTCAAAAACTCAACCTCCATGTCACTGTGAGCAACTCTGGCCGGGCTGCCTGGGTACAGATGTCCCAGTGCCTGAGGGCTTGCCAGGCTGCTCACACACATCCTGCCACTGGAGGTACTGGTGCCTCAGTGTGAGAGACTGAAATACCTTTTGCTCTAACCAAATTCATCCTTCCTTTCTTCAAGGTATTACATTGAGCTACATTGTTAATGTTCTCTTGCGGCATTGTTTTCTACAAGGCAATTTGACAGTCTTAATTTCAGGAGTCTATAAAAGACAAAAATCAGTGTTTCTAGGCCTGGGTTTATCCCCTCCTGACCCAGAGTTCTCAAAGAGTTCCCACAGATCATAGCCACTGGAAGAGGATCAGGTTAGGGAATACTTAACAAATGGCACACCTCTTTGGTCCTGATGGGATGAGCAGACAGTGGTTGAGCAGGGGATTTGGACAAGATGACCTGTAGAAGTCCCTTGCAACCTCAAGCATGCTATAATTCAGTAAACTGATTGAAACAGGAGCTGGAACAAAAAGTGACCCTCTGTCTGAAATCAGAAGGGACTTTCTGTTTGATGTACTTTGGGGTAAATTGGATAGGGCAACAGATAAGTCACAGAACAACATGCAAACAGGGGAGGGAGAATGTTTTACAAAACTGTTGAGGTGAAGACAACAGACAGCATGTCTGTAGAAGGGGCAGGACTTCCAGTGGTAGTAGGACAGTGGGGCAGTGTATGACAGGAAGGAACAAGGCTTTTCCAGGAGTTGGGTTTGGGGCATCTGCCTCTTCTGTTGCTGTATCAGAGGTTTCTACAGGAGTATAGTCCTTCTTCATTTAACTATTAGGTAGTAAAATATTAGCCATACTAATTATGACTATGGTGCTGATTTTATAGAATATGAATCTCCCTGCTTTCTCTCACTCTGATCCCAGATGAAAAGTTAAACACTGTTGTAAATTATCCACAGGGGATAACAGGATGGTGCAGATGAGGAAAATTAAGTGAACATGGAGCAGTGAATTGACATCAGGATCAGACTGGATCATTGCTCTTCTTGATTTCCCAGTATCATCCCTTCTTAATCCAATCTTTTTATGTTGTCACAGTGTGAGAAAGATCAGGTAGGGATTTCCAATTTCTGTTTGGTCTGAAGATTGTCTTGGCTATCTGACACAATGGATGTGGCATAAAAAGTATAAAAGAAAGAAATATGAAACACAGAAGATCCTAAAAGAGCAGGATGAGGAAAGAAAGGGGCTAAGAGAGAATGGAAAATTGGTGCTACAAGTGAATATGAAATGGATGTAGCGCCCCAAAATAGGGATGCAAAAAATGGATGAGAGAAAGTAAACTGGTGAAGAAAACAAGCACATTGAGAAATAATCACCATGTGAGAGGTTACAAGAGTATGTCAGAGTGTTTTGCACAGCATGCCGAATAGCAAGGTAAGAAGTGGGTTGGAGAAGAGACAGACATTGCATAGGCATCAAGTCGTTCCTGACAGGCATCATTTCTGGATTATTTTATGTCTCCTCAAGTAGGATGCAGAGTGGGGAAGAAGCTGTTTCAATCCTGACTGGTGCTCTTGGGTGCCATCATCATAAGAAGACTTAACAATCTTAATAATAGTCATTACAGTTGTTTTGTTCCATCAAACACTAAGATTTCTGGGCTTTAGGAGAGCCTGAAAATTCATAATGAAAATGCAAGCTCTGTGTGCTTTAGTTCAACTTTATTTGACTGAAAACTGACACCCTGTATGGGCTCTCACTGTTCCTAAATTATTATGGAAGAAATAAGAGGAAAAATTCTAACTTCTCTGCATGAACAGGAATGAAAGCTTAACAGGTCTCAGGTGGTTTTGCAAGCATTCACTGCTGCAGAATGTGTCCCTGCAGAGTGATTACTTCTGACTGACCCGTAACTATTTTAACAGCCATTTTCTTTTTCCTAAAGGAAATCAGAACACTATTCACATAGGTCAGAATGCTGCAAATTCAGACTGTTTAAGTGTGTCTCATAATAAATAAAGAGTGAATTGTTTGTACTTGGAAAAGGGAATTTAGTAATTGCAATGGACGTGCCTGAGTGTCCTCTGACCGATAACAAATGGTGCATGTGACATAAGCTGTCTGTGATGGGTGCCACAGCAAGAAATAACATTTCCTTTGTCTTCCACTTTAAATATTAAGATAAATCCCAGTGCCTTAAAAATACTTAAATTCAACAAGAAAACAGACTGAGTTCCATGCAGTGAAGTAGTACCTCTTACAAACCTTTGAAGTAAATGGATATATTTTTCCAAAACAACTGTGTCACTGAAAAGCTCTTGTCACTAAAAGGTTACAAAAAGCCCCTCAAAATCTTCAAACCACCAGTCCACAGATGCCAGGCAACGGAAGTGGACTTTATAGCTTGCACAAAAGGAAGGAGGTCAAGACTTTGCCAGACCCAGGAATCTCAAAACTGTCTTTCTTAGACAATGTAAAAAGGCTGAAACTTGTAGCTTTGTCAAGGATGCTTTTTTCTCCCTCAGACAGGGCCAGCTTTCCTTCTGCCTCTGTTACTGACTGGTTCTGTGATGAACTTTTTGGTACCACTGCCAGACTCACTGCAAAATAAAGGTACTTAGAGCACTGTCTTCTTTAGGATTGTGAGGCTTAATTTGTTAAGGTCTGTACACAAACCTGAGCTTGACAGAGTAAAGGTTTGTTTATTAATTATAATCTATATTTGTTTACTAGTGATTTGTGTATTTAATTGGGAACAATGTTAGCTCTCTAATATAAATGTAGGAAGGGTAGAGAAAATGTTATCTACCTCTCAGATGGGATTCCAAGACGCTTATTTTTGAGTCCAGAAGTACTTGCCTGGGGCTTGGAGAGTGATGCACAGCTACCCAGCCTCATACTACAGTAAGGCTTCCCAAAAATGAGGTAGCCTTGTACTCCTCCTTAAGAGATTTGAGGCAAATGTGGAGGGTCCTGAAGAACTCCACAAGTAGAAGGGTGACTGAGGGAAGTGTGATAAGATGCAGAGGGCTACTGGAAGGAGAGTTACTTCTCTGAAGTAAAGAAGCATTAAAATGCTCCAATAACCCAAAATATACTCTAAGTAAATACATACCTATAATGCCTATATATAACAGGATATATGTATCCTATGTATGTAGGATCAGATGGACAACAACTTTTCAAGAGGACTTTTCATTGTGATCAACTAATTGACCACAAGGAGATAATGTGCCCTTGCAGAAATGGTGGGCAACAACATTGCCAGCAGTTCAAGGGGGGTGATCTTTCTTCTCTATTCAGGGTTAGTGCAACCACATCTGGAATGCTGAGTGCAGTGCTGGGCTCATCAGTACAAGAGGGATATAATCACGCTGGTGTGAGTCCTGTCAAGGGCCATAAAGGTGATTAAGGGACTGAAACATCTCTCGTACAAGAGAACTTGACATAGATGGGAACATTCAGCCTGGAGAAGAGAAACCTCGAGGGATATAAATACCTGACTGAGGGGACTAAAGAAGGCAGAGCTGGACTTTTCACATTGGTGCCTGGGGAAAGGACGGGGTAGAATGGGCACAAACTAAAATAGAGAAAATTGTTTTAAATATTACAGCTACTCTTTTTTTACTGTGAAGGTGGTTACACACTGGGGCAGGTTGCCCAGAAATTTTGTGAAGTCTGCATTGTTAGAGAGTTTCAAAACTCAGCTGTGTAGTAGGGGAGAAGGACTAGATAACTCCCAGACTAGAGGTGCATTCACACCTCAGCAATTCTGTGGTTCTGTGATTCTGTAATCAAAGAAAATCTTCTGTCGCCATGAGACAAAATAACCAGGCTGATGGGTAAAGAAATGGGATGCTGAAGAAAATCAACAATTTAAAAAAAAACAACATGTTCTCTCTGCACTTGATTTGCATTCAGTTGAACTAAGGCATTAAAGAGTTGTCAAAAGAAAATATTCCTTAGTAGTTCATTGCAGGAAAACATCAAGAACAAATTTACACACATCTATCCAGCATCCTGCTAATCTATGTTCATTAACCTTCAAAACAGTATTTAATGAGCTTGCTTTTTATCTAGACCTCTGAATTTCACCTTGAGAGAAAAAGTTTATTCTGCTTGGTGTATTTGTTGATTTTTTGGAATGAAAAAATGCAAGAAGCTTCTGAAACATCTTGGTGAAGAGATTTGAACTCCTGTGAGTCTCTCAGATTCAAGTTTTAGGCTATATCACAAAAGAATGCTTCATCTGAATCAAATCAAGCTCTGTTCTGTGTATTATATCTTTTATGCTCAGTATCATCCTTACACAAGATTTTGGTCAGTCACAGTACACTCCAGTTCCTGCTTAGCACTCCTGTGATTTTGGTGGGATGGTGAGAAAATGGAAGCAACCAAACTGAAGAGTACTCTCAGTAGTTATCCAGGTGTAAACAATCATCCAAGTGTCCCCTGACTCAGAAGTAGTCAGCAAGTCCTGGGCTCCACAGAGCTCATGGCCCTGAGAGTGGGCAGCCATTTGGCAACCTGACTATAAACAACCAGGGGCACCTCTGACTTGTTCAGATTTGCAGTGGACACATTTGCAGGAGATCAAAATGTCAGCAAAAGAGGAAGAGATAGAAGCAATTAATCAACAAGATGAAAGGCAAGGAAAGGCAGAGCCAGTGCTAAATGAAATATGTTTTCCCTTCATTTTTGGTTCTGTTTTGTTTTGCATTTTTGGAAATAGTCTAATCTCATTATTTCTTGTAAAGGCATCATTAATGAATACAGAATTGACAGGCAGAACCATAGCTTGGAATCGAGACTTCTACTGGGAGGTGGATTGTGTTGGGACCCCTTAATTTGATTTCTGCTATTCTTACTGACAAATCTTTCTATTACAAGGTTTTTACTTCTTTCATTGTATGTTTTAATGGATAAACAAGGACATAGAGAGTAGGTGACGCTCTCTGCCTGGAGTTTGAGAATTCTTACAGTGCTCTAGAGAGAATTTAAAAATTTGGTGGTTTCCATTATGTCTATTCATCTTAATAATTTGGTCCTAGGCAACCAGCTCAAATACTGAATGTATGGTTGGCAATACTGTGTAATTTTGTAAGCATTCTCAAATTCTCTTTTGTTGTCATTAAATTAGCTTTCTCTAAAATGAAACTTGTAAATCGTTTGGGAAGTTACCTTTTTTGGGCCCTGCCAGTAAACAGTTGTATGGATAAGATCATATGAACTTTGATTTATTCTAGCCAATCTAGAGCTCTCATGTTCACCTTGTTGTCCTCAAAATATGCCTGAGAGTATCCTATACATTCTTAATACATTATGTATTAAAATTGTTTTCAGTGATTGCAGAGAAGTTTCTACACTATCTGGGGCAAGTAATAATTTAAAGTTGTAATAAATCAAAAATCTAGGGCAGCTGTCATATTTTAAATCTTTGTGCATATCCCAAGAGTTAAGGAAGTAGTTTTATTTTCTCTGTTGTGGTGATTCTGGCAGGCAGCATCTTGCTGGCCCCATCCTTGACTAATTCATGGGCTAGAGAAGATATTAAGGTTATCTGCTGTGAAGTATATGAACAGAATACGACATCCAAGACCATCAGGTTTCATACAGCTGTAGACAGAACAGTGTCATGCCTACCACTAAAACCCTGCATGCATACATAGAGCACTTTGTCCCTTTTGTAGGGACTGTGTGTGCAGTTGCACACCTGGCATGCAGGAAATAAAAAGGAAGATGTTCTGCATGATGTGACAGTGAGGGCCCCTGGTGAGTAAGCATAAAGATCAGTAAGATGGGCATAAAGCCAAATATCACTCCAAATAGTGTACTGTATGGACACATCCACTCTGAACTGAGGGGAGGAGAGGGGAACTTAGCAAGGGTGAATCCTTGGTCCACAACCATTCCTTCCTCCTTGGGGCCAGGAGGAACATGCCAAACATCAGGGAAGGACAATGCAGAGGAATTATCAGTGGAGATTCTCAAGCCTCAGATGACGGAGCAGCGTCTCCTGTAAACCGTGTTATCAGAGGCACATTCGGCAGACCTATTAGATGAAAATGTGTCTCCAACAAATGACCCACTACACTCGGATATGACTTTTTCCACATGGAACAGCTTGAGAACGACTTAATGAAGCAGATGGTGA
>JAWWLV010000045.1:60924743-60956278 GCA_035041135.1 Platyrinchus mystaceus
AAAATAACTCTAATTACTGTGATGAAATATTATAGTTTTGTATTTCAGTTAAACTAAACCCTTCATGCTTGCTTTAGTAAACAGGGTACAATTTGTAGGATTTCTCAAATCTCATTATTGAATAACTGATTATTCAAATAACAAAGCAGCAGGGAATTGCACAGTATAATGACCTTCTTCCAGTTAATGAGTGTTGTTATTTGTTAAAAAATAATGTTGGTTTCAGTAATTTCATGGCTCTGTTCTTTGGCCTTCTACATCAAATTAGAAATGTTCAATTAATTAAGAAGTATGGACAATCCTGAAAACAACATACAAGGCTAATGAATAAGAGGACATACTTTTATTTACAAACTAATGCAAGTTTTAATTACAGCTAAGCCTAAAAACATTCATATGTTTAAACACAAACATGGGCACACAGCACACAAATGTGCACTTTCACTGGGTTAACATTTTTGTAGTCTTTTTTTCTTAAGGGTGTTGTGCACGTAAGATTTCTGTGTCCAACTATTTGAGACTTTCCAGTCATAACACATTGCCTCCTGTCCCTGAAACTAGCTAACTTTGAGATCAAATTAATAATTGTGGTATGCTTTGTGCAGAAGTCTGCACTAAAAAATAGTAACGTATGGAAGAGTTTAAGAGGTGGAACTGGACGTGGCACTTAACGATATGGTTTGAGGGTGACTATGGTGGTGCTGGGTTAACAGTTGGTCTAGATGATCTTGAAGGTCTCTTCCAACCTTGATGATTCTGTGATTCTGGGATAAGTGACTTTCATTTTTCTTGTATCATAAAGTAGTGGTTGGGAATTTCAGTAAAAGGGAGCAACTCTGCTCTTGAATAAAGTAAAAAATGTACCATGTGAAAAAAAAAATACAATTTACTGCACATTAAACTCCCTTTTCTGATTGTGCAACATTTAGGAATCCTTGGCTCAGAGGAAGTTTACTGAAAGCTCTCTGTTTACCTAACGTTAAGTCTCTGTGTTTTCTGTCTCAGTCCCACCAGCAAAGGCTCAGTCAGGTACAGAACTTAAACAAGGTGAGACTTCAGGAGTGACCAATATGTTCAAAAAAACACTGTAGCTGGAAAAAACAGTTTCATTTTTGATCAGAAAGACGTTGACAGAAATTTATTTGTAGTGTCAGAAGACAGGAAGCTGGAGTGGAAGTAAAGAGAAGTCGGAAGAGAATTCAAATTCTCAAGGACAGGTAAGAGCCAAGAGGATGGAAGATGACATCCTCTACAAAGACAGCACAAAGATCATCTAAAGTACTTTTCATGCTGTTGAAATTGATTTTTTCCCAGTTCTATCAAAACAAACAAATGTAATTGGGTGTGACTAATTACATGTTACTTTAACTAATATGCTTCAATTCACTGTAGCTCTTCTCATCACAGCATCTGCAAAGCCACTGAAGTTTGGGAACACTTGCTGCTTAAAATTCTACAATGGGTGCTAAATTAATGAAATGAAGATATTTTATAAATTCTTGCAGCTATTAGAGAAATTTAATTATTGAAAAATATTACTGAAACTGAGAGACTGTGCTGTACAAACACTGAGGCACCAGGGAAATTAAATCATTTTGCTGAGTGTATATAATGTATCACTTTGTGCTTCCAAATTGCCTCAGAGCAATCAGTGAAATGACAGATTTTCCGTGAGCAATAGATTTAAGCGGACCTATTGGGTCCTCTAGTGATGTCCCTTTCTGATACAGGTAAACACATCAATAATATTTCACGTACATACCAAATTCTCACTTAAAATCAGTTAGAATCCACTGTAGAAAGGATATTTCAAAACATCTGTCCTCAGAGTATTAGAATCTGTAAACTAACTGCTAATAAAACTGTATTTGTAGTTACTTAGCTTCTATTTTCTCCAGACAAATATTAATTAACACAAATTAGTCTTCCCCCTCTCTTGTGGTTAGCCCATGCAGTTTTAGAAATTTACTCAGCTGATAAAATCAAAGGTTAATTAAATTAAATCTACTTAAAACTTAAAAGTTTTCTGTTCCTTCTAATTGTTGAGCAGTGTTTCTTTGAGCTCCATGCAATGAATTAATCTGTTTTGGTTCCTTCTTTATTTTGTTTGGAGAATCGGAATTGTAAAATACAATTTGCTAGTGCCTCATACGACTGTCAAGACTTCACAACTTGACAGGAAATCTACTGTCAGATTGACTCAGAAATACCTTCTTTATACTTCCCCCATCACAGCAGGAGTTACAGAGAGACAGCAAATTCAGAATCACCATCTGATCCACCAATGCCTTCAATTTTTGAACACCTTTGTATTTTGTAGCTGGTAACTCCTCTGTTTTAATTATTAATTTCTCAGTGGAGGTTTTTTTTCATTTTACACTACAAAAAATCATCCTATTTCTCTAATTACTGTCTTTAAGGCATCTAATCAACAAAATGAATGGACTCTGCAAAAATATTGACTTTTAAAGTCCATGAAATCTTTAATGGGTATGTGCAAATTAAAATCTAAGAGAGGTCTGTCTGATCTGTCAGCCTTTGCTGTGCAATTCTGTGCAATGTGCTCTGGGATGGTCCTGTTCAAGCAGGGAGGTTGGACCAGATGATCCCACTGTGGTCCCTCTCAACCTGACCCATTCTGTGATTCTGTAATTCTCCCTGACTGCTTTGTATCTTTAGCAAATGTCATTACTATATTTCTTTTCTTTAACAGTTACTCTAATGAAAGTATTAAAGAAAAATTCTCCAGGATTGTAGTAAACTTTCCTTCTAGCCCAGTAGTTCGTATTTCAATGCAATATAAACATCTTCCCTTCAGCCTGTTTCTTGCTTGCTTTGCTACTCATGTAATAATCCACATGATCTCTAGTTTCACTAACAATTTTACCCGTGACCTTCTATTAGGTATATGCTAAAAGGTTAGATCTGCTATATTTCTCTTGACTAGAAAATATACACTGTTCAAACAGGGAGGCATCAGACTATCCAGAAATTATGTGGCATTGCCGCTTTTCATCTCATTTGCTTCCATATCTTTTCTTGTTTTTTCTTTGCAGCCTGCTGACTGCTGACCCCTGGTTTCAAAGTCTTAGAAGAGAATGTGTCAAGAAAGAAGCAGTCCCTGGGTTAATGAAAGCTGTTTCATAGTTACAGGGAATGTAAGCATCCTCTTGGGACAAGAGACATATAAAACTTCTCTTGATAAGGCATCTCCAAATAATAATTTTGATTTTTAATAATGATAATTTTAATAATAATTTTAATACCTTTTACAGGGTTTTTTACACAAATTAACTCCATAATCCTAAACATTATAAAGTAGATCCACACCATCCCTCAGATTTGAACATACATTCATAGCTGAATTCCACACTAAATACACATGTAGCTGTAGATTTTCTGAAATCTTATTTTATACTGCAATGAGCCAGAACTTGTAATTTAACGATAACACATCTATGGATGCTCAAAAAACAGTTGCATTTTTTTTTTCCCAGATGTCCACTTGCATGACATAGTCATAAAAATTCCTGACTCATGAATTCTAGGTCATTATATATTGCACAACTTGAGTTTTTAAGTGTTTTGCTTAACTGTTTCTCATTCTTCATCATTAATCATATGAGAAGATTTAATTAAAGCTTGTAAAATCCAAAGGTGGTTTAAGGTCTATAATTTTACTGTGGTGTGGGATCTTTCAAAGGAATCAAAGAAGCAAGGTCCAATGAATCACAGTGACATTTAGGTAGTAAGCCCAACCCACCTGCTTTGGAAATCTCATCTTTGACAAGATCAGTGCAGTTAAGAAGTCTTTTTGACAGATCAGTGGGAAGAGCTGTACCACATATCCTTGGGGCTCACTGCTCCACAGAGAGAGTATGTGACTCCACTATTACCCTTTCCTGAAGGCACAATCAGCCTCTGTGCATTAAAGATACAGACTGCAGGGTGCTGTGGTCAGTCTCAGAAGAGATGGTTGACATTTGCTTTAAAATTCTTGGTGCACTGATTCTGGGCTTTTAAGGACTTGATATAAAAAGGTCCGGCTTAATTTAAAGCTAAAAAATAACTACTGTCCTTTCATTATGCCATTGCAGGATGTACCAATTAGCAGTAATGGACAATCATATTCTGAAATTCTTCAATAATTTGTTTTAGATAGTATATATCTGTACCTCCACAGTCTTACTCGCACATTTACAGAGCCTGTTGTCTGTGAGTCTGCAATAATAAATTAACTTAATAAAAAAGGCAATAAGTAGCTGTCTTGTTTATGATGTGATTATCAGGAAGGACATATTTTATATAAATAGCATTGCTGGGAATATTTCTGTACTAATGGAAGACGTCTCATAATTTAATTTTCATTTTATAATTTAATTCATCCCCATCCAACATCCTTAAAACTACTATAGAGAACTTTGATATTTTTCAGTATGAAAGTATTGCATAACATACAAAGAAACACATCACTTCTTTTTCTAAACTTTTTTATTTGAGGAAAATATTGAAGTTCTGAAAATTTAACTTTCTAACTAATTTTATTTTCTTTTCAATAACCAGAGTTTATTAATATGTTCTTTCCTATGATATTTTAGTATGTTTAAGATATTTGTGGATAAGTAGGTAATTTTTAAAACAGTAACACTTAGACACATTAACTGTATGCCAAATAATAGACAGTTGAAACTTATACTTGAAGAAAAAACAATAACCAAAATTTTGTCAAATGGCCTAAGACAATGTAGAAAATATTTTGTAGATTGTGGAAAAAATTTATTGTTGAAATTTATGTTCATCTTGGCAGATTAAAAGTGTATATATATATTTGGTAATACTTTGGTAATAAACTTTGTGGACTAACTAAGACAAAAGATTCAGACTCAGAAAGCATGTATAATTGTTCTCCTTTCACTAAACTGTTGAGAATGAAAAATTATATACTAATTGGTAAAACACATGGCAAGTAAGGACAGAATAAAAATAAAAAGTAGAAGACAAGAAATAGGAGATAAAGTAGTTCTGGTCAGAAAGTAATTCCAAATCTGGTTTTCGGCATGGATTTACTGGCTCCAGCGACAAAATGAAGGGCAGCCTCACAGAATAAGAATCCTTGAATCCTTCATGCACATCATCAAATAATTGCTTGTTAAATTCTCATCTGAAATTCTAGACAAACTTTCTGCTCCTGAAGGGTTGCAATGGTTGTCACTGGGGATGGACTTCAAAGGAAACCTAAGTACAGAATGCTATATATTCACTAGTTTAGACTATAATGCTTTTATTAGTCATTATGATATCTGAGGAAGACAAGTCCCAGTTGCATTTTTAGATTTGTTATCCAGATAGATCTCTGGCCAGGCAGAGTTCTTCTGTAACCTGGAGATTTAGTCCCAAAATATGTGAAATTTCATGACACCAAAGTGTTTCTTTTTCAGAAAGAACTGCATTTTAAACTCTGCATCATTATAAACTGTTCTTTTTAAATTATATGATATTTTATTCTGCATTCAATCTCTTCAATGTTCTCCCACAGACTTTTTTCATCGATTATGGCATAAATGAAGCACATTCACTGGGTAGGCCTAAACATTATAAGCTTGGATTCCGTTTTGTCTTTGTTTGGAATGTGGCAGGTCTAAGGGGGAGTCTACACTAGAATTTTGGTTCAGATCAACTGTGACTGCTTTTGCATTTCTTCTCCTCGTCATCCCCATTTTCACCACTTTGGTTCCCATCACAGAGTTTTGGACTGCATGACCTGGCTTCTTTTCAGGTAAACCCACAATGTCACGAGATGATCTCACTCTTTTCAGATGAAACTGAACTGGAAGATGGTCACCAAATGTTAGTGGGCCACAAGTTGAGAGTGCCGTAAGTCAAGGTCTCTGGACTAGATTGGAGCCCTCCTTCTGGCACTTCCCCCCCAAAACCATGTGTGGTATGTTCACTGCACCCTCAGCACCAATGGTTTCATCTCTAAGATCTGCTCCTTTTAAGTGATGTTAATTTGTAATGTGGATATAACCTCTTTTGTGAATGTAACCTTTATATTGAAGTTATTGTAGTTCATGTACCGGTCAGTTACAGACTGGCTTATAGTACAAAGGAGGACACTGTGATAACCATTTGTAATAGATTTTGTCATAGCAGTTCATTTTATCTTAAATGCTTCTATTTCCATCTCCAGTCACTCTAAAGGACGTTACAGATTTGATTTATTTTATAAATTTACTTATCATTGGTTGTCTTCTCAGAATCTTGAAAAATAATTTTCTCTATTTCTCTCTCTAAAAAATCAGTTTCTTTTTTTCATCTGCTGGAAGTAGAGTGCACAATGCATTTCTTTTTATTTCCTCTTTTTTTTTTTTGTACCACTGTCATCCTTCATGATCTTGTTAGTTGATCTTTACTTTCTCTTCTGTGTCTGGGACTAAAATTTACAAGATATTTTGAGATCTGAAAGACTCAAATTGAGTCTGAGAGACTAAGCTCAGAATTTCTGCTTCGATATAACTTACATCAAAGAATAACAGTCATTTGGGAAAAATTACACATTGAACTGCTTCAGGTTTCAATTTTTTTTTCCCTTGGAACATAAATCAGTGTATTTCAACTGTCTTATTTTCAGTATATTTGAGTAACATTGAATCTTTGAGTTTGATAATGCATATTATACACAGGATTAATGTTGACTTGTCATGTAAGATTAGGGTTGGTATAGACATGTGACAAGTTTGTTGCTCTTCTGAAGCAAGAACTTTATTCAGAGGAAACAGCTCTCGCTATAACAGTGACAACAGAGGAAAAACACCAGCACTGCCTGCAGCCAAGGCACAAGACTGAAAGGTGCAGTACTCCAGATCATTTATTCTAAAATGGTCAGTGAACTCCAAACCAAAAATTTCATTTCAGACTCTCAGGCTGTCTCCTTTCCTATTGAGCTACCTAGTAACAATTAAGGAGAGAGAAATAAATGATAAAGAGTGGATGTGGGTTCAAAGAACTGTTCCTATTAGCCTGAATTCTTATAGATGTTTTAGGATTGTGAAAGATGAATGCAATATTTTGTTTAATGTCAGGTGTAATACAAATAGATTTTATATAAAAATTAGAGATGTAGGATAGAGGTAGGGAGCATGGCACCAAAAATCTCACACTTCCTTACTACAGCAGAAAAATTGTTTATTCTCTATAGTTACCATATAACCACTGAAAAATGGGAATACTGGTATGCATCTACAATCTTAACATGTGCAGGGGATTAATATGGCACTTTTGTCACAAATATCATCATCATGGCTAGGCTTTGTGAATGAAGATTTGTTAAGGGCTCTACCCACGCTTGCTACAAGCGCGCTGAGGGCTAAAAAGGCCAATGTGAGATAGACAAGTCCAGTTGCAAAAGTCACAGTGTATCTTCAAAGAAAATAACATCCTGCCCTCAAAATGCATTGTAAGGCCTCAAATACTGGACAAAGTTTTCTCCTAATAGTTGAAAACAAACTAGTAAAACAATCACCCTTCAGGAGGAAATAAATGTTGACAGAGCCACCCTTTCAGGATAAGACCACACAACAGCCACTGCTCTGACTGATGTCTGCATAGATTTAGAGGAGCAAGCATTGCACTGATGTGGGTATTGTCTGTAGTGTTTTCATAGCACTATGGAGTTCAGCGTAGTCAAGGAAAACTAAGCAAGAAGTGGAGCTTCTGCATAATCCATATCAAGCTCTCTGCTGCCACAGTTAGCTGCTATCTGTAAAAATAAATAAATCTAAAGCTGTGTGTATTATGTGATGTAATTAGGTGTGTGTATTAGGTGATGAAAGATCAGAGCCAGTTACCAAAACAGAAGTATGCAAATTTTGCACTTAGTAATCATAAGGAAAAACACCCTGAAAACTGCAGATACAAAAAGGAAATATTCAGTTTTATTCTGTTTGCCACACTGCCAAAGTATTATTCATTACAACAACTATCTAAAGTTTGTGAATATTTGCATTTATAAAGGTTTTTTAAAGTAATTATGGAAGTTAATATATGCTTGAGCAACTGCTTTTTGTGAATAACCAGCTCATTTAGTTATTTTTGTTACTCTTATGATCTCTGACTAAATTTCTTTTACATTATTCTAAAGAAAATAATTTCTACAATGCAATTTTCATCAAGGATTTAGCATAATTTTAAAATAACCGCATTTTGTTGTAATAATACTTCATCAATCACTCTTTATCTATGCCGTCATTGCCAGTCTGCTCCCTAAAATTTGAAGTTCATCTACGAATATAAACCTGAAAAAGCAGACATGAATGATCTGTTCCAAGACTTTCCACTGAGAAGATAAAATTTGCTCAGATATAAGGGAAAAGCAGACATGTTATTCAAAAGATTAAGAGTTTTCTATGAGTGGTGCATTAAAGGCAATATTCCAAGTACAAAAAAAACCCCAATAAACAATGCTTCCTACCCCTCTAAAAAGAAAAAAAAAAAAAAAAAAACAAACCACAGCCAAAAACAAAAAAGAAAAGAGAAGGAAAAAAGAAAAAAACAAAACCTTAAACAACATTCACCCCCTCAAAAAAAAAAACAAAAACAAAAAAAAAAAAAAAAAAAAAAAAAAAAAAAAAAACAAACAAAAAAAAAAAAAAAACCAGGACCAAATCTATATATTAAGTCTTCTAAAGAAAAATGTTACTGCCATACTCCCATGCATGTTTGAACACTCATAATGTCTTCTCAAGCTTTAATTCATGTTGGAATAACAGCACACAGTACCAAAGTATCATAAAGTTTCTTATGAGTTCATGGTTCAGCAAGTACTTTTAGTGTCATGTTTGGAGGTTGATGCCCCTTTCTCCTATCAGATGCCATTTGAGAATGTAGACAAGTTGCTTAAACATGGCTCAAAGAGTTCTGTTTCTGTTGCTCCTCTGAGAATATTTGGCTGATTTTTGTTCTACTTGGGTTTTGTTTGTCTGTTTAATACTAGTAAAAAAAAAAAAAAAAAACAAAAACAGGCAGCTGAAATGTTGATAGTGAAAAGTATGTTCTGTCTGCTGTGTTCCCTCAAAACAATCTCAATACCACACTGATCATGGATTTGAAATTCACCACAGCCTCTCATCTCAGAGACTCATTTGCAGACTTTCTATAAAGCAAACACCTCTGAAATATCATAATTCGTTCTTCTGGTCTGATGATAGAAAGAGGTGAAGGAATGTGGGAGAATATTTCAAGACAGGGCATCTGCCTAACAGCCTGCTGTCTGCTGACTTTGGCCTTCAGGGGAAGAAGGGTCTCATTTTGATAGATAAGGAATGATCCATAAACTAGAGATTTTTAAAGCAAGATCTATACTGCAACGCTCGTCCTTGAGTTGAAACAATTAAATAAGATACCTCACTAGCTGAATTTACCAGATTTACTTAGAGATTATTGGGGCTGCTCAGGCAGAGCAGCCTCTTGCCTGCTGGCTATGGCCAGTAGCAGAGCCATGGAGTGAGATGTTTTGGGGGCATACAAGGGTAATCAGTTAATTTTTTAAAACAGCTAGTGAATTACCCTCTTTTTCACATGTCAGTATTGCCAGTCATGAACAGGGGTCAGCTTTTAACTCCCTCATAGCTGACATTGTGTCAGCACATCTAAAGATGGCATTTTTCATCATGAAACAGTTTTCAATTTAACAATTTTTTCAGACTCTCAAATATATCTCAAAGCAGATTTCCTTGAAAAACTTTTAAAGGAAAAGGGCTCCTCTAACTGATTCCTTTGTAAAATATTGAAATGTGTTAAATTCAAAACTTTATGGTGTCTCAGTAATTTTACATTGCTTCTCACAAAATGTTCACATTATACATTGCTATTTTTACTGGTGAAATGGATGCTTAGCAAAATAACTGTAATATGATTTTAATAAGTTTATTTTACCTTTAAAATCATGATGGAAAAAATATTAAATGCCATCTTTTTAAAAAGAAAGATGATGCAAAATTAAAATTTTTATAATCTCAAACGAGCACTCAGGTACAAAGTCTTTGAAAAGCCATTTTTCAGGCAGGACAAAAATATTTGAAAATATAACCCCCTTTATATTCTCATTTTTAAATTTAGTATCCTGGGTGCTTACACCCATCAGAATATAATTCAATTAGGTCTCGACTGACTGTTTATAGAAAGTCTGTCTTCCAACTCTGTCTTGATTCACTTATGGGTAAGAAAGAAGGAGTCTTTTCAGTCAAAAATAGAAACCTTCCCCCTTGCATAAACAAGACTGGACTCTTGGAGGGATGTAGAAGCATTAGCTAAGTAGGTTTCTTATTGAATTTAATTTTTAAATGGTTTTGTATCTCTGAATGTTCTTTGAAATACAATGGGGAAAAATAGTAAATGATAAAGGAATCTCTTGCTGTGGTGTTTCTAATTTGGGTGCAGCCAAGGTGAACTGCACATCACATGAAAACTCTCATACACTGTAGTCTGATGATAATGCTGAAAACCAAAGTGTTGAACAGACTGTTTTGGATAATTTAATCTGAAAAAAACCTCTAAAGATTTTATGGGTTCCTCAAAGCAGTTTACATCATATGGGTTTAAAAATAAAAAGCCAAAACAGCATGTTTTGAAGGATCTCAATAAATTCATGCTGTCAAGAATTTATAGTTTTTCTTGTATGGTCACAATTTTATCACAGAAAATGTATAGTGTCATTTGTAATACATGGGCCTTTATTAGGTGAAAAATCGACCCTTTCACAGGAAACTAGTGTCTTATAACCAGAACTTGGAAATTATATTTGGACCAGCAATCCATGATAGGAAAAGGGAGAGTGAGAGCCCTGGAGAGATGCAAGCTACTGGAAGTAAATGCAATTGGAAAACTAAAACATTTTTGAGAATGTCTCCATGAAAAGTATCTTCTTTCTCAGTAGTAGAATTTAGTTATCCCTTGGCCAAATTATTAAAAATAGGATAATTTCTTCACAATAATGTTCACATATCTGACCTATTAAAAAATAAAAGCTACGATATTTGCCATTTCTAATTGGTAGGTAGAAGGCTTACAATTGGTTTCTTTTCAACAAAATGTCTGGAAAAGTCCAAAAGGTTAGGGAAAGAACAAGAAAGCCAAAAAAATGTAATTTTAGGAAGTTATGATGCCTTGAGCCAGAAAACAATAGATTTGTCTGAAATCTGGAGAAACTTGTAAAGGGTTTTACGTCAAACCTGGCAGTAAAGAAATCCTTCTGAGATGTGAGACAAGGGGAGAGAACTTTTGTATGTCTGTTTCCCTGGGGAAGGAGAAATGATATGGTCTAGTTGAGGACTAAGATGCCTCAGTCAAGGGAATAACAATACCCAGATCCTGCCATTAAATACAGAAGATGAACATGATGTCAACATTTGCTTTCTGCATAGATTCCAGAAATAAAACACTCCTGATATGAAATCTTAGTATTTGGAAAGAAAGGATGTCTTTGAGTGCAGTGTTTTTATAGTGCAAGCTTACAATAACATTTTAAAAAGTTAAATATTTGCATTTGAACCCGTAGGTGAAGAACAAAAAATGACAAGGATGTTTTATGTGCCTGAATACTATTGCATGGCATATTTGAAGGAGACTCCATAGACAAGCTTTATATTATTTACTTTCAGTGGCATATGTCACTCTACAAAATGGAAAACTGATAACAAAGAGGAAATATCCCATATATTATGAAATATGGCTAGAATATTAAACAGTAAATGCTCCTATTAAACTCTGCAGAAACTATATAATAAGAACTTTATAAACTAACAGATTGTAACCTATTTTGGTGCAAGAAGCTTAAATCTAAAGCTAATCACAGGAAAACCTCAGCCTCAGTCTCATGCTTACTTAGAGCCCTCAAGCTAGCAATCAACAGTAATCAAATATATACACCTTAAAAATAGCAGCAAGGCTTGTTCCCTTGATTCATATTCCCTGGTTCAAATAATATCTTCCCTCAGGTAGTTCAGGGGGCAGCAATGAAGGCAGTCCAGTTTAATTGACTTTATGACTCTTGCTCAAACACTAATGTAGATTCAGGGCTAACTAAAAAGCAGTGAACACAAACTGAAGTCCTTTCCACAGGACATATTAACATATTCAAAGGTGATTGTTTGTTTCCATTCTGTAGTAGGAATGCAGCACATATGAAACTTGTATTCCCTTGGCAAATCTGATTTAAACTGGCAAAAGGATTCCAAATTTATTGTGAACAACAGATACATGTGCCTGCAGACACCAAGAATAGGAAACTAGACAGAAAAAGAACAAATAAAAAGCTGCAATAAAAGTGAAGCTTTAACATAAGCTGGAAATTTCTCTTTGGTTGGTGTTATTCATGAGAACTTTTTAGGATTTGGGTTTTTTTCTGATTCTTAAATGTGACCATGAAAACAATTCCTAGAAGAAGTGGTTTGGCTTTTTGCTCTTATCGATCATTTTCTGTTACCACCTTTTCTTCCTCCTGCTTAAGTGAACAAAAGCTGTAACCCCCCTTATCAGAGAAGCCTCATCTTGTAATGTCTGCAAATCTCCGATTGCAATTGTCCAACACAACTCTGTGGCATCTTTGCCTTTGATCTCTGCTAAATAGATTATGAGTAACACTACGTGGTTTAAAAGCTGTTTACTCTGTTCTTCCTCTGTAAGGTATACCAGCACTGCCTGCCTTATGCAGAACTTGTATTAAATGTATATCAGGATTTTTTCAATATTTAGAGATTTCATTCCTTACTTATTTGTGCTCCAGAACTCTTGGTAACCCACGTCTTAGTAATTAAATCTACTCTACAGCTGGCATTTTAACAGCAATACCACTGGCACTGTTTGCAGAGCAAATTTATACAGAAATGGGAAATTTTCATTACAGTATTTTGATGCAGTTTTTACCAGAGCTCCTGTCAATATTTTCCCAAAACATTCTCCCAGCTCATAAAACTGGGTGATAGACAGTAGATCTCCAGTGTTATACTTAGTTGTGCAGCATGTAAGGAGCAAGCAAGGTTCACCGGGCCATAAATGTTATCACATGCACCACTTCTGACTGGGGGGGATAAATCTCAGCCACAACTAAGTATATTTGATACTTTTCTTTATTATTTTTAACTTCTTCCCTGCAGAGCTAAATTGCTGCCACTTCTAGAGCTCTCTAGCACATTGGCATGGATGTCAGGTTCTACTTTTGGCAAAATTCCTTCACAAGTCATGTCCAACACTTCCATTTTGTGGCCAGCTGGCCCAAGGAAATAGCTTTTAGTTTTCCATGCTTTCATTACTGCACCTTGATGCTACACATAAAATCCTGTTAGTTGTCTTCCTAACAAATGTTTTATTATTATTGCTTGAATTCCTGCAGTAAACAGTCATTCTCAGAGTTAACTTGAGTTTTCTGTGCTAGTAAAGCACAATTTAGTCTTTGGTTTTTTTGCCTGGAAAATGCATAAAGTACCTAACATATAATAAACCTTTTTCTTGTTTCTTAAGTTTTCCTTAATAATGTGGTAAATGTGCCACTGCCAGTGTTAAAATCAAGACCATAATCTTAAGCCTGGTGTGCTGGTTTGGGCTGAGATAATTTTCTTCACAGTATGTGCTCCATTTTGGATTAGTGCTGAAAACAGTGTTGGTAACACAGGGATGTTTTGGTTACTACCGAGCAGAGTTTGCATAAAATTGAGTTCTTTTCTGCCACTCACACCACCCAATCAGTGAGGAGGCTGGAGGTGCTCAAGAAGTTGGAAGGGGACACAGCCAGGGCAGCTGATCTCCACTGACCAAGGAGATATTCCATACCATATGGCATCATGCTCGGCATCTAAACCAGTGGGAAGAAGAAGTAGGGGATGTTTGGAGTGATTGTGTCTCTTTTCCCAACTCACTATTACATGTGCCAGAGCCCTGCTTTCCTGGGGATGGTTGAACACCTGCCACCAATGGGAAGTGAAGAATTAATTCCATGCTTTGCTTGCATGTATTGCTTTTGTTTATTTATTGAAATGTCTTTACCTTGACCCACTAGTTTCTTTACTTTTACTACTCCTACACTCTCCCCCTTCCCACTGGAGGGGAGTGAGTGAGTGCTTGTGTTGGGCTAAGTTACCAGTTGGGGTTAAAGTGTGACGCTTGTCTGCTGCCTGTAGTGGTTTTGAGTCTAGGCCTTCCTTGGTAACCAGGCTGTAACCAAGGAACCAAGGCCGTGTTCCCGGTATTCCATACCATTTTTTACGTAAGCAAGGGTATAAGTAAAAAGGGAGAGGAAGCTCTCACTCTCTCTTTCTTTGGGTGGACTGGAAGCGAAGGTTCTTTGCTGTCGTCCTGCCAGGGTGGAGGAGTGAGGCCTAAGTGTGGCCTGGTTGGCCTTGGGAGGCAGAGAGTGCCAGTGGTTGTTGGTGCAGTTTTCTGCTATCTCGAGGAAAGTAGTAAGATATTCTTTTGTTAGTTCTGTATTTCAATAGTTCTTGGGGTTTGATTGTACAAAACCGTTCTGGTTTTGCCCGTTTTTCCCCTTTTCCCTTTTCCTTTCCCTCTCTTTTCTTCCCTTTTTGGGGGGTACCTTGTAAATAATATCTTAACTGTAATATATAAAAATATATATATATATGGAATTCGGTTGGTTTGGATTCTTTTATATAGTCTTTTCCGTTTGTTCGAAGGGAGAAAGAGAGGGAGGGGGAAGGTTTTTTCACTGTGGTCTGGGCACTTGGCTGGGAGCCAAGTCCAACCTCTGACATGCCAAAATCCTCATTTGTGTTCCTACATTTTAACTGTGATGTGTGACCTGTACTTTTGAGTATTACCAAAAGTATATTCATGAAATGTAGCTATACCCTCTTCCTTCGAGTCTCCCAAGAAGTGCTTAAAGTTTCTGTTTCTGTATGATTTCTGTTTCCCTCAGCTTTTCACAGTCTTACAAAAACAAGTGCTGGGAAGATGCCGTCTTTGCAAATAGAAGCCATCATTTATCCCCTCTTTCTTCCTCCATTATTCTTTGAAACTCAGAAAGGTTCCCTGGTTTCTCTGCATTTCAGAGCTGGATAGGCAGGTTGGGCATGTTCTCTTTAGGAGCCTTTCCGGCTCCTGCTGGCAGGAGCTTTCATGCTTCCTGCTGGCAGGTGTAGGACAAGATCAGTTCAGGAAACTTCATGTCTTTGCCTCTTTTCTGATGGAACTAGATATGAGTATATTACTGACTAGAACTTTTTAATGATTTAATGCTATTCTCCAGTCATAACACTTCTAATTGCTCTAGGGAATACACACAAATGGATTGAACTTCATTGAATCATTCCCTGACTTTGCAGTTGATTCAGCTGAAATTCAGAGGCTTGGCTGCTTGCTGCTCTGCTGCACACATAACAGGGGTTTAGCTTTATGTTCACCACTTCTGTGCCAAGTCCAGTTCTTTGTTTTCTCCCTAAAATACTGGCATGTTCAATCTTCAGTTTAAAGGGCAACCATAGTGTAGAGGGGTGAGATCATTGGTTTTCCATTATCAACTAGGAGGTGTTTGCATGTTGTAGTTGTTAAGGAAACCACTCTGCATGCTATCTTTTTTGCTGTTCAGAAAAAAAAAACCACCAAAAAAACAAAAACAAACCTTCTTTTTATCTTAATATAAAATATTATTTTTTGCTTGCATCCTCAAAACTAGATGTAGCTGGTCTCATGCTTATTTCCATTTTCAGTATTTGGTGTTTGGTATCCTTACAGAAGATGTCCACAACCAGAATTTACCATATAAAGGTTTATAACAGCTATTAAAAAAATGTGAGTAGAGTTCATGGACTAAAATTTGGTCCCCTCAGCTTCTTCATTGTGCTCCTCATTTTATAACCCTTAAAAGTATAAATATTCCTTGTCTTCTCTTTGTATGTATAGAAAATTGTAGCATAACAGTCTATATTTTGTACTGATACAAAACACATCCAACTATCTACACCATTAAATGTTGCCTAGGAAGTCTTCCTCTGAGTAAGACATGATTTTGTTACTCTCCAGAGAGGCATTTCAGTCACTGCTTCGGCCAATATCTGAACTCTAGTGGGTCTGCATAGTCCTTCCTTTCTCTACTTCTAGAGGCTGTTTCTTCAGGCTACACTTCCCTACACCGTCACATTCACCTACAAACAGCATAATGCCATACCTTCATTTTCCATAGCACTGCTTAACCATGCAAATCCTTCCTCCTCACTCCCCACTGGACCCTCACAGACACCTCTCCAGGTGCTGCCCCCCTTGCCACTGCAGCGCACCAGCCAACAGGGAGCCCTCCTACGTCACGTAGCTGGACTCCTTCTGAAGACATCTCAGACCACTTGACTGGAATCCGTGTGTTGTTCAGGTCTCAGTCACCATCTTGTTCACCTGGGGCGTTATTCCCACACCTGGCCAGTTCCTTCCCAAGCCTTGGCCCATTTTCTTTGTGAAATCAAATGACATGGCTGGCACTTTGACTTAGCAAAGTAACAATTCCATCTCACAGGCATTGTCTAACAGCTTTTCCCCAGCTGTATCACACCCTCAAATAGTGAACTTGAACATCAGAAATATTCTCAGAAAAACAAGTAACAGGATATTTTGAGGGCTACGAAAACATCAGACAGAAGTATTTCCTGGTTGCATTCTGATAGGTTTCATTTTATTTGCATGAAGTATTAGTAGAAGTTTATTTGTTTAAAAAAAAAAACAAAACTCATAGGTACATTTTTTTTTTTTCTTAGTGACTAATTACATTTTGCTGCTTTACTTCATGGGAGAAGTCTTTAAGTCATTGGAAATGGCACATTTTAAACTACAAAGCCATTCATTTTTTATGTGTCCATATCTCCCATAAAATGTGTGCACAAGTGTAAATATAAACTGAAAAGCATCCTGATTTTGATTAAATTGTCACTTTCCAAAATTATGCCTATTTAACTTCTGACTTTTTTCTTTTAAAAATATCTTCCTTGTGATAAGTTTTACCTTTTTGAAGTTTTACCAGACACGGCAAAAAAAATAGCAACAATCCTTAAAAAAGGATTGATGGAACAATCTTTTATTTGTACAGAGTCCTAAGCAACAAATTCCACCATCTCTAACTGAAATGAAGCACTGCAAAAATCCAGCTAAAATCCTGTGCCTCACAGTATGGTTCCCCAGAACTCCTAAAATCATAAGGAGAAAACAGGCAACTTCTTAAAATATTAATTGCTATCTTTGTTTTTTCTTAGTCCAGGAGTGGACAGAGACTGTGATTTATTAAGACTTTGATAAAGTCGTTTCATGAATTCTGTCACACAAATTTCAAGGTAGTCTGTCTCTGGAATTATTTTTCACGGACTTCTCTTATCTACAGTTCCAAGTAACAATAGTTAAAAAGGCTTCTTCTATTTCTTTGGAGTGAAACATCTTTTATCTCCTGAAAAAAGCTGAAACATCCAACAAGAAGGGGAGGAAAATAACTAACATGTTGAGCTGAGCGAAACTAAAACAATTGCAAAGCAATTTACACTAAATTAATTATTGGTTATATTGAATTTTTGTTTCTTTCATCTTTGGGGAAAAAAAAATCAAAGCATTTCATATCTTTCCAAGCTACCTCTGGGTTGCATATTTCATTATCATGCGATCATTCTGTTTGCTTTAGCTGCCTCCTTTTCCTTCCCAGAACCCCAGGGAGGATTTATTTTGGGGGAGCTGTGAAGCATAATATAAGTGTATCAGTCTCCCACACGTGGTGCACAAAGGAAGGGCTCAGTAGCAGGGAGCAGGCTGTGCTCCACTGTGGCTGCTCATGGCTGTGCCACCAGTGGTGCCCAGCACCCAAAAGTCCTGCTGTGTTTCCCTTCACAAGGTTCCAAAGGCACCTTCTGCCAGCAGCTTTTCTAGTTCTGGATCCGTTCTGCCTCAGAGATGAGCGAGGTTTAATAGTTTTGCTCTTGAATGTTTGACGACCTGCTGAAAATGAGCTGATGTTTTTCATTCTTTGGGTGTGAGATGCATGTTGTGTAATTGGTATTGATCGGTACCTTTGTGGAGATGTCAGGACCATAGTAATCATGTGGGTATCTGCTGCTATATCCTTAAGAGTTGTTCCCTTCACCTTAGGTCTTCACCAGGATTGCTAGGAAAAACTCTTCTGCTGCCCTGGAATCCCTTCTTAGGTCAAACATAATACTCACATCAAGGCTACGGAAGACTGTGTGTTGTTTCTACCGTTAAAGGAATTGAATTTTTGTTTCTAAAGAGGCAATGATACATTTCATAGGAGGGTTTGTAGATCAGTGTTTATTTTCGACAATGATTTCCAAATAAAGTTATTTTGAATCACAAGGAGTAATGCACAGACTTTTGCTAAGTAAGTGACTTCTCTTCGTGCTCTGATAAGCTTCAGAGATTACTTTTAGGGGAAAATTTCCTGCCTAGTCAATGCTTACAGTTTTCTGTGTGGTTCAGGACAGTTCTCTCCCATGTTGAAGTCCCAATAGGCAAGTTGTGTCCATTGGCTCAGAACAAAAACAAATGATGCGATGCATTCCTAAACAGGATAGAAAGCAGAGGATTGATCTAAGCATTTTAATGGTTTAAAGTGTGGTACGTAGGCCTATAGATACACATTTCTGCAGAAGTAAATATGTAATTAGTAGTACAGCTGACAATCAACTACTATTTGTTTGAGTAGTTGATTGTAACTGATGGCCCTCTGATTTATAATATGTTATATAAATGAATTCCAGCAAAACAACTTTTAATTCTTTAACAGGCAAGAAAAAAATCACAGTTTCATCAATCAAACCGTCCTTCTCCTTCAAGCCAGGTAATAAAACTTTAAGGCATCATGACCTCCATGTGCGTTAAACCATCCATACCAGCTATCTCTTGATGAATATTCCTTGTACTACTCTCCACTTTCAAATCTTTCATTTGTTTTGTTTGTTTATATCCCTCCTGAAACCACTTTGCCATTGGACTTTTTAGTATGTTGTGTATGACTGGCCATTCTTGCAGATACTGTTTGAGTTTAATCATGTCCTTCTAAAGGAAAATACAGGGCAGACACAGGAGAATTGCCACATTTGCCTTTTCTTAAGGAGCAGTAAATGCTGAAAAAACTGAGGCCACGGCAGTTAGAAGTACTTTCAGTGGGAAGAATAATTCTATGTTAAGTATAGCACAGTTGTGGAGCCAGACAACGAAAAAGATAAATCTGTTTCAGTATTGTCCTCCTTCTTAAAAGTCTTTCTTTTTCATCCTGCGTATTTGAAGGTACCATAGTTAAAAGTGCTCTGTAATAGTAAATGTAAGTGGGAACAGGCATTACCAAACCAATTTTACAAGTGAATAACCTCAAATATGAACTATCTAAAATTCACTGCAATCAAAGCTGAGAAAATTATCTGGTTTTCATAATAACTAATTTAATGTCGTTCCCATTGAACCATACTGCTTTTTTGAGACACATGGTGAATCAGAGTGCTCAAGGTGCTCCTGTAATTATACAGTCACATGTTTTCATATGAAATGTTTTGTTTGATAATTATACAAAGGATGATGAGTATGTTGCGAAATCCATTTGGATGTTTCTTGCAACTTTGTGTCATTGAAATTTCATGTAATATTATGGGTATTTTAAGCAACCATGAAGTTGCCTGTTTTTCTTTTAGAAAATATAGCACAGCACAGGTTGATTTTTTTTCACATTTTAATATTTATGTATCAAAGTAGTTTTCCTTTCTCGCCAGCGATAATTATTTTTCAAGGTATATTTTGAGAAGCTAACAAGCACTTACTATTGCCAGTCTCAAGCCTAAAAACGGTCATGAATTATGCTTGTAAGAATGGAAAATGAAATCTTTTATAAAGATAACTTGCAGAAAAATAGGACAATTCTGTCTCTGTTTATTGTTACTCTTTGGTAATTTTCTTGTGCAAGTACCTAAAGATGAAGAATAGTAACAGAAAGAAAAGAAAGATTAAGAGGAGAAATGGAAGAGACAGAGGGGAAAAGAAGTAGTTGATTAATAAGGAGAAGACCCAAGCTACAGAATTTCCATGATTAGTGATTTGATATAATGTAGAAAGTCAAATCTCAGAGCATTCCTACAGGTTAGTTCTTCTCAAGAGGGTAATCTTCATTACAAAAGTTCCCATCTCCAGGTCAGCTTAGGATAAGACAGAGTAGATTGTTTTCCCCACCATATATATAGGTTAAGAAGCCCTAAAACATTGGTATTATTAACATTAGTAGTATTGTCATTATAATTTACCCAGAACTGGGCAAAAGCAGGTAATACATCAGATGTTGATAAAATCTCCTCTGGTGAACAAGACAGTATGGAAATGCATGCTTGAAAAATATATTTATATCATTGTTGAGAGTGACAGGCATGTATTTTATCTAAATCTGAGCTTTGCTGGAAGATGAAAGTTTTGCAGAACATGGACTCTCTGGAGGTGGAGTGCTCTAGGAAGTTCTCTTTGCTTTTCTTGTCAATTGATTGATACCGGCAGAATTAACCACATTTTAATGCAATTTATAGAGTCATACATATCAAAGAAAGCTCAAAATTAATTAAGAAACCATCTAAAATGCAAACTAGAAAAATAATGAATTTATTGGTTGTTGTATTGTTGCTTCAAAACATTAAAAAAAAATTATGTCATGAGACCCTGCATGTTCCTGGTTTCAAAGACAAACTGACATTCTTTTCCTCCTCCACTTACTTTTTAATTGAAGCAAGTTACTTGTTGAAGTGTTCTGGCTGATGGAACTCTGGCAGCCTATTTTATTACAACACATTTTTATTCACAATGAAAGAAAAGGTTATTGCACATGTCATATCTTTATTATACTTGAAAAGCTGTAAAATGTATCCTAAAATGAAACAGAAAGTGATGTATCAAATTATCTTTCCATTATGCACAAGAGCTGAGATACTGTATGACAAAACAGTTCTGAGTGGACACTGACATTCCACAGTGACTCATTTTGGTTTTTGCCTTTACTTCCCCGGAGAAAGAACGTTAAATGCTCAGTTCCACAGGAAAACTTGGAGACTGATGTTAGTGGTGTCCTCATCAGTGGGAAAAGCTGTCAAATTTGTTATTGGACTTACCCAACTTGAACTGGAGAAGAACTCAACAAAAATAAGAGAATCCTTATTACTCTGAAAAAAGCCTTTATCCACATATATACAACATGGCTGCACACAATTTTGAGGGAAAAAAAAAATTGAAATCCCTTTCCCAAAATATGGAAATGGAAATATGATTTCAATTTTAAAAGAACTTCTAATTAGCAATGTGCATGTGTTTATGCAACAGTATAAAAAAGACCTGATTTGATCAGGATCTCTGAACACTACATATATATTAACACATGCTGTATACTAAACTCAGGAAAAATTACTTTTTAGTTACCTGTGAAATTTCTTCACCTACTGAGCATACTAAGTCTTTTTTTTTTTTTTTTTTTGGCTTTGATGTTAATTGGCAGGAAAGAGTGTGATTCAGATATTGCAGAGTAAATATAAGCTCCATGCATTTTCACCCTACAACACGCAAAGATAAAGTCATGGAGGTACCAAGTAAGCTCAAAAATTAAAAATTACTACTGGGTGTTTTGTTCAGGATACTGGGGCAGGATATTCTAATCAGTTCCCTTTATTTTCAGAAGGATTTTTATTGGGCCTCAAAATCTTATTTCTACACCAATAAAATTCAACTAATAATTGCATATTGCAATATCTTAATATCAAATCAGTAGAAATTAGTAAAAATTAGCTATTTGAAATGATTCCTAAAAAGAAAAAATTAGCAGCAATGATAAGCATGTTGTCTACTTCTGGCATTGACAGACATACTGAAAAAAAGAAAACGAAGACTGGACTTTGGCACTATATCGTCTGTGCAGTAGAATATTTTATTAGCTGAGTTTTATGGCCCTGCTTGCAATAATGAGAAGGAACAGCACAGTGTATGGATTAGCAGGCATTAGTGCTACCATAAGCCATTTCAAAACAAGACAATTCTTCAGAGAAACACTAAACTTGTCAGTGGACCACCTTTAAATAACATTTAGTATTAATTTTAATGCCACAGAAAGAGCACAAGTATTTTTGCATGAATAATCATATTTAAAATAATACATTCAAAATAGATTTCCAGAAAAAAGTCCATGGCCATGTTATGTGAATAAGGCAGACTGTAATGATCTCTTTTGTGCTACAAGGAAATATAAGGATTAGGCAATTTTGTCATTTGTTTTGTTTGTCTAGGCAACAGGGAACCCTGGCATAGAACCAGAAAAAGAGATTCATAAATTTGCAAGATTTTAAATAAAAAATGGGGATATATATGTCTTATATAGATTGAAAGCATGACAGAAAGTTTCAGGAAACCTCTGCATCAGTACCTTTATCATTATGTGAACCTGCTATTCTAGGATCCTGAAAAAGCAGAACACTTATTTGAGTCATGGTTATTTGTACAGTTCCACTGATTTAATTGTAGATTTTTTTATTAACAAAAAATAAAAAGTGGTACACTGAAATCTCAAAAAAACAGGGTCCACAAGCCAAGTGCAAATCACACATTAAGACATGATACATGATGACAGGAGACAGCCCTAGAACCATAAAATGCTGAAGGAAATAACATACAGAGTTTTCTTCCTGCCCTTTTGCATTCACTGAAAGGCCATTCAGAGAAATTTTACTTGAAAGACCAAAATAGGATGAGATACTTAATGATTCTTTTTCCTCACAAAACACAAAGGGCAACTTTTATAACTTTTTCTCAGAAGTCTTTCTTTTTGAGAAGTGGTACATTTTGGAAGCTGGGATTATGTCTTAGGAACTTTTTACCTGGAATCAGCTTCAAGAAATCAAAGAGAAAGAGAAAATTGTGCCTTTGAGCCAGTCATTTGGTCAGCATCAATCTTCTGTCTTTTTCAGTGTGCTACGAAGTCTTCAAACACTTTTGAATGCTTCATCTATTGCATGTGAGGGACTGGAACTGTCAAACCTATTCAATCACACGGCTGTTGAATGGACCTCGGGCCCTGTTGTTCTTAGCTCTTGGATATTTATTTGCATGTGAAAGGACAAACTTGGCCTCTGTATGTGTAAGATTCTGCATGCTATGATTTATATCCGTACATCATAACTTTTACATTTTTAAACCATATACCAGTATTGAGGAAATATATGACCTTATGTACCAGTAATTTCATCATCTTCCTGCTGGTTTCCACCACTTCTTTTTTTTCAGACAGATGAATGTAACTGTGTATAGTTATGTTCTCATTTCCAAAGGTCTCTAACTCCTGGTTCTATTTATGGACTAAGAGGATTTAATGGACTATAAGACCTTTCCGTGTGAGGAACCAAGCTGTGCTCCTGCAGAATGTCAACTGCTTCAATGAGCAGAAAAGCAAACGGAAGGCTGATTAATTGGAAATTGCCTCTTCTCAGGTAGTGGTGACACATTTTGAAACTTTTTATCTGACTGGCCTATTTTGGCTGATGCTCATGTCCTCCAGTTGGAATGTCACTGTACCCACGGATTGTGAAATGTGTCTCCATCTACTTTGTTTTCTGCTACTTTAATCCACTGGGCAAATAAAAAAAGACACTGCAACTAGTCCCCAGCAGATGTCCACTGACTGTAGCCAACTGAGTTGCGGTGAGTTAAACCTATTGATTCTTCACCTTTGATTATGCACTTACACAGACTCAAAAAAGCCTCACAGCCACAAATCTGGAAGCTGAGCAAAGTACACAAATTTTATTCTAATGACTGTGAAATGGAAGACCTTTCAGTAACGTCACTGTAAGGTAAGATAATTTTACACTAGGCTTGTGATGCCACAAAGTACTGCCTGTAGTACTTGATGGGAGAGCGTTTGGTTGGAACTGGCAAGTCTCTCATCTCTCCCTTTATTCTATTTGGGGATGGAAGCTGTGAATATTTTTCCGATTTCATGCAGAATGCACTGGACCTGCCATATTCAAAATATTTCGATTACTGACAACCTGAGAGTTTGCCTCCTTTCACCAATGGATATGATTAACCTTCACATGCAAGTAAACATCATTCATTTGTGGTTACATTTTGGAAAATGTGCATGATAGTCACAGTGCTAATGTATGGTAAGCATCCTTAATCATTTGTTAATTTGGTAAAATCCTTTGTTGATTTGGAAAAAGCATTGTTTCACCTAGATCTCTGATGTTTTCTGCCGGCACATCTTGATTCAGGTGTTTGGAGGCTTAGTGACTGAAGAAGTTTGTGTTTGCCAAAGCCACATGGGATGGTTGCTTGGTAACGATACTTGTGGCATAAAAAGTATTGCATCAGGCATATGCCTGTTCCTACCTCTTTTTAGGGGACAGGAAAGAATTACAGAGAAGATATATTTCATTTAAGGATCCTAGAAGATCTAGAAGAATTGTTACCTGAGAGATGAAGCTGAAAAGGGAATGCTTTGAAACCAATATATCACTGGAGACTGCCTTCAGTAAACCACTGCAGAATTAAATTAACTTCCATTGTAACTCTCTAGATAGCTGCCATGGGAAAATAACCTGCTTCTAGCTGCTTGCTGAGAGTCCAACCCCAGCAAGGCTGCCACCTGCTATGGAGAGCAGTTTAGGGGTAAGGTCCTCCACATTTTGACCTCAGGGGGACTTCCAATACATTTAAACATTAACCAGCTAGGCCATATGTTGCTGTCTGCAGCTGTAGCACTCACCAGGCACTGCACCAGTCTCGTCTCTCAAGTAGAAACACAGCACCCCACAGCAGCCTGAGTGTTTGGCGACAGTTTGTCCACAACTCCCATCGCTCCCATGACCCCTACAGCATTCTGTGCCAAGATGATCAGTACCCAAACCCACAGACTGACAGAAGTAGTACTAGTTGAACAGATAAGACTTTTATTATGTCTCCATAAGGACCAGATGGGACCTCTATTACTTCTTCCTCATCATCTCAGCTGTTCCACCATTTTATTAGTAGGTTTATTCCTGTGTCTATCCACTTGTCGAGGGAGTGAAATTACATTCTTTAGTAACTGATAATGGCTAAATAAGTGACAACAATGCTTAGATAGATTGAAGGTGTATTTTACCTGCTGATCTAATGACATCATAGGCTATTACCATGGCTGTCAAACTGCAGTTTGGAAACAGTGAGCATCTGTGAAGGATGTGAGGGTCTTTCTTAAAGAAAGACCTTTACAGCATCCCCAATTCTGCTTGTTTTGAGGATGGACAGAAGTCTGCTGGTCCCAAAGGTTAAAGATTACTTGAGCTTGGACAAAAATGTGATGTATTACAGAACCATTTACCATCTGAGGTTGGAAGGGACCTCCAGAAATTGTCTAGTCCAATCCCACCACTCAGAGAAGTGTCAGCTAGAGCTTGTTGTCCAGCACTGCGTCCAGCACTTATTTTGGAGGAGCTCTAGTCCATAGCTTTTGCTCTTTTCAAGCATCTCTTGAGTCCTCTGAAGCTCACCCTGACTTATACCATACAGCCAGATGTGGTCAGGTCAAAAGAAAGAGATAGGGTCTCCTAGTCAAAGTCCCTGTTCATTACAGTCAGAGATGTTTGTCTATTAATCGTGGCATCAAGTCCAATAACCTCTGGATTAAAGCAAAGCTTTCAAGCTGACATTTTAATCTTGACTTTAAAACTCCAAGTGACAGAGAAGCCAAAACAACCCCTGGGCAAATTATTTTGATGATTAATTACCCCTTCTATTAAAAAAAACCCCACAGTATTTGAATTTTTCTCAGGAATATGATATGCATGTCTGCTAGATTAAAAAGACTTCTATTGTCAGGATTTTTCCCCCAGATAAATATTTATGAACCATGATATTCATACTTTTATATGCTCTTGGCTAAGATATATCCAGTAGAATTCATAGCATAGTAGTCCATGCAATTTTAATAATTATTGCATCACTTTTTGCTGTGGTCCTACTTAAATAGATTTGATGTGATCCATCATTCTATAAAGAATTGAAAGAAAAGTAAGCAGTGCTAGTTAGCTACTCTGAAGTGGGGGAAAAAAAATCTAAATCTTGCAGCGAAGTTTGTCATCAAATCTCCTGTGGCTAGAATCACATTTTCTACATTTTGTTGTCATTAAATGGAAAATTAACCTTGGTCACAAAATGATTTCAAATAAACAGTTGCTGAACACTAGAGAGACAGGAGGTTGCATAGTGCTTGTGTGTTCAACTCTAGCAATGTTGTTTTATTTTTCATTGCTAACTCAGTTTAATCCAGCATAACTCGTATTTTATAATTGCACAACCTGAAGGGTAAAATATGCCTGGGGATAGCTATATTCTGTCCAAGGAAAGGACTCATGCAAGCAGAGCCCAGAATCCATCATACCTAGCACCTGCCACTCCCTTTTTTCCTAACTCCTTCCCCATGCTAAAATTCTTCAATCACATTAATAGAATCCTGGAAAAAATAGAGCCTGGAAATATCTTAAAGTTATGACAGCAGACAGCCTGACAAGGTCTGCTCTTTCCTTCTGAATTAGCTAACTGTGGTTCTATCAGTCCCAACTGCAAACTGCAGATTTATGGCACCAGCACGAAGCCTGCTTTTAGAGAGCTGGAGGCTTTATAAATCAACAGTAGTAATTTTTTCCTGCTGGAAACAACACCAGGTGTAGAACACTGGCTCGCTGAATTCTTCATAAATTACTATCTTCCTAATAATGCTGAAATTTTGATAATCTCTCAAATTCCTTTCTTATTTGAATACAAGTCCTACACGCTTCTTGCTAAGAGCCGATGCCAAAAGTCTTCACAGAGTTTCTCCCTAAGCATCCGCAAGCAAATAGGGATCTCACAGGAATCCAAAACTGGGAGACTCAGTGTCAGACAGAGAGCACATCTGACAGTGGTCATCCTGTCTTCATGCCTGAATACTAAGTTGTACCAGCTGTGCCACACGTCGGTGCAGTACATTGCTGCAGCCAGTTCTTGGGAGAGAAAACTCTCCAGCACTACCACTGCTTGTTGCTGCAGACAGGTAACTGTGATCAACCTGAGACACCAGGCTAGCATCCACCTTGTCGTGAAGGACAGTTAAAAACAGCTTTCTGAGTAAATAAGTCTAGTAACACTCCAAAACTCACTGAAGACTCTGAAATTTCACCTGTTTAGCTCAGTGTTTATAATTCTTAAGAAAATGAATCAAGCTTTCTCAGGGCCAGTCCCCAATGAGCACCCCCAGATGAGATGCATTGTAGGCTGCCTGCAGCCATAGCCTGGCTCCCTGGAGCTGCATCAGCCACATGCAGTGTCACAGGTACACAAACATTTACTTTTGGGAAATCAACACCGGCTAATCACTATTTATATTTTCAATTACAGGTGAATAGGAGTAAATTTCTCTACTCCTCTGTGTAAATTCCTGGATTATAATTAAAATATCAGCACTGTTTTTAAGAACTTCTCTCTCCAGTCCCTGTACTGAGCCTAGTAGGTTACCAGTTACACTTCCCAGTCAGTCACATTCCCTGCACAGCTGTCTTCTCTGTGGTATGTGGTGGAGGTAGTTTAAACAAAAACCACAGGAGAGGAACACTGTAACTAGCCTGGAATAATGCACAGTTGGCTGGAAGACCTGAGGCACTTGGCAGTGCCTGGGCTGCAAAAGCAGACATAAATGCCAACTAACAGAGCTACGGTCTTCTTTGAGTGAGAATAGAGGCACACAGAAGGAAAATGCCTATAAAAGAACAACTTGTTTGTTCAACCCAAAGATGGATGTTTTGCAAGCACTGTTTGCTCTCTCCTGCTTTTTCCCACACGCATGGACTAAACTTTTGCCTGGCCTCAAACCCATTTCTAAGTATTGGTATTTGGTGCCATCCCTAATGAACTTTTTCCTTCTTCATTGACTGTGATTCTTACTAACCTGATGGTGGTATATTGAGAGAAGAGAGAGACTTGATTTCTCCACCAGAAGACTCAGTAGAGAAGACAGAGTTGGCTGTTTTAAAGGAAAAATTATAGCTGAGGTTGTCCTTGCCACCAGCCCTCTACTTTTCCTTTCAATCTCCTGACTATCCACAGACAACTTCTAGGCACATACTTCCCTGACACTGGAGAACTGTCACTCACAAGATGTATCTGCTTTATACATACAGTTAGACTCTGTGTTGCTGATTAGTAGCAGAAAAGTGTGGGAACAGGCATCAGTGAATGATCCTGTTTAGATTTTCTTCAGAAAGAAAAACAAAGGGTTTCCCTGGAGTAGCTGGGAGAAAGGAAGCAGCAAACTGATAAAAAAAAAGTAATTTACTAGTAACAAGGAGAAAGATCTAGAAGTGTTCAATGTCTATGTGTGCATAAAAAACAAAATATAAAGAAGATGCTCCAATTTCCTAATTCTCATGGGAAATTCAGGTGGAAAATTCATCAATTTATTATTATTTGTTTGCTTTATATTAATATTAAAAGCCCTGCCTTTGTTTTATTTTTGCAGAATATAAACAACAGGAACTGTGTCATGACCCATCTACAATCATCCTCAAATTTGAACCGTGTAGGCAACGGTACTGTGTGCTGTACTAAAATAAACATGCGGGTTTTTTCTTACTTCAGAATATTTCAGCAAATATCCTTGCATAAGATCTGAAGCCAGTCTGCACTCCTTAACTCTGTCTTTGTTCATGGAGAGTTCAGGAGAGTTTTATTTTAGAATTACCAAGCTCTGTCAGAACTACAGTGCCATAAACTTTATATTAAATATAGTCAGTTGTCAGCACCATCAATTTACATCTTTGGTGATGTTGTATCATTAATACAAAAGGAGAAACTTCTAATGGACTGATGTTGATACTGAGAGTTATGTCAGTTTTTTATCATTTCTTGATGGCTGAATGTATATCTTATATAAGTTAAGATTTTTAATTTCTGAATCCTGGTTAAAAAACCTCCAGAAATTAGAAAGTTTTTTCCTGTTTAGATGTTTACTTTTACTAAGACAAATAAATAGGTAGATGTGTTTGTATATAAAGTTTAATTGAGTGCCTGTATGCATATATAAAATATGCATAGGGTTTTATCTGCATATGTAAACATTTTAATCAGTATTTTATATATATATTACCTATCACTCACTTCTATATGTGTTTCTTCAATATTTTGTCTTGCAATGTTTATAAAATAATCTGACCTTGTCTAAAGAATAAAGGTCTTGCTTTAACAGAGTTAAACTGACAGTAGCAGAGCTTCTGACAACCAAAAGCAGATGAGTCCATGCTGCTTGCTGAGGCAGTGGCCCAGGACTACTATGGGTCAAGGTTGTTACAGAATCATACCAGCACCAGGAGAGTTTTGTAGGTGTATCTGCACCATCTGGCTGGTGGGAGGAGTTTCTGTCTTCAAATCTTCTTGCTGTGTCCTGTATGAAATCAAGTTGCCCACGAACCCAGCAGAAACAGTAGAAAAAACGTATTAACCAAGACTGGTTTTTATCCTGTTTCAGTTTTAGTTGGATAAACAAGCAAATTACATTGTCAAGAGACAGAATTTTTCATCCAGCAAAAAGATACAGAAAAATCCAGCAAAGCTCTCCTGAAAGAGGCCTTGCCCTAGGCAGCTGAGAGCTCCACAAAATACTGTGAAAACTGACTGGCATTTTCACAGGTTCTTTACAGGATGATAAAGCTGAGATTCCCTTTTACTCCTTTCATCCTCCTGTTTGTGTTGTTTCTTTTTAAGGTCAAGCTGACAAGCAAATGAGTTCTTAACCTTATTCTCTTCTTTTTCTCCCCCGACCTGCTCCCCTATTTTTTTATAAATTTTTTAATATATTTGGGGTTTAAAATGTTTCCAGGTATGAAATAGAAGAACCAAGCCATCCCAGGGGCTGCTTTGCTGGTACTGGGCAGATACCTGAAAGGAACAGATCCTAACTCAGGCTATTCATGACAGATGCATAGAAGAATAGGTAGAAAAGAAATCATTTCCTCCCCCAAGCCTTTTGTCTGTGTTTGTGCATGGCTTTTGACATATAGACAGTTCAGAAACCATAATGATTTTCCTAAGTTTATGGAGGAAATGTATTACAGATCCATGGACTGATTCTAGATTCATTCATCTATAAATCAATCCTTTCCTTCTTAGTACCTTTCTTTTTAAAAAGATCTTCAGTGATCAGAAAACAGGCACAGCCACCCAGGCACACTGCTCTTCCTCATGACAGATAAATGTTTTTAAAATATAGACATATGAATTTTAATTTTGCCTTTGCTCAAAGACTACTATGACATGAGGCTGGGTTAGACTTCTTCCTCAAAAAAGAGCCTAAGGCCAAACCCCAGGACTAAGATACCATGGAGACCTGTGAGACAGCAACAAAGAACAAATTCTGGAAAGCAAGCTCCTAAAGCCACAAGATTGCTCTGTTTTCTTGTTGGTCTCTGCATTTATTAGTGGATTTTTAGAAAGTGACTTTAAGGATCAAATTGTCCATCAAGTTCAGATTCCTTTGGAGTTTTGAAACTTGTATATGAAGCTAAAGTTACCAGTCTCTCAGACTGACATAAAAAGATTTTAATGCAAAGCTAGATAATTTTTCCCACATCTGATTTCTTTGCACAGTTTGGCATTTTGGTTTTTTCTTCTTTTTTTTTTTCCCCCCATCCTAATCTGTTTATTTCAAGAACATTCTTAACAACGTAAGGCTTGTCCTCAGGGTAATTTTGAATTCTGTCTAACCCAATAGCCTGTCTTTTCAACAGCAGATGCCTCACCAGAAGGGACAAAAAGCCATTAAACTATTCTTCCTAAGTTATACTAGAATTTGGTCAAATCTGTAACCAAAAGTTCACATTCTTGTTAAAGGTTTCTTTTCCCTTGTAGCTTGCAAAAGTTTTGACTCTCCCTTTAACTTTTCATTCCTGTTACAAAAAAACAGCATCTGAAGTAAGAAATTCCTACCAGTTGTCCTTCTTTTTTGCTGTTCCTATTTTTCATATTTATAGCTATTTGTTTATATATAAATCAGTCTAGACCTATTTGTCCTGGCCAGATATTTATGTGCCACCTGAACACAAGTTATTTAAACAAGTTTTTTACAGTAACATTGCAAATTTTCTTTCATCTGTGGAGAAATTAATTTGTTATCATATTGCCAGAGTTCAAAGCAGGTAGGAACTACCCATAAGACAGCAACAAGGGCACACCATGAACAATTAGTTCTCTCTGATGTTCAGCATATCAAGATTTCCAGCCTTCATATCCCATTAAGTGAAACTGAAAAAAATACTAAGTTTTGAAGAATGCAAAAAATGAATCCTAAGTGTTACTTTAAATGTCCTAAAATGGAGATTTACATTTTAAATACTAGGTGGAACCAAATTTATAAAGACAAGGAAAAGGGAAAAAAAAATATGCATATATATGTGGCCAGTCTTCGCAAACGAAGATCTGGGAAAGGTCTTTTTACCTTTCAAGCCTGCGCAATGGATTTTTTAGGT
>JAWWLV010000045.1:60956378-60969799 GCA_035041135.1 Platyrinchus mystaceus
CCTTCTCTTAGATGGATGGCCTTAGGGGCTGACGAGCTCCATCTACCCGGGGGAGTGTCCCTGAAGCAGGACCGGGACTCGAACCTGCGACCACGGCGATGAGAGCGTCGCATCTTAACCACTAGACACACTCCAGCTGGGAAATCTTGCAATGTATATGCATGATTTAGGGTATCAGTCCCCCTTTCCAACCTCTGGAAGCAGCTGTCAGTGCCAAGCCAGAAGGAGGTTGATAGGCAGTCTGGCATCAACAGGGACCTTGTTAGTTGCCATTAGCCAGAGTCACCCCCTAATAATATTTAAGCTAACTTAGACTATGAGGAAAGTAAGAATAACAATAAATTAATTATTATTTTCCCTCTCAGCAACCAAAAGCAATATTCCCCATAGTTGTAGCTGAAAACCACAGAACAAAGCTGAAAATAGTCAGCTTAAACAGCTATAAAGTTAGAAAATGCATTTTCTTTCGCTGATAAAGGGAGATGAAACTAATGATAATACAAACATTTTTAAGTAGAGAAAAATAAAGTTAGGAGCAGCAGTTCTCTGGGAGAATATTCTAAATACATAAAATTGCTCTTTAGCTTTCTAAACAATAAATTGTTAAAGAGCAATTTTAAAGAAGTTCTACAAGAAGAAATTTGCATCATTGTTCCTTCTTAAACAAATAGCACAGGCACTACAGCCTTTATTTAGTTATGGAGCCTTTAAGCAATATTGTCTTCCTTTAAAGTGCAAGTGAAAAATAGTTCCTTTTTAGGCAATAATGTTCATTTAAAGTGACTTTTGAAGTTTGGGGTTTTTCCCTAAAACAAAAAGGTCCATTCATAAACCTCATCAAAATTAATAGATGTAGATTCCACAGTGCCATAGAACCTGGCTAACAACCAGAGATTCATATTAATTTCAAAAATTCGTTTCTACATAAAATCATGGCACTGTCTAGATGAAATAAACAGAAACTAGTATACAAGACATGCTATTACTGAATGGATTCATACATGTTCATGCATATGTGTTGCTTCAGACATCTAAGTTTACCATTCCATGGACAACCATGCAGCATTCCTTCTTTGCCTGTAACCCAGCTCAGGTGGAAATTCAATGCATTTTAACCTCCAAAAATCCTGACTGAGTTATTGGTAAATCATATCAGGGATTATCTCTAATTGCTCTACTTACATGAGGATAGAAAGTATGACTGATAGCATCTCTGTGTCATTTACAAGGACTGAAGTAACAAAGATTTTAAGTAATTTTTTTAGTCAAGAATTTAAGTAATGGGAGAATAACACGTGGGGACTCTTGCACAACACACTCCCTTAACACTCCTGGCTTAAACTTCTCTTTTTGCAAGTGATTATACTAAGGACTTCACTGTAAAGGATTAAACTGCTACTCTTTCTGTCCCACTCTCATTTTTTCTCTCTTGAGAACATATAATGCTGAAAAGGCATTATTTCCCACAGGAATGTAAAATCACACAAATGGGACAGCATTCTTCCACCAGCATATGTAAGAGAGTGAGGACCTGAATAAATGAGTCCTTAATATTCAAGGTCAGGTTGGATGGGGCTCTGAGCAACCTGATCTAGTTGATGATGACCCTGCTTATTGCAGGGAGCTTGGATTAGGTGGCCTTTAAAGGTTTCCTCCAGGCCACATCATTCTATGATAGCATGATTCCATAATACTGATTCTATTCTCTAATTACTTTAAGCAGGAATGACATAGCAATTTCTGGAGGAAAAAATCAATTATGAGTTAAAAGGAAGTGTATCTGAAGCTATTACAAATCCTGATGAACATGTCAGTCTACAAATGAATCCATGATGCTTTGGCTCTGTCTTTCAAAATGCTATTTACAACACCATTTTGCACACCAGCAATTAGTAATTTGTATGCATCTTTATCTTGCCTCACCTTTTGATCCTAAAGACCATTAATTGGAGCAGTTCTTTCCATTACCATTTCAAATGGTTGTGTACAAGAAAAGTGACAGTTGATTTTTTTTTTTTTTTAACACAGTCAGGACTAAAAATCGTTTATGGCTTTATGAGATAAATACAGTGATATAAATCTCCACCAAGAAATGAAATGCACATCAATACAGCCCACAAGATCTTCTTTCAGAACGGCTTTCTGGTCTGTGAACGTTTTGAATGGACCCTTATTGTTCTGCTCAACTGATTTATATGCACTTTGTGGGTGTTGAGGAAGTTGTAGCTTCAGCTCTTTCTTGGCAAAACTTTGCTCTCAAGGATGCACAGATAATACAGGAGTAGATCTGCTCTTTATCTCAATGCTCCAATAGCTCAATGGGCAGTCTATTGATTTATGCAATTAGGGCATGTCCTGTAGTCCCTGAAATTGTCCTCTTTGTATGATCTAAAGACAAATCCAAGTTAATGTGCAGTAGATACGTCTGAAAGATAAATTTGTCCCATTATCCTGACGTTCATCACCACTCGCCATGCCCTGTGCACCTTAGATTGTTTCCAGATTCCATTAAGACCAGCAAAACTTGTAATTAATGATTGATTCCATTTGTTTTCTGACACTGTACCTGTAGGGTTGCTGTCAAAGGAGTGTTGCTGGATTACACTTTTACTTATTTATTTACTGTTTCAATCTCAGTGGTTTAATAAGCCTGCATCACCTCCAGAAAACTGATGGCAGGACAGTAAGAAAAATATCTGCTTAGAGGGACACAGCTTCTGGCATTTTGTAGCCCAGCCTGCTTGTAATGCTCTGGAACCTGAGCATGCACACACTCATGGAAAGAGCAAAACATCTGACCATAAAATTACGGCCATTTAAGAACATTTCTTTTTTTAGTTTAATTCAATTTTTACAGAGTTTAAAAGCACAGGAGTATTTATACTATTCCAGAAATTAAGGGTAGCTGCTTTCCCTACACATACATGGCACACATTTAATATGGCAACATTCCAGTCTCTCATTGACATTAGGGAAGGTAATAGAGAACATGTGAGACTAGGGGCAGCTGTCTATATTCTGCTCTCTCTCAGATTCAGTTTTCCAGATAAATCAGCATTTACAGTGAATGTACTCAATGCCAAGGCCAGACCTTCAACAGCTCTAAAGGGATATTCCTTTACCTCAATTGCTGATATATCTGTCTCTAAAAATCTTTCTAAACCTTGTCCTTTCACAATTTTGTAATTGGAATATTTCTTTCCAGGAATCTCTAAGGTGTACCTAAAAGCTGAGATAATTTTGCAAAACAGGTCCTCCTAAACAGCATGTGTAGGAAAGGTCTTAAGAAGAGTTTTAGAACACTCTTGTAAGTGAGTGCTTTCATTTAACGTGTCCATTGTGAAATTGCATACTCACTCTGAATAATTCTATAAAAGCACATGTTTTAAGGAATTTAAATATTGGATAATATTCTATTAAAGCTAAATGTAACACATTGCTTCTCCTGCAAGCACAATGAATTGAAAAAGCACAGTGAATTGAAAAATAACAGTGTTATAGAATTCATATTACCTTTATGTTTGATAAAATCCTAACATGTCTATAGTTTCATTCATACATGACACTCTGGCATTCACAATTGATGAAGCTGGTGAAAAATAAGGGTAAATCTGAAACACATTTGAAAATTATAACTAATTTATCTGCAGCCCACATACTGATCCTAAGTGTCCTTTTCTCAAAGAACAGTCTCTGCATATCAACCAAATAAATAGTAGCTGAATATTTTGTTCCATTTAAGGCAACAAAATCACACAGGGTCACTGTGAGAATATGTAGGTTGATGCAATGTCCCAACCCACTGACGAAGCTAAGGAAAGAACAGTCAGCTTAGCCTGATATAAACTCCTGAAGCACCCACATCCTCAGGAAGGAGCTGCAGGTCTACTTGCCTGAACAAATGTAAAGTATTTTCCAAGTGTGTTTGGGAGTTAAGTGCTCTAGAGGTTCCCTCATCTTTTCTGTGTAGTAAAATGGAGTATCACTCCAACTTTTCCCTCTCCATTTTTGTAGTGGCTTTTAGGAATAGCATTATGGCAGACACTACAAAAGATATCATATAAATGAAGAGTTGGGTAACAGTTGTACTAAATGGGACATTATTCTATGCTCATGACCTTGACCTCTCCAGATCACAACAATTTGTGTACATAGAATGCTGAATTCTTAGCCTGTTTCAGGGGAGGAAAATTCTCAAATGGAGTAACAAGATAAAACATCATTAGCTCAAACTCATAATTTCCATATCTCTGCATGAAAATTACCTGTCAAGGGAATAATAAGGCCCTTCTTTGCGCGTCTAGCAGTATAAAGTGTTGCTAGGAATTTAAGGGAGAAAGCTGAACAAGCTGACCTTATTTTAAACTTGAGGCTGCCTAAATTCTGAAAAGCACTTACATCTATAAAATGGCATTCAGTGCAGAGAAAGAGAGAAGACTGGAGGAGTGAAGTTTTCCTGTCTTTCCCTCTAAAATGCCAGTTACTCCTCAGATCGCACACTATTTGCCAAGCCTGGTGAGTCATAACCTTGAATACTCCAATGCTCACCATACGATTGCAAAGACTTGGTTTGTAGCAGACTGCATAATCTAGCCAAAACAGGTTTAATTTAAATTCTGTCATTGATGGGATTTAAAACTGGTCCTAGCAAACCTGCACACAAACAAATCCCCGAATAATGTGCTGGGACTGAACAAAGAACACAAATCAAAGGTCCAACTCAGCAGTTTTCAGAGCATTTTCCCTCCATGGTATCACTCTGGTTGTGTCAACCAAACCTCCCACCAAAGTACTGAATGTTTGTTCCTTTTGTTTAGAAATTCAGTTTGATGTTTCTGTGCTTGTCATGGAGAAATCAGGAGTGAAAAGGAAAATGTTGACTGCTCTTTCACTTATAACTGGTTTGTTTTCTGTGAAGTTCTGCTGTTTAGCATGTTAGTGTAGGTGCGTATGAACTCTTCCATATTGGTAACAGAAGGGGACAAAATAGTGATTTCCTAAGAGACAAGAGTTAAACCTGTAGATCTTAGTACAGAGGTATGCATTGAATCAAATTGCCTGAGTCTTAACTCATTCATGGCCTTAAATATTCAACAGGGAATCTACACTGGAAAAAAAATTCACACTTACTTACTAATAACCAGCCATATTTGAAAGATATTCTGGGACCACCATCCATACCTAATCAGAACAGGCTCTAAGTTTTTTTTTATTTCCTTGGATACTATAGGGTTCTAGTTTCTATGAAGTTACTTTATGGAATAGTCTTTACTGTGATAAAGCCTAAATCATCATTATTAATGATGCAGTTGTTTCTTTAGTCTTCTCCCTTGTTCAAATGGCTTTAAATCCTTGTCATGGAAGACACAGTAGCTCAAATTCTGATCTCACTAGAAGTGTCATAAACTGAAATATTTAACTACATTGAGTCAAAGGAATGAATTCAAATTTATAAAGGCACAAAACAGAAAACTGACCAAGTATATCAAAGACAACCAAACATAAAATTCAGTGCTACATCCTCATGAAAACAGCAAACTACAAAGACCCATGGACCTTCCTGAAGAAAAGAGTGGGTAATTGATCCAGAAACAAAACAAAATGAAAACAACCTTTATCAACAAATATTTTAAAAGTGCTGAACTGCCCAGAGCATAAAAAACGTTACACAGGGACAACATCTTCACTTCAAGTGAAAAACCTATGACATCAAAGCACTCTGTGAACAAAAGGAGCTAAAAGTAAATAAATCCCAATCCAGCCAAAATAGAGCAAAATACTGAACAGATCTAGGAAACCAGGTAGACTCTGGAGGTCAGGCAAGACAGTAGTAAAATTAAACAGAATTTTGAAAAGATTAATTTATAAACTTTTAAACTGTTTCAGTGCACACTTCTTAAAGAGGCAATTGTTTCAGAACTGTCAACTGAGGGGTTTTTACACTGCAAAAGCAGTAAAAAAATAAAAAAAGTACTGCTTCTGAAAAGAGGAGCTGCTCATCTTCCCTCTCCATTTTCTTCACCCTCAAACTAAATGCAGCCATTTTGTTTTGTTTTAAATCATTCAGATAATGATTGGTTTTGTAATCTTTTGTAGCCTCTACTTCCACCCAAATTTAACCCACTGTGTATTATCTGAACTTTGGTACATCATCTATATACCACTGCACATAAAAAGGAGTAGCAAATCAATGTGAACTCATCTGATAACTATGGCACTTAGTAGATAAAATACTACTCAGCTGCCTGTGGTCCTCAGGAAAAAAAAAAAAAAACACACAAAAGCAAGTGACAGTCTAAAGATGCCTTCCTTTCTTCAACTGTCAGGTGAGGAGTTTTATGTATAGACACATAAAAAAAGTGTATGAAATGCTGTTCTTCCTGTACCAGTTAGATTGGCAACCAGGTTTCCCAGACTGTAACCCTGATCTTCTGCGTCACTTAGCATAGATTAAAAAGACAGCAACAAAGTTACAGACCTACCAGTGAATTTCTTTGGACTCCTGTAGCTGGAGATGTGCAGGTGGAGGCTCTCAAAGCCAATAAAGACCCTAAAGTAGTGCCCTTTGCTTGCTAGTGGGCTTCACTTTAGGGGTTAATATGGTTAACATGTCTTCCTAATTGTCTAGAAATAGTTGACTGCTCTTGCTTGCAGACAGTGCAGAAGGTAAGGACTCTCCTTTGAAGGAGTCTCAAGACCGTGGATTGTCTCAGTGTGAGCAATTTTTCTGCCACGAAGATCACCTTGCTGTGATGAATTTTTAAACCTCCAACATTTAGATATCTTCTGGGAAATCTTCAGATGATTAGTTATCTTGACTTTCCAGGTTCTTTGTTGCACCACAACCATTCAAAGTAAAGTCAAAGATCAAGTCCCTGACTACATATTATTTCCCTCTGTGGTTTTTGCATTAGAACTTTGCTTCTTTGCTACTTTTTCTAAAGTCTTTCAAAAGTACTTTCTTTAATTCAATAAAAATTGTTTGCTTCTTTATCACATCTATTTGTATTTTAATATTTACAATTTTCCAGCTTTGAAGAAATGAAATAGTAGAAGTGTCACTTCTTTATTAAAAGTCAGTCTAACATGTGATGCATGTTTTGGACTGTTAGGAAGGCATAATGCTATCCAAAATTCATTCAGTTCTTGTGTTTAATGTCCCAAACAAGCTTTTAGGTCTGGCTTTTCCTGACTCTGATAATATATTATATTTTTTCCTACATAGCAAAATACAGATTACACTGCAGTTCTTTCATTCCAAATCCAACAGAAACACTTTTTAAAGCTGTTACTTTGTTAATCATTTTGTGGAGTCTATAACAATAGAGAGAATAGTGGGGTTTTTGTTTCAGTTGATTGTGACAGACATTATGAATTGTCATTTATGCATAACCTTTTCATCGGCAATATTACAGTGACTTCAAATCAACTGATAGCATTTAACATATTATCTAATACCTGCACCTGGGATTTTGGGCAAATCTGTACTGATCATTCATCACTTGTAGAAAGCCCTAGACTCAGAAAACTCATCTTTTTCCTGCCATGATTCATAGACAAAGCAAAACTATTTGTTATTCCCAGTTAAAAGAATTTAACCCAGATATGAAATTGGACCCTGCAGTTGCTAAAATATCTGAAGAAGAATGCACACACACTGAGTCTTCATATAGAAATAATATAATTAAATTTAATTAAACCCATCTTTGCATTTTCTACTTTTGTTTCCAAATACCTCCTGCTGAAGACCTCAGTCTGTCACCATGTCCTATCTGGGATAATTCATTTTCCCACCACTGGTCTCAGAAAACCTGGTCACAAGCAAAGTAAATCATGGTGTGATGGGTTGACTCTGACTGGATACCAGTCTATCACTCCCCTTCCTCAGCTGAATGGGGGAGAGAAATATTGAAGTTTACCCTGCATTTTCTCCCATTTGTTCAGCATATGTTTACCTGTAATTTACTGCCAAATGCTGCAAGTGTTAGCCAGATTCTGGCAACCTTATTCTCACCAAAGCATGTCATGACTATTAAAATGGCCACATCGATTTCCATGCTGCCAAATCTGTACATACTTAAGGAGCTACAGAATGTGGTGCTTCATATGAGTAACCAGAAATAGTTTTTTGTAGAAAACCTGCAGAATGGAACAATCTTTTTCCTCTGGTCTGAAGCAAAACATTGGTGTGAAAGATCATCAGTGGAAAGCTGTTGCTTGTTAGTAGATTTGAGAAAGATTGGTTTTGCAGTGTTATTTAACAGACATTGCATCTGGATGGACCTAAGTTTGGGGCAAAAATTGTACAACTGCAGGATTTATATCACTGCTCTGGGATAGGCAGTCCTAGTTCCAAACCAGAGCTGTAAGTAACAGGGCATCAAGGTCTCTCCTGGACTCCTTGGAGCTGGACTCAAAGCTTATTGCAGTCACTGTTTCTGAGCACTCTACTACCTTTCAAAAATTAGATGAGAGGCTTAGATTTTTACTACCTTACTTGACTGATGTTATATATTTATAACTGGATTATTCACTGCAGTAAACTCACTGTTCTGTAGCTGAAGTATTATTATTTTTAGCCACTGATTTTTAGCAACTTTGTGTTGTTAAACTCTTGATAAGGTAGGTAGCCAGAGAGCTCATGAAATGACCCTCATGAGCTCATGAAATCATGTTTCCATCGTCCTTCAGTGTTTATTTCAGCTGCAAAGTCCCTTACATGATTTCTTCTTTGTTCCAAAAAATGATCAAGGAAATACTTTGCTACAACACTGAAGTGAAGAAATTGGTTTAATTGGAGGGGAAGATGCCCTCGAAAGCCACTCACTTGCTTTCACTCATTGTCCTCTCCTTGTTAATAACACTGCAAATGCAGACAGATGTACAATGGGTCCTGATCATCACAGGGCTCAGTATGTCAATACTATCCTTGTCTTGGGACTTGGCCTACAGTGAAGGATCAACAGTCTTGACTTAGGTCCCTGAGTTCCATTTTAACAGAACAAGGAAATCAACGACAATATCTCTAATTTTAATGATATAAATGACACCTTTACAATTATTATAAGAAAAATCTTAATTTTACCTTTTGTGATATTATGAGTCTGTTTCATAGCAACAAAATTTTCTGTGAAAAAGCAGGAGCTAGAAGAAATTTTAACCTTAAAGTGTTACATTTCTAGGAGAGCTTTATTTTCTTTACATTTCTGAAGAAACCAGAAACATTAGACTCCTGTATATGTCCACATTTCAGAAAGTATTAGAGGAATGCAATATTAATACAGATGTAAGTCTCTATATAAAATTAAATTAAGTTTCAAAAGCAGAAGCTACGAAAACTTTATTGTCCTGACTTTGGGAAAAATTAACCTCCTTACTAGTGCTGCCTGGTTCAGAATGTTCTTTTGCATCTATAGCATAGTTTTAACCATGCACCTTCACACCATTCTTCTCTTTTCTTTTCTGCAACCTGATCAAGATGGCATCCTCCTGATCTTATGAATAACAAGTACCTCACATAGAAGCACACGCTCCATTTTTCATTCTTTTAAGCACAGTACTTTGTTCCTGTATCAAATAGAATAACAAATTCTGGAATTCATGTAGGAAATCTTGTTATTTTCTGTAAAAGGAAAATCTCATGTTATCTCACCTGTGTGCATAATAATCTTGCTGTTTTATCAAGCCAGAGTCAGCAGTAGCCATTTGACTACATTTCTCAGAAGTAGAAATGACAGGTGAGCTTTGGAAGATCTTGCTGCAGTAGTTTAAGGCATGACAGTACCAAGCTATTTCATCCAGTCTCTTCTCTCAAGTTGCTGCTTTCTTCCCTCTAGCCCTCCAGCAAAGATGGCAGGGGGCTGGATATGATTCATGTTGTTCCAGTCATTGATTAGCATCAGCAGTGAGGGTAAGTTTGCACTGTGCCACCAGACTGCAATACAAAGCAGCCGAGCTCCAATCACACAAGACCTGTGTGACCTTGTTCTGCATCATGATCTGCACCAGTAAAAGTCTGGACCAGATTGCTTTGGTGCTGTGATTTAAAGTTCTATTTAGGAAATATATAAAAACATGTGCATACTATGGATTCTGATTACGAGTCTAAAATATAATCCTCTGGGCAACAAATTATCAAGTTATTTTTTTTATTTTTTTTTTTTTTAAATCAGACGCATGGACCTACCAGTCTGAAGAATCCTGGCTCTGGATCTGGAAAGAAAAATTCAAGAGGGAGAGGTCCTTTGGCACCTATTAATGCAGTTAATTGGCTGTAAATCAGAAAGGTCATCAGAAGCTGGTGGATGGAGAATGATCTTACACTATTTTCCCAAAGGAAGTGCAAAGAACTCTTCATGTTTCTTGCAGTCTTTCCCAAAGCATCAAATACTGTCACAAAGTAGATAGAGAACGAGATGGACACTGGTATTAAACAGTTTGAGAGCACTGTGACTGCATTCTTTTGTTCTCCTTATCATACCTGTGCTGGCATCATTAAGCTAATATGAATATGCACAAAAGGATGTGAGTTTGGGTTTGTTCTTTTTCTATTGAAATATTTGCAGTGATCTGTGGCAGTAAAGATGTAAAATGTTACAGCATAGTCAAATATAATTCAAACATAAGGAAGGTTACAAATGCCTAATATCTACTCTGGAGGTCTAAAAATTAGCTCAAACCCATTGAATCATAGAATACTTTGGGTTAGAAGAGACCTTAAAGATCATCTAGTTCCAACCCCCCTGGCATGGCAGGGACATCTTTCACTAGACAGGTTCCTCAGAGCCCCATCCAACCTGGCCTTGAACACTTGCAGGGGTGGAGCATCCATAGCTTCCCTGGGCAACCTGTGCCAGTGTCTCACCACCCTCATAGTAAAGAATTCATTCTCTCTTCTCCAGAGCCAGGAAAAAGCATAACCCATTCTAGGACCAATGTTATTTGAATTCTGTTGTAGAAATTAGGAAGTAGGACAACCAGTTTCCAATATGAGTGTCAGGTAGAATTGAAACTAAAAGTGTTTATTGGGATATATCTGATTTGAAATCTAATGTTTCTGACCTGTGGAAATGTCCTAAAAAGCTTTCTTCCAGAAAGTATTATTTCAATGAGGGCTCTAAATAAAATTATAAAAGATGAGATTAAAAAAAAATCCGAGTAAGGAACATATTTTTTCATTACACAAGAACTTAAGGCATATTATTTCTTGAGATAAATATCAGCACAAAGTTGGTGTTACAAAAATTTCACCTCAACACTGGGAAAAAAAAGGTGCCAACCCTAACACATGACTAATTTGCTATAGCTTGATAATTGTTCTGCCTTATGCTTACCATAGGTAAGCAGAGCCATTAAATCTAAATCTCCTGAATATGGATTGCAAAGACCACAGTTCTGCAAATAGCTTTGTGCTGGTGATCTCCTGTACTTACACAGAGACCCAGTAATAGAGATCATGTAGAAAAGTTTGTAGGGTAAAGTCTTTGCTCTTTTACCAATACACATTGTTGAAGAATTAAGATTAAATAAAAAGTATTCATATAATGAGTGTTGTTTGTGATTTCTATAATTCCTTGTGAAACCTAAAAAGCCCATGTTGTTATGACATCCATCAAAGCTTGTGCACATTTGAAAGCTTTTTTTCATGTATCAAGTAGTTACAGTTTCTTCTGCATTCCCACTTTTATTCATTTATCCAAGCAGTTGTGGCATCTTAATAGAAAAATCCACATAAGGCAGTTTACAGATGTGTCTGGATGAGGGCAACCACATATATATATATTTAAGTACGAACAGACATTTTGAGAAATCATGTTTTTAATAATGTAAAATGTGTTAGAAGAAAACAGATAAAAGTCTTCTCCTTTTGTGTTTTATTGTGCGGCTGCAGTACATGCTATTATGCAAAAGGGCAATGATTCCTCCAGCCATAATTAACATTTTATTTTTCAAGTAAAAATAATTAAGTTCCCTGCGGTTATTGATATTTTAACATTATAAATATTTTTTAAAACAATCAAAAACTGTATTGTCTGTTGTTGAAAAAGCATGCAGATCAAATTAGTCCCAAGCAAAGAGTGTAAAACCATTTCTAAGAAGATTAATTTGTTCTCACAGTGCTCATAATCATGAACCTTTTTGTGTTTGACTCTTACAGCAAACTTCCTTTTGGCAGAAATGTAAAAAGCATTGAACTTTAAGTGACCATTGGAAAATATTTGTGGAAAGCAAACTGAATTTATAAACATAAATATTCCATTCCCATCCTCAGTTAATCAGGATATGAAGCTTACCATCTAATCTGAATACACACTTTTAATCAACCAACACAGCAAAAATTTCAGATTTTGGCTGCTTGTGATAAACTGCCTCTGCGTGATTTAAGGACCAAGAAATACTAGGAAGAATTTTTAAGATATCTTTTTTAAGATATTTTTTAAGATTTTGGGGGGGTTTGGCATGGTCTGTATTACTAGTAGTAAGGTACTTCTATGCAATATGCAAAAAAAATTACTCAATTTTCTATTTATTTATATTTATGAATTAGTCCTAAGTATTATTGTAGGAATCTAAAATACTTGCACATATACCTAATGTACTATACACATTCAGATATTTCAAAGAGCATAACCATATATATGCGTGTTTCTTTTCAGGTCACAGTCTTCAAATATAACACATAATTTTTATAAAATGCATTCAAATGACTTTGTAATAAAGATTTTTTACCCAATAAATCTAGAGCACAGACTAGATTCCTTTTATGAGAAATGGTGTGTTACTTTAATTTCACAGTATGTACTTTTTTGACATGGAGGAGAGATATTACAGTAAACTTTCTTCTAGGATGATCTTTTAAGTCAATATCTAAATCACCAGGGTTATATATTTCAAAAAAATAAAAGCCTTGAATTATGTCACACAGCGATACAGGACTGGCTAAACCCTTCGAGTTAGCAGTATGGTAGATTAGTTTTCTAGCTTTTCACCTCTCTATAGAAGTAGCTTCACATCCTGGTGCCAATTTAGCTCAAAAATAAAATGAGTTTGCAATTTTCCTGCTAATACCCAGTGGTTAGTCTCAAAGAACTGGTGCCTGGTTCTGGATGATTACCAGTGCTAGTTTATTAGAAACTTATCACTGGCACAGCAGGGAGAGTGCCATATTAGTGACACAGCTACTACTGTCAGTGCTTCTAGTCACCAGGTCTCAAAAACAGAGTGCTAGCAACTAACCTCAGCATGGCCATTTTTCAACGAGTTATGCCCTGGAGAAAATCAGCATGCAGGTCAAATTTGAATCTCACTTTGGGAAAAGTGTTGTAAAGTTTGCTGTCTTGATGTTGTGTGTGGCCAGTCTTCGCGAACGAAGATCTGGGAAAGGTCTTTTACCTTTCAAGCCTGCACAATGGATTTTTTAG
>JAWWLV010000045.1:60969899-61007691 GCA_035041135.1 Platyrinchus mystaceus
AAAAAAAAAAAAAAAAAAAAAAAAAAAAAAAAAAAAAAAAAAAAAAAAAACACCCTATTAAAAATGTGTAAAAGGTATCATATTATCATTTGAAGAAATAAGCAAAAGTCTACGATTGATGTTTCTTTCAATGAAGGTACAGATGAACACACCCCTGTATTTTCTGGGTTTAATCCACACATAATAGATGATAGACACTCCTTTCCATAGAAGACCTTCCTGAGCAACAACTAACTAGGTGTTCATGGAACATTTTTGTGTGTATGAAGCTTGAGGGCTCATATTATTAAGTACAAACTCACAAAGCATCCATTTTATAAAGTACAGATACATATTTTGAGTTTAGATACTTGTATTAAAAAAAAAAAAAAAACAAAAAAACAAAAACAAAACCAAGCCACAAAGAAATACAGCTTCTCTTTCTATTTATAGAACAAAATGGAACTCTTATATAACAACCATATAAAAAGTATCAGAAGTTTTCATCCTTTAAACTTGTTACGTTTCACATCCTCTTGTAAAAGCCTTCTAAGTGACATAGGCTGACGCTTTTCTTGAATTTTATTTAGAATATCAACGTTTTCATAAAACCTCCTTTGAATCTGCAGTATTTCTTCATTAAATGCAATATAATCAAATTGCTTATCCAGATTTACACTGCATTACTCTTTTTATAATGGTTTGATAGCTGCATTCATTACAGTTATACCGGTATAAAAGCTAGATAAAACTAGTGAAGAATCAGGACCTTTTTCTTCTTATATATAGATCAGTTTTTGCTGGAAACAAAACCTCAATGTTTTCAACTTTGCATATTTTAAATTATCTGTACCAAAAAAGGGAATGATGTCTGTTGCCAAGACCTATACAATCTATTCATTATGTCTGGAAAGAGAGGACAGACTTAGTTCATTAAAAAGTTGTTAAATTTTTTATTAGACCCTGGCTAGTTAATCCATTAAAAGGAACAAACTGCTTTTTCACGAAGTTTAATAGCTTGCTTACATCACGCTGTGGAACACATAAGAATGTGCACAAGAGACAGCTCAGGTTTTGAAAAGTTTTATCTTTTTATACCGTTGCTTATCATATGAAACATATGTAAATATATAGTGGTCTTGTTTAAGACATGGAAGGGTTTTTTATGAATATCTTGCATTATGTTTAGTATCTTTTATACATTATTTTGATCTATGATTTGTTTTGAGTGCCCTCTACTGAAAAGTAAGATGAAGTGATTAATTATTTAGTACCCAAAGATATAATGCTTTCAAAAAACATTAGAGAGTTATACAATCTTAAAAGACTTGTGTATTGATATGTGAAAGGCTTTAGAGCAAATTTACTACTTTAAAGATTAATGTGTTATGTGTATGTGTTTATACATATATTAAAATATGGTGTGTTTGTTCCTTCTGCTTCCAATTCTCTGAAAATATTTTTTTTATTATTTTTATCTAGGTTTATATAACAGCAGAAATCCAGTGCATTTGTTGAGTAACAGACAACTCTTGAGAGCTTGCTCCAAAACCCCTGGAACTCACTAAGAACTCACTCATTAGTTCAAGTGCCTTTGAGTTGGTCCTAAGTAGGTATTGTGTAATATTAATCAGTTACACAGACAACTTCAGGATTGTTCTGCTACTGTAGGACAATAATAAATTAGAGAAAGCAAAAGCAGCAGGGGGTTGAAATTTGGAAATTTAGCAATCATTTATAGATGCATATATGTATGTCATGCATATATACATAAAAATACGCATATCTCTCTACATCAGTCCAAATGAAATGTTCATCTTCAATACTAATTGAATTCTTACTGTTCAACAAGATTCCCATCAACTAGGAACCATCATGGTCTTACTCAACAGAGATCAAACCAAATTTATACTTTAAAGTGCTGTATTGTAATATTTTTAAAAGATTTTTAAAGCACAATTGCATATATTTCTAAAAACACATATTAAAAAGAGTATATTTTTAAAGCATGTTTGAGAATAGTATTTTAATCAGTGTTTAAAAACATTGCTCATGAACTGTAGGCATGCACTGTTTTACTGCAATACTATTGGTGTGCATTCCCAGTCTGTGTGTGTCAAAGGAACAAAGAGGTCTCTGATATGGTCTAACTTTACTCCCAGCCAAAGGACATACAGATTTTTGGTTGAGATAGAAAAAAAAATGTGCTTAATTTGCTGGCTAATAAAACCAACAAATTATGATGCTTCCTCAGCCTACTGTTTACTAAGTGTGGGTAAGAGTGATTTCTGTCTGGTACCGTCAAGAAAAACGTATGAGCTAGAGATCCCCTGCTAAGAGGATGTGACCCCAAACTCTCTCCAATATACTGTAATAAATATGATGTGTCATCTGCTCTTGAATCAAAACTAAGTGCCTCAAAACTTTATTTGGCCATCTTCATTAATTCTCTCTCTACACAATACACTGTTCACTATATTGGTGTCAATCTCAGCCCCCTGTTCTAGCCCACTTTTCTACTTTATTTTCTCTCTTACTTTTTAAGCAGAGTTTGTTGCTTCTTTGGGGTTTTTTTGCTAGTCAGAGCAGGCATAACTTTATACATTCATTTATTTTTTATTTCCCCAGTTTTTTACACTTTCCTTTGATTCTACCTTTTCCAAGGTTTTTCCTTAGTTCCTCTGAAGAATTTCTTATTGCTAATTTTCACCACTCAGGTAGGTGACTACAACTCATATTTCATCAGTCTTTCTTCTAATTTACACTGCATTTTTATAAGATTTGTTCACCAAATATCACATAAATGTTGTGTACTGCAAGATTTTCTAAATGTGTTATAATAGATCTCTTAACTGTCAGTCTCCATTATGTCTGCATTCTGAGTTTTCCATGAAAACCATTTTCAGTTCATGAGTTTCACCATAACTTCCATAAAAAATACTGATAGAAAAGGATTAGTTCAACAGCTCCCAGTCTCACTGTCCTCTCTAATGAGATCAAATTACCTTCATATTTAGAAATTACAAAATGTTAATGGTGTGTTAAAATTCATAAATATACATATTTATATATTTATATATATGTTTTTATATACTATTTATATATATATAATTATATGTCTAAATATAATTCCTATTTAGGTTTGTTCCTCATACACAATGTATATAACACACATACAAATGCATTTGGAAGAGTGCAGACACACTCATTTACCCTATTCTTTTATTAAGGCTGTTCCAGTCCAGCCTATTCCAATTCATTCTTTGAATAGATTTACCACATCCTAGAGGGCACACATATATTCATTATAAGTAATTCCACATAGCCACATAGCAATATCAGCTGTATCCATGGATCCATATGCTCTGTCAGTCAGATTCTCATCCTCAGTCTAAACTCTGCCGTCATTCAGGCAGCGTAGCAAACCAAGGAATTTCTGACTTGTCCTAATTGCTCTGACACACGTAAAACATGTGGGCTTGAGGAAAAAGAGCAGAATCCCAAAGAAGGTAATTCCCCTTTAGTGATTACAAAGCCATTATATCAACAGTGGGTTCTCTACAGATGACGGAACTGCCAATTTTAACACGTGCTGCCTACGTGGGCCTGTACATACATATGCAGGAAATCTATTACTTTTTTAGCATTAGGCTCACGAGACCAGCATGAATCAGCTGTTCGTCATGTGGACAGCTGGTCTTTGCCAGGGAGCTTCAGAAGGTGTGTGCTCTCAGTCATGTTTTGTAAGAGACCAAACCCCGCTCCTGTAAGACAGATCTATCAGAGTGTGCTTTCTCTTACGTTGGATCACTCAAGCAATTTTGAAAGGAAAGTGTCCATTTCCTGATGAGGACAGGCAGTATGCAAATACCATATCAGTGCTCAATAATCTTATTGCTACAAGAATCTTATGGCCCACAATGGAGCCTGTGCATGTTCTTTCAAGTGCCGGTCACACCCCCTAGAACTGAGACGTGGTTGCTCCAGGGGAAGGGAAGTTAGGCAGGGAAAACACAAATGTTTTCAGTTCTCCCTCCCAAATGAGTCCCCACCCCATTTCCTGCCCTCCCACCAAGCAGCTGTCCTTCTGCCTCTCTGCAGCAGGCTGGCAAAGCAGCCACTGTATGCCGGAGGTCAGAGGAAGGGTTCTGGCTTCCCAGCAGGTGAGAAAGTTGTACAGGGGGACTCCAGGACTACCTTGGCCCGTGGCTTTCACCACATTCATCAGGTAAAGAAATCCAAGGACTCCCATGAGATCAGACTGTGTGAGGAGCTGGAAAGCTATTGAAAGGGGAATCACTTTCCCCAGAACCTCTTGTTTCTATAGCTTCATGGCATATTGCAACATGCTGATGCTTTCTATGAGTGCCTTTACCTTAGAGGAGTGAAATTCTAAATCTCAGACTTGGACTTGTTGTCCCGCACTGAGGTTCACGTGCCTCTTTGAGCTGGGCATCCCTTCACAGTCAGTGGAGAAGAATAGTTATGCTAAATGACAAATTTATCTTGTCTTAAGGTAGACAAGTAAGACGGCTCAGATAATTCACAGCACAGTACCCACTTCTGTCCATAAGCTACAAAAAGATGACAGATGAGATACATGCATTTACACTGTAAATAGTTAAATGTAGGTAAGACAAATTCTATCCCTAAATTCTTCTGCAGTCTTTTTTTTACAGGCTGAGGTCTACAGCACTTAAGAGCTGTGACTTCTAGCTGATGGACAGGCACAGAGGAGTCACAATCTATTAATGTATCTTAAAAAAGCTTTTAGGCTGCTACAAAATAGAGCAAAACATCAAAACTTCATCAAAACCTGAATATAGTACCAGTCATACAACTAGACCTAGACCTTCTTTGTGAGCTTCTTTCCATTAAATCAAATGAAAACTAGATACGGAGAAGAGTGTGGTGACATATTTATCTCTTTGGGGCAGAGGAAATTACTGTCTATTGCCTGACTGAGAATTTATGCAAAAGCTTTTGAGTTTACAAAAAATGCTTACTTTTATTTTTTTTTACTTTTGCTTTAAAACCTGCATTTTTAAAGTTCATCTTCTAAGAGTTTTCTCCCTAAGTGCATCAATCACTGTTATGAAAGGAATATGAAATGCTCCATGTTCACGGTTATTTGGCAGTGATTCTACCCTAAAACTGTGGCTTGAGTTCTGAGATTTTACAGTGAATGAGAGATGTTGTATTACAGCACTCCAGAAGTTTGCTCTCAATCAGTTGATTAAAGGTATTATTATATTATTTTATCATAATGTTTGTTGCCTTTGACTATGTGTATTGTAAACCATTTGGGAAAAACTCATGTTTTTAAGAAAAAAAGTACTTGTGACAATTAAAGTGGAAAAAAAAAAAAAAGAACCAAAAAAATAAATGTAGGAGTGCCATTTTGCAGGTACAAATTTTCTTAAGGGACTTTGAAATGGTAAAGAATCCTCTACAACTCTATCATGTTCCTTCTCAAATAGGTATTTTCTGAATGAAGTAAATACAATGACACCTCCCTGTAAGATCACAGAGACCAGATCTCAAGAGAAGCTTCCTGTGAAAGTTAGTGAACCACGTGTTTTAGAGACTCAGATGTACTAATAAGAATGTCTGATACTCCTTCCTCCCTTTAAATTTTTGTCTCACCAGAATTTATTTATTTAAATACTGTTCATATGTATATATACACAATGATTGAATGACAAGTTAGAAACGCTGATATGAAATCTTGATAAGACTATTCATGATTCAGCCACACTTGAAATATGATTTCTTTACATGCTTGAGCTGTTCCTACAGTTATACTGCCCTATATCCTTATCCAATCTGACATCTGCACATACATCACAGGACTGCTATTGACGTGGTGGCCCAATATGACAGCATATTCAAATCAGCTGAAAAAAAAATATTTTCTTTCCAAATTTTTTTTTCCAAAAAAAATTTACTTAAAATAAAATAGTCTTCATATAGCCTTCACAATTATCAATAGCTGTGACCTTTAGGCAGGTTCTGATGCTGTGAATTTCCTCAATGGTCACACACTAGATCAAGAAATTTGTAAATATTGTATTTTGTGATAAGATAATGAATTCAAGATTGGTAACCAGACTTTGGGGTGGGATGGAAGAAACCAACATTCCTAGCATTTATTTATGCTATTTGCAAAATCACAATTATTGTGGTTTTCCATGAGAATCTCAACCCCCTCAGGATGACTGCAAAAATTCGCAGCACACTTCTTCCAGTACACCAGACTTGCCCATTTTGTCAGTCAGGACTGAAAGAAAAACTGATACCATGGCCCTGTGTGCTCCCTTCCCATGCCTTCTGAGAAACTATGTGCACTGCCAGCCCCCACCCCTTCCAAAAACTTCAATCAGTAGCAACCACACTTCGTTGATGAAAGACCCCCACTTCTCTGCATGGTGCTAACACATTATCTTTGAATATTGTTTCTGACTTATTCCCCTGACTGTAAACAAAAGGAAAATAAGTGATTTATGGCTAAAAATAAATCCTTGAAATGACTGATTATGCAGAATTGAAGTTGTGTCAATTAGAATTACCAGAGATTAGTTCCTTTCTCTCACTGGAAAAAAAATTAAATTACAAATTATTAGAGAATAGAAAACATCATTCTAAACCTAACAAAATTTATTTACCATGACCTAGGTAGGAAACTGGCTCTCTCAGCACCAGCACATGAGGTATCATTTTATGACTGGGCACATTATTGGGGTCCCACGGTTCAACCAAAGAATTATGCAGCAGCTGTTAAAGTGCAAAAAACTTAAGCACAGGAGGGAGAATCTGATTAGTTCTTAATTACCTAAGAGGATTGCTTTGGTTGAGGATGGTCAAGGAGTACTGCCACCATCAGACCTTCAAAAAACTTATCTCACTGTGCAAATGGCAAACCTGGCTTGCAGGACAGGTCAGACAGCCAGTTAGGTAGCTCTCCTTTTCCCCCAGCAGAATGTAGGACAGGTGGCAAGGACAGGAAGAAGATGGCAGGATGAAATTAATCCATGGATGTGTGATGTATGAATGGCACCTTCTTATTCTATAAATTAGTTTTCTGAGTTTATTTTCCAGCATCTGTTGTGAACAAGAAAAGTGAATCACGAGCCACTGGTTAAGAGCTGAGAAATAAATGAAGTTCTGACACAAATGAACATGGTTTCTCTGGTGAGTAAATGACATTGTACCCACTGAAGTCAAAGCTGAATTTCGCCAGTAACATATACCAAGCTCCAAACTAGCGATGACAGAGATAATTAAGAAATAATGACGGTGGAATGGAACAGTGTCACAGGATAAAGGTCTCCTGCTCTCAACAAATGCTGAAATGAGGTTCATTTATCATGAATGAGTGCTGAGGCAGAGTTGTTATCTCTTAAAAGCATGAAGCTTTTGACAATGCTGAGTAGCAATTATTTGTTTCTATTATGTGGAACTAAATTATTGGTATAGATGTAATATTTTTATTATCTACATGTACATCTATGCAGTGACAATTGATAGTGTAGATGAACAGGTATTTATTTCATAATAGTTGATCTATTTTATTCTAATTCACTTAGGATATGTCTTAATATATTGTAGCAAAAGAGTGTTGTCCTTCAAAACAAATGTTTTTGTTGTATTTGCACTATCACGAGTTATTTCAGTGAGTTTTGTACTGCTCCATTAGGACCTAATCATACATTCACCAAATAGTTCTGCTGTTGCTGTGAGAGCAGGATACAACAAAATGGGCCACAATATCCTTAATTTATCAGGCTTTTTAATTAAATATTTTGAAGCAAAATAAATTTGAAAGCACTCTACCATGAAATATCAAGTACAGAGGAACAAAACCAGAACGAAAATTATAATCACCAAACAAACTACTTGTGTCTGGGCTCAGGTTGATAATGGGTCTTGGAAATCAATAAAGGAGCGTGCTCATAGCCCTCTCACTGGAAGGGACAAAAAGACATAAATTCATTAGATGCAGAGGAATAGCCCAAATTAATCAGTAAAACCTGGCTGCATTGAACACTTCTAATAGCAAAAAATACCTCATTTCACCAAAGCTTGTAGTTGGCTTGTATCACCAGAAAGAGGTTATTTTAAGAAAGTTGGTTTTGAGGCAAAACTTTGAAAAGTATGCTGACAAAGAGGAAAAAGAAATAGTTTTTCTGTTATTCTGTGAGTTCTTCAAACCCACCTACTTTGCAAATTGTGAGATTATTTCAGCATGACTTCTTGTACACACCTGAAAAAAACTCACTATTGCCGGTTACAACCTCATTCCTCCTTCCAAAAGAAAGCAAGGAAGGTAATAGGGAGAAAAATGCAACAGAGACTGTTAACATGCTATGATTCTATAGAATATGTCCTTTTAAGACACTGTGTCACACACATGTGCTTCAAATATGTTGATTCTCTGTGACCTTGTATTCTATTTCAAAAAGAAGGTGAAAAATTACAAAAATGAGAGGCTGAGTGGTGCAGGTGATACAACCAAGAACCATAGGCAAGGAAGTACTTCTTCAACTGAGAAATGCAGATATAAAAGGCTTATTAGCCCCAAAAATATTTTATGTGTTAAAAAAAAAGAGAAAATAAACCAGAAAACAAACAAACAAACAAAAACAGCCAAAAAACTATTAGAGCAGAAAATTGTCTCCAGACCACCTTCTCATCTCTTCCAACATGTAATTAGCCATCACACATCAGGAGTCACCTTCACTGTCTGACACTAGCCTGGAACCACCTCCTCACGGAGCACCACAACTTCAGTCACTGTCTCACCCCACTTAGGACTGAATGTTCACCAAATGAGGTTTTCTAAGCACTCTTTACTTCCATCTAATAATAATTGTGACCTTTTATGTAACAACTGTCAGGGCCCCAAAGGTGCTGCCAGCCCAGACCATCGCTGCCCATTCTCTGGAGCTCCTCTCACCCTGCCCATGGCCCAAGACTCAATGTCAGCCCCTGTGGCCATCAGTCCCTGCCCCACCAACACCTCAGCAGGGCCCAGCTCCAGGTCCCCATGGCCCTGCCCTCCTTGGCCCCTGGCTGCACCAAGCTGGGACCAGCTGTGGCTGTTCTCCCCAGTGGCCAGGATAAGCTCTGGGGATGTGCTGGCTTCCCAATTGATTGCTCTGCAGTTCCTCCTGCTCAAACTGCCACAGAAAACACCAAACTACATCCTTATCAATTTGCAGTGAAAAAAAAGGAATTTTATGTAGTTACCACCTGGTAGCTAAAAAACAAGCAACAATTCACAGTGGATGCAGAGCTCCAAGAGACCAAACACCTATCCATCCCATGTATCATTTACAAAGCACGATTTGAAATAAAATAGGATAGTAATTGTTTTGTCCTCTATCCCTAACAAATTATTCTTCATAAATTAAAACGTCTTAAATCTCCATAAATTATTCCATGCCATGCATCTCTTACAAAATGTTTTCACAAACCTGAAAGCATTGTTTGCTGCTGGCTATCAGAAGTTTCTTCAGCTGTCAGTGTAGGTCTTGAAGGACTCTCTTTGCTCAGATTTGTAGTCTTAAGTATCAACTGCACCAAATCAAGAGGAAAAAAAATAATGGTTGCTCAAAAAAAAAGTAAAATGAAAAAAAAGTAATGATTGTTCCACATTTCTGAAAATCAAGGAAGCATCTCTTAGGACAAAATATTGGGAGCTCTCTTTATGATTATGGCTTTTATTCACAGTGAATTGTAAGTTGGAAAAAGCAACCCAGATGAGTACTCTATTGTACCAGATATTATAAAAGTATGGAAGCAAGAAGAGCAAATTGAATGGCAGAAAAAAAAATTAAACTTCTGTTGGTATTACTTCTAAAACTAAGGTAGATTCCTGGTTCATCCATGTTCAAATCTTTCATAGAAAAGAAAACTAAAGGATGCTAGAAAGAATTACTGCCATCATGCTATAGCTTCTAACTCTGGGAAATTAAGTACCTCCCTCAAAGTCACAGGAAGAGCCTGAAGACTGTTGGAAAATGAGAACTCACACTGGCCTTTCACTGCTGTAGCCCCAAGTCTCAGTCCTCTTCCAAGGAGGCAGTTCTAAATATTCAAAAATCTGGAAGTTCTCTCTCAACCTGTTCAGTCTTTGCTCTGGTGACAAAATGATGCCAAGCAGTTGCCTTTTTATGCCACAAGAAGGAAGGGCATGATTTCATGTGTTGTATTCCCATGCTGGCCTTTCAACTCATGAGCAGACACCCATTCTGACCAAAATGATCTTCGTTCAGTTAGGATAGAAAGAATAGCAGCATTCCCATATCCAGCTGGCATAATGTTTCAGTCTGTTATTATTAACACCTTTACTGAAAGGGTCACAGCACCCTTCCTTTCTACTTTGCACATCGGGAACATTCCACTTTGACTGTCTCCTGGACTGCTGTATAAGTGTAATAAGGCCTACCAGACAGCTCCCTTTTTTTTTTTATTTTTCACTTCTTACTCAAAATTAAAGGGTTAAAAATATGTATATAGAGTAAAGCAATCTTTAAAGTTTCAGGGTTTATTTTACTGTTTATAAGGGATTTAAAATTATGGAGATACTATCACAGAACAAAAAAATATATTGGTAAATGTTGCAAGACAAACTGTGTTTATAACCAACATTTTCAATTTTTTCTTATATTCATAGCTTCTTAAAAGCTGATTGTTGAAATGTTTCTTTTCCCCATGCCCTGACGCTTTTTTTTTTGTATCCTTGTTGAATTCCAAATTAACAAAATCTAATCTGAGGTAAAAAGAAACACTTAAATGTTCCAAGTAGGACCAGGTTGTTACCTTGTCAGAACTACAGAGTAAGTTCTTATGCAAAAATGAACAAGCATGATGCACAAGAAGCACAGCAGGGAGCTGTTGAAGATTGAAGAGCAGATTATGGTTCTCCCTGGGTAATTCTACAAAGCTTCCATTTGGCCATGCCCAGCAGTGCCCTCAGAGCCAGTCTCTGCTTGCAGGCATGGCTATGAATGCAGTCAGAGACTACTGTGTGCTGCTGACATTTTTGGCACGGTACACTGGCACTCTAGCTGAATGTCAGACAGAAATTCACTTCAGAAAGTGGCCAAGAGCTATGAACTGCAGAGTGTAGCACTGCTGTGGCTACTCTTACACCTGCTTATCATCATCTGCAGAAGAAAAAGTACTTTTGATTCTGTACTCACTAGACCAACCTATTCCTCCTTTGCAAATTACTAGCCCTGCACTCATTTACACCAAGTAATTTGTATCTTTAATTTAGTAGTGCAGCTTAACTCTGAAAGACTTCTGAACCTTATCTGCCTTTAGTCTACCTATATTGACTAAGCTTCAAAACTCCCAACACAGTGTTTGTTCAAGGATACATCTTACAAAACTGGGTATTTGTGTCATGGTTTTCCTGTCCAGAGCACAGTACCCTAATCATTGGTTGAATATTGTGTGGACAGTGTGAAGATGTGAATACAATGCAACTAATTTGAAAGAAGGGAAATTTTCGTCCTTAATCAACAACAAGCAACAAAAAGCAGCCAAGCCAGTTTGAACTTGGTAATGACCATCAACCAGTATAGCAAGAGTTGATACAGTCTGGTCTGATCCCACCGACCAGAACCTGTGAGGTATGAGTTCACTGTGTCCTAAAACATCATGTGTGGTGAGACAGACTGAGAGCACTTCCAAGGTGGAAATTAATGGTCTTTGTGGATACAAATACACACAATGAAACTGCATATTCATTTAAAAACTGCAATGCTATTGAAAATCAAAGCAGTGGGAGTTGAAGCTAGAAAACAAGCTGTTATATCCTTTCATATGCAGAAAAAGTAGTTTTCCACTGAAAGAACACATTGGAGAAAAATTCCATGATTCCCAATCTGAATTGACATTTCAGACTAACCTCCTCAATAGAAAAGTGAAGCATTTCCTTCATCAACAACTTGCCTCCAACCACAAAAATTTTGTCTGGAACTGGTTTAGGACAAGTTTGTGAGCATATCTCACCAGCAGAATCATTAATCTCCTAGAGAAAATAATGTCATAATACTTAGACTGAGAAAAACTATTTTGTTGATGAAGTTTATATCCATGCTACTTACTGAAGTATGGGGTTTAGACAGTGATGCATTTCATAAAGATACAGTGATACTGCTTAGCATAGCTGGTATTTTCTATATACTTAAAAGCATTTTTTAAAATATTTAGGACAGCTAAGAGAGATAAGAGTTGGGTATCTGTCTCCAGCTATCTGTCTGAAAATCTCAGTCTTTAAATGACAGTTTGGATTTTTTTTTTTTTTTTTTTAGGGGGGGATGCTTTTTGTTGGTTTTGTATTTTGGTTTTTTTGTGGGTTTTTTTTTGGTTGGTTGGTTGGTTGGCTGGTTGGTTTGGTTTGGTTTTGGGGTCGGTTTGTTTGTTTGTTTGTTTGTTTTTATTTTACCTATGTAGGATATTCCTGCTTGTGCTTTTCTGTATCTATCTACTTATCAAAAGTGCCAATAGTAGTAAGGTGGTATGATCTTCACTGAAATGAAGTTCTTGTGTGCAAAGATGAACAATATAAGAATGCACCAAAACCTTGCTGCTTAAATAAACAAGTAGGGTAGCAAACTGATCCATGAGCAAAACTTTGACTCTACTATAATCAGTGGCAAAACTGCCAGTATCTTCAGAGAGAGAAAATTTCATTCATGGACTGTGTGATACATCCATGGGCACAGTTAGTCTGTAGGAAAGTTCAGAAATGGAAGAGCTTAGCTCCCAACCTTTAGATGCAGTCCTTACTCTTATCAAAACCAATCTCTGTTTAAGACCCTTTCTTCATCAGTCTGTACATGCATCTCCTGTTAGCTTTTGCTAGAGTTCTGGGTATGTCTCAATAATAACAGACTGCTTAATTTTTAGTTAGTGATGCATGACAGAATTTTGAGGACAGAACTGTAAATGTCACACAGACAGTAAATATGTTCATATTTTGAAGTTTGGAAGTAGGCACTACTTGCCTTCACTGTAATGAAAAAATGTACATACTATTTTATTGCTAGCAAGCTTACTTTAATGGGATAATTATACAGATCTAAGTCCCTGTGAGGGTTAAAGGAGTCTTCAAATAAACCTACACAGTTCTGTGCCCTGACTAGTTACAGTCTAAACATTCTAAGATTTGTCAGAACATTCTGTGGCTTTAATACAGGGTTTTGACAATGCCAGTCTCAGGGAATGATCTCTTTAGTAGCATCTGATATTTCTGAAATACATTCTGTATCTGTGAAAAAGCTCTATGGAACAGATGTTACAGTTTGCATACAACACAGTCTATTACTTTCCTAAGAGCTTGAAAAATGCATGTGTATGAATTCATATGCATAAATGCATGAACCTTCAAAATGCCAAAAGCTTGCTTTTGAGAAGTATCGTCTTGTGTTTTTAACGAATGTCTATCCTATATTAAATATAGAATTCCAAAATTAAAATTGGAATGATCATTTATTGTATCATTTAATAATTTACAGTTATTTAATGATGGTTATAAAGCTTCTGAGTGTTAAACTTTACAGTTTGTTAAATTTGTTAACTTACAGGTAATGGATAAAAAATTCAAAATCCAGAGAGGAAAAACAAAGCACAACAGCACACAACTTCTCATTTTTATGAAACCAAGACACTCAAGCAGCAGACTACAGGCAGTAGTAAAGTTTACTTAGCTGCTAAGTAAACTGCTAGCAGACGATCTTCAACAATGCCTAATTAGAATTAAGTATTGCAAGGCATATGTATGCCATCGAACTAGAAGAATTTTCCTTCACAAATATAAAAATGTATCAGAATTTCAGTAAGTGCATCAGCAAATTGACAGCTAAAGTCTTGGCCAGCTCCATAGACAATAACTGAAACAGCCACACGCGGTGTATGCTGTGCTGATTTTCAGAAGTATGTTCAGACACATGCCGGAACTTTTTATCTATAAAATAATCCAACTTTACAGAACTTGTTGAGGAAATAGACAAGACAACCGCAAGCTTCCTCTAACTCCTTTATAAGTTAAAGAAATAGCCGATGTCAACTGTTCGCTAATTATGCTGCTGGGGAAGCGGAGTGGAGATGGCGATTTGGTTAATGAAGTTATCTGACGTGGCTCGACAGACCGTGCTGAAGATCGCACTGCCCAGGTCACCTCAGAAACAGCGTTAGGGGAAGAACGGGAGGGTCCTGTCGCGGGGAAGGGGACGGGGCTCCGCCCGCCGGCCCCAGCGCAGCCCCCGCACCGCCCCGCACCGCCCGTCCCCGCACAGCCCCTGACCGAGGTCACCGCCCACCGCACCGCGCCGCGCCCCGACCGGAGCCGTGGGGAGGGAGAAGGAAAAGTTTCCCGGGGGATGCGAGGGCCCCCCGCCCCCCGCGCCGGGCTGCCATTGGCCGAGCCGCCCGCCAGAGCCCGGAGCCACAAAAGGCGTTGCTAAGTGGATGTTTATTTTTTCGCCTTTCTTTTTATTTTTTCCCTCCCCCCTCCCGTTTTTTTTTTTGTGTCTCCCCCCCCACCCTTCACTACTTCTTCGGTTCACTCGCGCTGCTCCCGCCGCCGCCGCCGCTCCGCCCCGCTCCGCTCCCCGCGGGAGGCAGCGCGGGTCGGGCGCGGAGCTGTCCCGCTCCGGCCATGGCCTAAGCGGACGGGCGGCCGGGGCAGAAGATGAGTTTCCAGGCGGAGGACGGCGTGGGCAGCCTCTGCCACAAGGCTCTGCAGATCATCTCCGAGCTGTGCCTGGGCGGGCAGGTGGAGCGGGAGAAGTGCGCTGGCATCTTCCCCCTGGAGACGGCCCGACAGGGCATCGGTGGCACAGGTACCGATACGCCGGACCCGCCGCCGGGCTCGTCCTGCCGCCGCCGCGGGGCGGACAGCGACGGCGTGGGCGGCCGGAGAGCGCAACTTTTTCCTTTGCTTTCCCTGCGTGCAGAGGGGGCGGAAGGGGGGCAGGCACGCAGCCGGCTTTAAAATCTCTCCCTCTCGCAGCCCGCGGAGGCTCCCGAGAAGCAGCGAGGGAAGCGCCGGGACCGCCGGGGTGGGGGACAGCGCTCCGGGGGAGAATGTGGGGCAGCGGGCGAGGGTGCGGGCGTGGCACGGGGAGCGCTGAGAGATGCCGAGGGGACAGAAATCGCCGCCGGCTGGAGCCCCGCCGCCGGAGACGGCCCCGTACCCCCGCAGCTCCCTCGTTCGCCCCCCGCAGCTTCGCTCCGGCAAGGTTTTCCCCGCGGCGGGAGTTTCTCCTTAGGCAAAGCTCGGACCCGAACTGCTGCGTGTATTTGCGGAGCCGTGCGTGCGGGGAGAGGGGCGGAGGGGCTGCATCTGATGCTCTTGCCACGGGTGGGCAGTGGTTCCGTGCGACGGGCGCACCACGCGTGGGCTGAGCCCGCTCGCCCTCTCTCTTCTCCCCGACCGTCCTTCAGCGTTTGGCGGGTCGCGCTGGCGGCCCCGGCAACAGGTTGCGCGGCGGGGCGGCGGCGGGAGGACGGGCAGCAGGCTCGGCTCGGGGCTCAGCATGGGCTCGGGGGCATCTTTGGCTCGGGGCGCAGCTCGCCAATCCGCTGCTCGCAGTATCCCCCGTCTGAGCGGGTGTGAGGCATTTCACACCCTTTCCGCTAAGCGCTGAGGGCGGCAGGAGAGCTGTCTGACGGTCGGTGGGAACCTGTGAAATCAGGGCAGCACTCTGGTCCGGGACTCATCCAGAAAAATTTAGGGAAGGTGGAAGGAGGGAATTCGGATTAATTCAAGCATTCTGAAGCCAGAAAAGTTGTCGGTATCGAAACTAAGATTTTGAATCTTAAAAGTGGTGTCTTTGGTCCCGAATTTCTGAATTTTCTGTATCTTTCGGAACTGACTCTTGCATTATCCTGTGCAGTACTCTCTGGACACCTTGCTTTCCTTGGCACTTTTTTTTAGGACGGGGCTTGAAAATCAGTCAAAGTTCTGTGCTTGATTTCTGCCGGGAGGGGTTGATAATCTCTTCTGTCTGCCCATAAATGCAAATGTACAGCTTGCATTATGGCCAGCAAATGCCAAGTGTGCAGTGCAAATTAAATAAATTAACACCAGGTCATGTAAAGCAGCAGGCTCTCAGTGTGTGCCTCAGCTGTGCTCTCGCTGCCGCCGCAGCTGATATTTTTATTTTTTCTTCTCTTCTAATACCCACGGTTTTTAGTGCAAAACCCCGGGTTGTTTGTAATATCTCAGATCAAAAAAACCTGTTGTCTGATCCTGCCTGACCCAGCCCGGCCCGACCCAGCGGGTCTCGGTTCTCCCCGGGTGCCCCTTCCCCTGCTGACCTCATGGCCGGGGCAGGGCGCAGCCTGCTTCCCCCAGCACGGATCATAAATTTATTGTGCTTTACAAATGCCAAATACTGAAAATGTTCTGATCAATCATGCACTGTGTTAGTCGTCATGGTCCAAATGGTAAAAGGGTGAATGAAAATAACAGTACCCTGTGGAGCCTGGAAACTTGGGCTCTGAAAAGAGTTGATCTGATTTTTAGAGGGCACTGCACAGGGAATCAGTATTAGGTATCATGTAAAAATAAAGTTGTTGTATGAACAGGTGGGATATGAAGAATACAAAGCATCCCACGAGGTAGACCAAGATCTGCTGTTTAGAAAATATGAGTCTTCAACATTAGGTTTGATATTACATTGTGTACAGTAACAGGAGCTTCTTTTTAAATATTTCTTGAATGTCAATGATCTTGTTGGTCTTTCATTTGTAAACCCTAGCTACCTTGCAATTGTTGGATTAGGAAAAGGAATTATAATTAACAGACAAGGAGCTTGAACAACTGGGTCCCACATCTCAGATGAGTTCCGAATCTTACTTTTTTCTCCATAAAAGGAAACCATCATTAGATGATGGGTGTAAGGTTTATTGACATGCACATTATATTGAGCATTGTCTCATTAATATAACACTGCTAATGAACATATATTAATGCTTTCTGTTTCCAGAGGAGGAACAGACACACTGTCATTGTTGATAATTGACAATATTTTAATATGTAAACACTTGGATAGACAAGATATAAATATCACTTGCATCAATTTTATGAACAGAAAGATCCTAAATACAGTTTAGGCTGAGAGGAATGTTGTTATTGAAAGGTTAGCCATATCGTATCTCTTCTGCTCTTCAAATCCACATAGAGTTCTTTATCATCTCTATGGATAAAGCTAATGTTGTCCAGAGTGTTGAGCATCCATAGTTCCTGTTCATTAAAGGTAGAAATGTCAAGTGTTCTTCATAATTGTTCTGAGAATGTAAGTCATGAGTATTTATGTTTGTTTGAATCTGTGCCTCATACACAGGGTGGAAGCATTTGGTGTGAGATATGTACCCATATCCTTCCTGCCTGAGTAAATTCTGCACAGTTCTGTTGTCATGCAGCTGTAACTATATGGTGGAGAGCCTCGAGGAACGGCTAATTTAACCTTATCAGTTTTTCTCTATGTCCCCAATGATGCTGTGGGAAGCACTTTCCCAGTGCCCACACTGGGTGACACGCATCACGGAACCAGTTCAGCTATCTGCTCTCTGGGGCTCCAGCTGTAGCAGTGTGCTGGGAATTAGCTCCTGCAACAAGCACTGAAGTGTGTGGAGAAAAAAGCACTGTAGTAAGAAGATAATTGAGTTGTAAGGAGGATTTGTGCAGGGCTAAGAGTTGGATTTGATGATCCTTGTGGGTCCCTTCCAACTCAACATATTCTGGGATTCTGTGACTTTTGGAATATGTGAGGAAGATAAAAGACTCTGAGATGGTTTTTACAGAATAATGGCTTATTATTATATGTTGTTATGTTATACAATCACAACTTTCAATGGAAATCCAAAAAGCAAATAGCCCTATAGACAGTAAAAGAAGGAGAGAAAAAAATAACCAATGTCTATATAGGGGTAGCATGCTCTCTCTTTAAAGGATGGGTTCATTCAGTTTCCATCATCTCAAAAAGATACCTAAAAGTGTCACAAAGGTAACATAGGTAAAAGTCACTACTAAGCTTCCGCTAAAAGAAAGAACTCTAACCTTCACCAAGCCTGACAAGAAATGTTTGGACAGTGCTCTCAGGAATGTGGTGTGATTATTGGCAATGTTCTGTGCAGGGCCAGAAGTTGGACTTGATAATCTTTGTGGGTCCCTTCCAACTCGGAATATTTTGTAATTATGTAAATGATGAGGAAACTCATATTTGGAAAGGAAAGAATAGTGCAAGGAACCTTTCAGAAAGTAAAAGAGTAGATGGTGAAAAGGAAAGCAGACTCTTTCTATTTAGTACAAGAATAAAAACATGTTCTGGAAGTTGAAAATATTTTAAAATGCAGCAAGAACTACATTGATACAGTTGTGTTAGTGAGTGTGGTGATTGCTTTCTGTTCAGCTAGACCATGAAAAGCAGCCAGGTTTCTCAAAGCAATCAGCTACTTGAGGCAGAAGATGCACCACCCAATCACAGGCTCAAAGCAAAATATGACCTCGTGACCCAAGAAGTTTCCCAGGGAAGCAGAGAGGCTGGGCACTGATTTTTTTGATAGTGTAGGTGTCTAGATAGGAGAAAAAAGCATGACAAAGATAACAGAATCAAACACAAAGAAGAGGAAGCCAGCGACACAAAATAAAAAATGGTGAGTATGGCTCTGGGAAGGCAGAGTATAACAAAATGAAGTAACAAAGCAGAAAGGAGAGATATTCAGGTTTGCTGCCAACCAGAGAAATAAGAGTTTGTACATTCTTTGTGAAGAAACAGGATTACATGAAAGAAATGACTGATTATTCAATAGGTTTTTTGCTCTCAGTGACAACATCACCACCTTAGGACCCTCAATTACTTCTCACTGCTTGGGTCAGGAAGGGATAATCATATTTGGTGTGATGGATAATTAATCTATAAAACTCATAGCAAAGAATCTTAGTGAGATAAATAATTTTGTAAATTTCCAGGAACTTTAGACAATTAGTGAAGATAGACATCTGTTGTTATATTGTCTGCCCTGGTAATTACAAGAACTATTCATTCTCATCTCAGGGGAATGCTCAAGTGAAAAGATTAGGAAGCTATTTATGTTTATGGTACCTTTATATGATCAGATTACTATGTGAGCTTTCTTCTCAAAGTAATAACATTTTTGGCAAAATGCTCAATTACATGTGCAGCTCTTTTGTTTTTATTTTACATCTCCAGAACATTTGGGTAAAATGGTTAAGATGTCAGCTGTAAGAGTTTAGGTGGAAAATAAATGAGAGGTGGATGTGCAGGATTGCACCCAACACAATTTATATCTGAGCCTAGTGAATTATTTATTTCTATAAGTCTCCAAAATACATACATGCAGTGTGGTTATACCTATATTTTAGCTCAGGATATCTGACTAATAAAGGACTCAAATTCATTTTTTCCAGTTAGGCATACCTCCTCATTTTCAATGGAACCCAGCACATCAAAGGTTCCAATTGTGAACATTTCTGAAGATTAAGCAAATTGCATACAGCATAATGAGAGGAGTTTGGGCATTCTGCTCTAGGGACACATGTTTAAAATTCATTTTATGTCCTCTGCAAAGAGTAGTTACTTTCTGCTGTCTTTGCCTTTTTTTAGGCCTGCTGGTCATGCAAAACTTTACTATCTCATTATCAGTTCTCATGGGTGACCAAAGTTTATTATGAAGCTGGGAAACCAGCTGCTTTCCTGCCAGGAATGGCATATTTTAGCCCACTGGAGTGGGTAGAGACTATCTAGAGAGTGATGTTCCCTCTTGCTCTTTTGCTTGTCAGACAATTGATTTTTTAAAGTTGATGATACAAAGAGCGTCGGCTTCTACAAGATCATTTGTTATTCATATTAATATTCTACTCACAGTTATTTTATTAACATAAAAGTTTAACCTACCAAATTTTTAACCCTACCCCTGATTGACAGTTTGCTATAGAAGTATAGAGGGAGTAAGAAAACACTGGAGCCACCTGCATATGGCCATTCTGTAACACAGCCTCATTCCTCTATGAAGATCAATGTCTTGTGTTCTCCTGTTGTAGCTGGCATGAGTTTCCAACTGGCTGTCAGATGCTTCCCTGACAACCCTCAACCTCCTTGATGTCATCTGATGCTTTACTTTTAGTTCTGGTTCCTTTAAACATGCATATGCTCATCCACACGGTGCACAGACAAACACAAAGAGTTTAAGCTGTAGGTATGTTTACACTGTCTGGATATATTTAGGAGAGGAGGAAGAACAGATTTGCCCTGTAGAGTGCTTCTAAGTTCTTCTCAGCTATTCCAACGTTAGCATGAAGGGGACAAGAAATAGACTGAACAAATGTGAAGACTATTGCTACCAATGTAGGACAGGAAAAGAATGTAGGACAACGTCATACAGGAAAGGAACATTATTCTTCATGAGAAAGTAGCAATTGTGTGACACAATTGAGTATTCTGTTACAGAGAAAGGAAACTGAGCATCTCCACTAGAAGTGGGGTAAAATTAAGTAATAAACATTTCAACAATTAGCAGACAGACCAAATTATTTACCATGCAGTTCAGCACCTTGTTAGAACAATGTTGCCACTGGAGAAAATGACCTGGTGGGAAAAAAGTGCAGGGTTACTGAAAAATACCACTTACTAAATCAGTGTTAATAAGCTGTGAAAATCAGACATGCATCTAATTCAGCAGTGTAAAGAAAAAACAAAGGGGTAAATACACCAATGAGGCCAGATTTATTTACGGCAAAAATGAAGGCAGTCACAACAACACAAAGGTGCTTAACATGCAGACAGCAGTGATACACAATAAAAACAAGAGCTTTACAACAGAATCTTCCTCTATACTCATTTTGTAAAGAAATACAGATGAAAAATGCAGAAACATTTGTAGCATCTGGAAGACAAATCTGTAATAATGAAGAGACATAGTGTTTTCCTGTGTCCTGTCACATTTCTGAGAAGTTTGTTATATAATTCTGGGTGAGAATAAACACAGCCATGACAATTCAAAACTTACACTTGAGCTGCATGAACCTCGTTACAGCTGTGGTATGCTTATGATGAACAGCAGACCAGCGAGTTTATGATGTGTTTTCATTTCCCTTTCTCATCTGAAAGAGCATAATGAGGGTTTCTTGCAGACACTGAGACATCCTCACAAGTACGAGAGCATCATGGGACCAAGCCCAAAGCTGGGTTTTTTTGTTTAATGGAAAGCTAGATGGGCAGATCTGGGTCAAGCAGACAGTTCATTCCTATTGAGATTAAGTGAGAGTCAACAAGTAGAAAAGCAGGTAGGCCACAAAAAGCCTTGTGAGTGAAGACCAGTAGTTTACATTTAGTGTGTTACAGATGAGAGGGCAATGTGCAACATCTTTTTCTTCCTGCACTGCAGACAAAATATCCCCAACTCAGTCAGACAAAAGTGAGAGCCATCTTCTCTAATATAATTTAGATAAATTGATGTTGACATGAGATTAATAATTCTATGGGCTGTAATCACAGTGTAGTTAATCACAGTGATACCTGACTTCATTTGGTTCCCTTACTGTCAGGAAATATGCCACCATAGAGCTCTGTTAGCATTAAGAAGTGACATACCAGAAGGTAGATGTTGATGGCTGTGTTGAATGAATTAACAACCTAGGAGGGAACACACTCACAAAGGTAAAAAGGTTTGAGGAAGATCTTCAAAGCATGCTTCTCCATGAGAACAGGAGAGGAGGTCATACCTGCACTTTTAAGTGAAAGGCTATTTTTGCCGTTTGAAATAAAAGTTGGCTGTTTTGACAAGCTCAGGTTATGAGAAAAAATATGAGGCTCTGCACCCAGCCACTTTCTGAGGCATGTTAAAGCATCGTATCCCCATCTGAAGGGATTTGGATGAGACAGAGATAATTGTGGAAGATCTGCTAATGCAGAGTAAGAATTAACACCAGCAAACTTTTACATGCTTAAAATTTTCCCAAGGAAAACTGAGCAACAGAAATGATGGGTTGGACCAATTAGTTCATATACGTGGGAATAAGAGAGATTTATTTGCCCTAGACCTTTTATAATTTGTAAGGCTCCTGCTTCCCTTCAGATCCTGGATAATCAGAGACATTAATTTATCTGATTGAGCTGACTTGTGGTATTACAGACACAAGAGTTCCCTTATTTTGGAAATGGTGAAATTCCTTATGGCTGATGAAGAAGAGAATAAGTTTAAAGAAAAATATGTTTGAAAAAATTTACATACATTGTTCTTTAAATATGTAAAAGAACCAGGATCAGATACAGACAAAGAAGTGGGTCAAAAGAGAACATAACCCCCCCACTTTTTTTCCATGTGTTCCTTTTTCACATGTTCCTTTGCTGGCAAGAGTACATTCTTTTTAGTATGGTTTGCATCAGACATGTGCCTGACCTTCATACACATGGGCAGTTACATCACAGCACTATATGGTCTCTCTCTCTCTCTTCAAAATCATGAGTTTGTGGAGTATGTTTTTCCAAAGTCAAGCCTCCAGAGGTATATGTTTTCTGGGCACTGTCTAAAATGTAAGTGACCTTAATTGGTTTGGAAATGGAAGTCTGCCAATGTGCATGTTTGCAAATGGATTCATGGGCAGAACTTCTCTGAGTCAAGTTCCAAACAAGAAATTTTTAGAAGCCATGGTACAGAAACCATTGCTCAAAACATTACCTAACATCTGAGGGAAAAAACCAAACAAACCAACAACAATAACAAACAAACAAACAAAACCCAAAAACAAAAGCAAAAAAGATGTTTCTGAAGTACTTGTGTAAAAGCCAAAAGGCTGGCTGTATAGGAGCCTTTTATGGTAGAAATGTCTCTGAGGATATTTCTAAAAATGTGGAGGGATTTTGAAGCTTCTCAATAGACATGCCTGTCTCAAATGAGAAATATAAAATTGTCCAAAATTCCATATCTTGACAGAGTAGTTTTAAATATAAACCCATGAGGAAACAGAGTACTTTCGGTTATGAAATTTTATCAAGACTATGAAGATGACATTAAGGACGGAGGTCAGTAAAGCAAGGTCACCAGGAGTGAAATGATAACTCCACTGAAATCACGGGAAGATCTCCCACTGATCAGAAAGAGGTGTTGTGAGAAAAAAAGATTTTCTTCACATTATTGAGTATACCCAGCGTGAGAACAATAATGGGAAAAGCATAATGCTTTTTATCTGGAGATGAACACTCAGAAAAATGTTCTGTTCTGTGCAAATCTTTACCATTGAAGACAAGCTGCCATTACCAGCTCAGAAAAAGAGTTGCCAAAAACTGGTTGTAGTTTGAGACAGTGTTTCTTTTCTTTCTTACCAGTAACCAGTGAGAACACTGTTCACAATGTTGACAATTAATGTTGTCGCCAGCAGAATTAGTATGTCTCCTTCTGCCCATAAAAAGTTAGGCAGTCTTTGAATTTGTCATCAGTTCTACTCCTCTAAATCATATTTTGTATGTGAAGTACAACCCTTGTCTGATGACATATCCATCCTTCAGTACCTATTTTCATTCCTAACCAGGTATCTGTGGCAGGGATATGAAGCAGCTCCTAGTCTGCAGAACTCTCTTAGTGTTTTATATTCTTTAACCAAACTTCCTAGAAAAAGGTAATATAGGAGAAATATCCAGTCTAACACACAAAGGCTTTGGGAAGCTCCATTTGACTGTTCTTCAAATTGTTTCAATCTTCATGTAACAACAAATCTCTTGCAATTGCTCAATAGAGCGACTGACAGAAGTAAGGAAATTAAGCAGTATGCTTCCTATGTCAATTTATGTGGCAGAATGATTGCTTTTTAGCAATTGTGGATGTAAATGTAATAAACACTTCCTTGGAGTGAACTGGTTTTGCTCAATTTTTTTGCAATTAAAGTATTTTGTTTCTCTTAAAGTATCTGTTTAAGTATTCTCTTTTAAGTATCTGTTGCATTATGAAATACAATATGTGAGGGATTTTAATTTATTAGTAAAATAACAAAAATGGAGACTCCAACTGTTTGTAAAACTAGTTCCTTATCTCTTCAGACTTCAGATATTTCATGTGACTATTTTAGGGCTATAAAACGCATATTTTCTGTAAGGATTTTGGGAGCGACTGCAAATTTTAAACAGTTTAGTAGAAATACAGAAAAACAGCTTAGAGAAAGCTGAAGTACAGCAGTAGGTGTTGAAAGGAGACACCAAGTTAGTTGAAGGCTTGAAAAATGTCTTGCAGTGAAAATCTTAAATTAGAATTGGGTAGAAATGCTTTGATGGAGTGTTTTCCGACTGATAGTATCTATTCATCAAATTGAAACTCTGCTGGAAGGGATCAATTTTCATATATCTGGTTTTGAAATGTTTCCAGCAGTTTCAAAGTTGTTAAAACATCCTGTTTCAACATTTTCTAAATGAAAAAATCCTACAGTTTTCATTTCTAAAAGCCTTCCTCACAAAATGTAACCTAATTATGCCAACCATTTCTAAACTGAGCTGGAAATATTGCAAATTATCCAAAATTGAATTGCTTCTTCATTTTGGGGGGTTTTGGTTGGTTGGTTAGTTGGTTTGCTTTGTTTTTTTTGTTTTTCATTTTGGGGGCAGGGGGCTTTGAGGAGGTGGTTTGGTTTTTTTCATTTTTTACTTTCATTTCTGGTAGATCATCAACATTTTCAAAAGTTCTACTTTTTGTCACTTTGAGAATGGAAAAAAATTTGGCCAGCCTGCCTGAAAATTCAGCTGGTTCAATTTATCAAGAGAGTTCCTTCAGTGGGGCATACCTTTGTATCAATAGATTAAATTCATTTTTGACCATGTAATGGGTTTGTGTGGCCAGGTTTTGGTAGTGGGGGGGCTACAGGGCAGCTTCTCTGAGAAGCTACTAGAAGTTTGCCCCATGTCTGATAGAGCCAACACAGCCAGTTCCAAGACAAACCCACTGCTGCTCAAGGCGGAGCCCACCAGCAACAGTGGCAGCACCTCTGGGATAACGTTTTTAAGGGGACAAAAATCTGTGCAACAGCAGCTGGAAGAGTGAAAATGTGTGAGCAGGACAACTCTGCAGACATAGAGGTCAGTGAAGAAGGAGGGGAGGAGGTGCTCCAGACACCGGAGCAGAGATCCCCCTGCACCCTGTGGCGAAGACCACGGTAAGGCAGCTCATGGAGCAGATACTGACCTGCAGCTCCTGCAGGACCCCATGCCAGAGCAGGTGACTTCATGACTGAGGCTGTGACCCTGTGGGAAGTCCGTGCTGGAGCAAACTTCTGGGAGGCCTATGAACCCACAGAGAGAGAGAGGAGCCCTTGCTGGAGAAGGTTTGCTGGTAGGACTTGTGAACCCATGGTCAGTCAGCTCTGGAGCAGCGTGGGAAAGGCTCGTGCTGGAGTTTGTGGAGGAATGTCTCATGTGGGAGAGACAGAGAAGAGGAGCAGGGGAAGAATGTGATGATTCCTGCCCTTGAAGGGGAAGGAACAGCAATGTGTGATGAACTGACTGTAGCCCCATTTCCTGTCCCCCTGTGCTGCTGGCAGGAGGAGGTAAAGAAATCAGGAGTGAAGTTGAGCCCAGGAAGAAGTGAGGATTGGGGGAAAGGTGTTATATATGTTATTTTGCATCATTTTACATTGATTTGATTGGTAATAAATTAATTTCCCCAGGCTGAGTCTTTTTTGCCCATAACAGTAATTGCTGGGTGATCTCTCCCTGTCCTTACCTCAACCCACAAGCTTTTTGTTATATTTTCTTTCCCCTGTCCATCTGAGGAGGGGAGTGATAGAGCAATTCTGACAGGTGCCTGGCACCCATCAGTCAACCCACCACAGACTGTTCCCTGGCACTGAGGTCAATTCACATGCAAGAGCCTCTCTCCAAGCTATTACTGTCTGTCATCTGGTGAAACAGAAGGACCACATCCAGATCACCTACTAAGATTGATCACTGTCCTATTCTAACACCTGATCCATGGCTAGAAACTGGCTGGGAGGGTATCAACCAGCCCACTTTAAAACCGTTCCAGGGAGTGATGTAGGCAAGTGAGTTTTGATTCCTGGGTTTGTTTCCTGGCACAGTTTATTTTATTTTCATTTTGTATAGGCATGTCTCATGAAGCATAGCATATCTTTTAATCTCTCATGCAAAAACATGAAAGATTCAATGGCTGTAAATTAGAACTACAAAAATACAAATCAGAAATACAAATTTGCAACAAAGTGATTAATCTTTGAAAGAAGCTGTAAAGTCAGTATCTCTTAATGTGAAATGTCAAGACAGGACAGTCTCCTGCAGAACATGCACAAGCCAAGTAAAAGCTAATGGGCTCTGGAAAAATATCAGGGTAAATATTGGATTAAACCAAATAGACTATTAATCCCTACCGGAAATAAATTATCTAGAAAAACCATATGTAAAAGTATCATTTGCTTCTTGTGTTACATTATTTTTAGATATAATTATGTATTCATTCATTTTACAGAAGGAAGCATCTTCCAAAATTTGCTATATGAATTTCTCACTAAGCTGACATGCTTATTCCAAGGGCTATGTTTTGACATTTACCTGCAGGTAGAAAAGGGGGGCACCTTTCTCGGGGCTGGCAGGAAATGGTCAAGGAGACATACCTCTGTTCTGTTCAGGGCAAACTCCTTAAATCCAGGAGCACATCTGCAATTACCCCATGACACTGGCCAGGACAAAAGGTGAAGTAAGTCTGAACAGAACTGTATCTTTCAAATCTCCAGACTATGACATTTTCTATATGCTTTTGCTTTTCTCATGCATTTTCATGATGAATGGGCCTTAAGTTCACTATTTGGAATGGAGATGTACCTGAATATTATATATTAATAAAGAAAACATTCCCAAATTTTCTACTTCATCTTTCTAGCCTTCATCTTTCTATCTGCACCTTTCTACTTCATCTTTGCCCACAAAGGGACTGGTGAGGTTTATACTGTCCCGTGGACCCAATACATACTGTTTTTCTTCCTGTGAAAATCTAGGAAAAATATGCTCAAAACCTCTTTGAACTTTTCCACGGATTCGGTTTAGTGGCCTGTAGCCTGGAGTTATGGACACAAAGTATTAGCTGTTAAACTGTCAAAACTTGTTGTAACAAGCAGAAGCAGCCATTACTTGAGGGATATTTAAGCACGGTTTAGTGAATACTTTCAAGGCTTACAAATGGCTCTTTTGAAAAGGAAAGGGATCTTTTAGTTATAGTATTACATGAAACTGGAAAAATCAAACAGAAACATGTCACACAGAATAAAAGTCCTAATTAAGGCTCAACTGGCAGTGCTGGTGATCCACCATCCCCTAAAATACAAGTGTGTTCACAGAATTTTATTGTTACGAAATCTGTTCTATTTTTGACCAGGCTATTGTATATCATAAGCAATTATGTCAAGCAAAAGTCAAATACAGGGCAGAAGGGGTAGCTAAATGTACAGTATGATGTCTGTACAACTCAGGGCATCTGGATACTGTTCTGTCAAGCTAGCTGCATTTTCATAGCAGAGTTTTAGATACTGATGTATATGTGCTGTCTTGGTTTAGTGCAGCCTTAGTCTAGAGTTGAAGATTTAACCCTAGAAATTTCTTATTTATGCAGACTTTATCCTGTCCCTATTTACACCACTTAAATGTTGGGTTTTCAAATATTACTGATGCAGTTGGCATAGAGAGTCAAAAGTTTGGTGAGTCCTGAAAAAATCTGTGTATCAGCCTAGCTGTTTAGATCTGGTCTATCTTCGTGTGCACTGATATAAAATATTGAAGGCAATTTAACTTTTCCATCAAGATGTATTCTTGCTGTTCTAAATACGTGTTCTAAAGGATTAAGCATCCATAACCCCCCACTGAAATCAAAGTTGTTGATGTTTTTGGGAGCTATCTGTCCTCCAAAGTCAGTAAGCAAATGGATGTGTACATTACTTATAAGAAGAAGGCTATCCGTATAGATGCTTATTGTTAAATTTGGAAATCTACCTCTGGGAACAGAATCTTGTGTGTTTACTTTAAACCTTAGTGAGGACATTTGTTGTTTGAGTATAATAACTTTGCTTTAGCCCTGGGCAATATTTCTTTTACCTACTGATTTCTAAATCCTTTGGCAACAAAGGCCAGGAGTTTTGGGGACTCTTTCAGTAGTCTTCCTGAAAAGTATGTCTGAGTGCGTGGCTAGATACTGGCCCTTGGTCTGAAAAACAATTAATGGAATGTTTGTGAGGCAGATATTAGAAAATAATGACATATTTAAGTGCAGGCTTAGATATCAAAAAGGAAAAACAAACAAACAAACAAACACAACCTTAAATAGGACTTTTAAGCTCTATGCAAAAATAATGATAAAAATGCTTCTATGCCCTTGCCTGTGTAATTTTTAACTATATTTTTTCTCTTTGTGTTTGTCTGTCATGATGATTTTTGTTTCTAATTCTTTGCAGATGTCTCAGTCAGTCTGTTAGCAGTAGTTGTCAGCTTCTGTGGGCTCGCCTTGCTGGTAGTGTCACTTTTTGTCTTTTGGAAGTTGTGTTGGCCCTGCTGGAGGAGCAAACCTCTCACTTCCAATGCCAGTAATGTCCCGCAGAGCAACTCCAGTGCTCCTACAGAGCCTTTGGAGACCAGCGAGAAAAAGGAAGTTAAGGAAAATGGGAAACCTACAACAAAGGTACTTGAAGCTGCACTGAAAATTAGCCACACTTCACCAGATATACCAGCAGAGGTCCAGAACGCACTGAAAGAGCATCTGATCAGACATGCTCGCATGCAGAGGCAGATCACTGAGCCCACGTCGTCATCAAGGTAAGTCAGAGGCACTCAAGTTAGTGGCACCTTTCCCACGAACAGGTAGACCAGGAATGCTCTGCTGGAAATTTCCAGCATCCTGGAAATCCTGATTCACAGGTTTCTTCACAGTTATGTGTGAAACAGTAGGCACATGAAGGCAAAGCCTCACTGTTCTTTCAACAGAATATTCTGAAGCATATAGTGTACCTTCACTTACACAGTTACTTTAATTATGAAAACAAAATCTACTACTGCGTTAATGCATATGTTGCTACTTTAATCATTTCCCTTTTGGGTTTTGATTGTAGGAAGACTGACCTCAGTGTTATTATTTAAAGTACTGCAACCTCTTTTGACAGAGATGTTTATATAGATATATCTACTGCTTTTGCAGAAGAAACTTTCCCTCTCTTATAAATAAATTATACATTAACCGTTGATGACACATTTCTTTAAGACATGCTTTGCCAATTTTGGTGTCTATTATGAAGGAATTAAAACCCCAGTCTAAGTATATTTATTGACAGATCTTAAAACAATACAGATTCTATATAGGTCTTTAAATAAATTGCATGCATGCAGCATTCCTGAAATGGTTTCTTTGGTATTAAAGTGGAGGAAACAAACTTTTATTTTGTATTAGGTAGTAGTAAAGCAGTGAAGATGTGCAGGGACCTATAGTTTCAAATAGGATTTTCTTCAAATACTGTCAGCAAATTTAATGCATGAAAAACAAACCGTGACCTACAAAGATCACTTTCTGCATTGAAAAGGAAGCATTTTATAAACAAAGAGTGGAGAAATTAAGTCTAGAGGAGGCACCTGAAGTACTGCGTAATGTGTAAGTTAGAATACTGTGTAGGAAGTAGCTTTCTCTCAATAAACCATTTGCTAAGGAAACACATTGTTACCAAAAGAAAACAAAAAAACCCAAACAAAAAAAGGCCTATATTCACAGGAATCATTAGAGGCATGAGATTGGAGAAGACACGTGCTTTACTTTTAGTGGCACACACTGTGCTGGCATTCCGTGAGCCCCTAAGATAGTGTTTTGCCAGTTGAGTGCTCATTTTGCTGGTGAGTGATCAAGTGCTTTTTCCTAGCTATCCCAACATCATGAAAGAGCCAACAGGAAGCCACAGGAAGCTCACAAAAATGAGAGCACTCCAGCCAGGGGAGGTCTGACTGACTTCAGCAGCTGAATCATCTCCTGAATTATGAGACTGTACTTTAAGCCACATTACCCTGGCTATGCCTGGCTCCAGCTACTGTATATCTGCTCAGAGAGGGAGCACAGCATCCAAGCTATTCTGAGGAACATTTCCCACAATATTGGGTTGATAATTTTGAAATTGTAACTGTTATACTAAACACAGAGGGACCAAAATTGGTACAGTTTAGTGTGACAAGTCTGTTACCCAACTCACTATTACCTAACTGGATATTAATTGGAGGAATTTTAGCCATCATTTACCAACAGGTAAATCCAGGTAATCAGACTGTCTGACTTCCTGAATAGACAGAAGAAATAGCTGGCTGGCAAAGGATTTGAGTAGTCCCTGTGGTACTATAGGGGAAAAAAAAAAGTTCCAGGAACATGATCTAGAGCTGCTTCAGGCTGTGAAAATATTCTCATAGACCTCTAGAGTAATTTGGACTGGGATCTAAATGTCTGTGAAATATCTGTGACACCAAGGACAGTTTTACAAAATTAAAACCTGCTATCAATCCTACTCTTTCTGCATATGTTGGTAACCTTGTAAAGGAGGTTTCTTTTTATCCTATCTGGATTATCAGGGTTAAATCTTCCCTGAAAGGGACTGTTCCTTTGCTTTGAGTAAACCCTGATTGTCACACCATAGCCAGTTAATAGCAGGGCTTTTGGAGACATCACCTTCTTTTACATTTGCTGAAAAACTCTGCATCCTTGCCACAAAACATATTTAGAATTAGACATGTCTTAAAAATGACCCAGAAATAGTAATCTCTGTGTATGTAATGCACTTTATCTATACTTCTGCTTGCCTTAAGAGAGTCTTAACTTTCTGACAGCCCATATTAATTATTGCTGCCGAGAATATCATGTATGAGAAGAAGGCTGGACATTTAGACCAGCTTTCTGCATTATTCCTGATTGTGATTTAGCCCCAGCTGGCAACTATATACCAGCAAAATATCTAAAACCTGGCTTTGGTGTTCTTCATTGGGGGCCTCTAAATATAGGGGAGTCATTACTAGAGGCAGAGGCAACACAACTTCTCTTGCACCATCTTCAATGCAGCACTGCTTCCTTGTCTTCAGGAGTCCTGAGTGATTCAAACACATTTCATTGACAAAGGATCAAAGGGAAATGTTTTCTGTCTGGATTATCTTCTCTGCACTGATCTCACCTGAGCTGGGGCAAATAAAAGGCTTGTAACCAGTTTTATGATAGGTTCATACAGCCATCAGCTTCTTAATAAAAAAAAATTAAATCATATTAAGTCACTGTAATTGAGCACAAAGATTTTAATAAGCCACTGAGAACAACAATAAAATGTGCCTGATCACAGTTTTTAGACTGTCCCTTTAACATAGAGACATGTTACTATAGTGAAATGATGCATTTCTGCTTGGATAGAACTCTGTCCTTTTTATACTTCCCTATAATATGAAAACACCTTCTTGTTAAAAGCTCTTTAGTCCTTGGTCCCAATTGACCAGTACACTATGACAGAAGAACTGCAGCACCGGGTTAATTTACAAATATTTCTTCTCTGTGTTATCGAGTATCACTCTTTCCAGTACTTAGTGAAAGTATTCTCTAATATAGTTTATTGCTTCTTCAAATGTTCACCTGTATTTTCAAAGAACATACTTTTGACTCTCTGGCATTGGCATAGCATGTTGAGTCAGTCAGTTCCCAAGAGGCACAAGGACAAAAGGCAGGTGCCTGGGAATGTTAAGGTTAAAGAAAAATGAGCATATGTGTTGACTTCAGCGTTAGCAAGGAGGAGACAGTAGTCTCCCTTCTGTCTAAATACCACAAGTGAACATGCTCTTTCCTGGATTTGGTCCAAAAGATTGCTCTAATGCCATCTAGGAAAGCTAGACCAGAGTCACCCCTCATAAATCTCAAGGCATGTCATAAATCAGCATCCTATCCCTCTCTTTTTTCATACATATGGCATCTTACTGAGCTAGAAATCATCTTCACACTATCACTAATCCTATACAAGGACAGTTTTATATTAGAGATTTACATACAGATTTACTGTCACTTAAAATACATCTGTTCTATGCTATGGAAGGCAAGTCTATTATAGGAGTCCGTAGAGGTTGAGGTACTTGGATTTGCATGTTAGAAGCTTTGCCACATTTTCACAACCTGGTTGTCTGACATCCTTGTACTTCATTATCACAGTCATTAATCCCTTTGTTATGGCAGAACAAAGGAAGATAAATATGTTGCCATGGCAACAATGAAACATCTTAATAATTAACAGACCAATTAGCTGTCTTGGTGAAATGGTGTGATTCAGAACAGATACTTGGCACTATGTAATTAGGACTATGGCTTACTAGAGCAAAAGTGCTGCTGGTTCCCACAGGGTACAGCCATAGAGCTGCACTGTTTTACTCAGTTACTTCTTGCAACAAGTACATTCACTAGAGGATCTGGTGTGCCTAAAGCTTAAATATTTGAAAGATTGGTACCTTAGATATCATAGATTTGGTGTCTTATATATTACTTTTACACAATTTAAGCCAGATCTTCATAAATGCAAGAGAAGTTGAAGAAAAGGGGATTTGTCGTCTACCTGTTTTCACTCAAACTGGGGATGTCATAAAATCATCTTCACTATTTCCCCTGCACAGGCAGTTTTGTCCACTGCTTATGTACATTGGGGTTTAAACATGATAGCCCCATGGCAGAGGGATTGGGATCCCACTCAAACCCTTCTATGATTATCTGGGCGTCTCACAGCTGCAGGTATGAGGAGCACTCAAGAAGTCCTACCTGCACAAGTTACCTTAGCAGTGACAGAAGCAGCAGTAACACAGGTCTTCCTGGACCTCATTATGAGTCAAAGATACTAGAGAGATGGTGCCTGAATTGCTGCCTGCCCAAACCTTTATTGCACTACATTTTGGGTGGAGTTCAGTTCCTTCCCTATGTTTGACAGACTTATGAGTTCGGACTCTCAGAGGACAAAGGCTGTGAAACTCCCTGGGGACAATATTGTACTTTTCTGACTAGTTGCGGCCTTTTCATTCCTCATTCCATTCCAATGTGGACATCATCTACTATGAGTTCAGGGAGTTCTAACTTTTAAGAGAAAAGGAAATCTTTCAACTTGTCTGTCTGTGAAGAAAGAAAGGCAGAATGTGTTACAAGAGGGTTGTATAGTTCATCTAAATTTGAGATCACACCTGGATTTTTTGGAGCTACTTCAAATCTAGACTATGAAGTTCTCCCTCCCCTGTTCTTGTGTTGTGCTAGGACTGCTCCCAGCACCTAGTAGTACTGAAACAGCTGGAAGGGGAAATGTTCTTGTCTATTATTTAAGAGCTGCAGATTACCCTCTTGTATCTCTGCTCAGCAGAACTGCCGTAGTTTTGTGCCTCATGCCTTCTGCAACCTCTTCACTTACAGCAAAAATACAAATAATATCTATGAAATTACTCCTGGTTGCTTTCAAATGGACAATTTGCATTTCTGATTTAAAGAAAGAAACACACAGCTGTGACACCTCTTGTTTTCAGAACACAACACCACAGGGAAACCAAGCAATAAGGCAAGGCTACATTTGGCATTAATAAGCAATTGATTGCAAAAAGCAGAGGAAATTCTGACAATCGGATTGCTCTGTAATGGCAACTTAAGTGTGCTCACAGGAGGATGTAGTGAGCTTTTGCAGCACTGATTGCTGGGGTAGTGAAATAACAAGAAAATGTGAAAATGTCCAGAACATAAACTGGATAGTGTAGTCGTAACAGAATCTGCTGCTGATAAATGCTGTGAAGCTTTTTGACCAGTGTTTTTATACTACTGGAAGGCTATATGGTATGCCAGGGGTTTGATTTCAGTCATAGTAGGAGTGGCACAGATTTCCATTTATGTTCATGAGCCTAGTTAAGCCCATAAATACATATGCTTATGCAACACTGTATTCAGAATTACAAGGATTTTAACATATTGTGTGTTAGTACAGGGATCAGCTTTCAATACACTGCACAGCAGAAAATGAGAACAAAAGGCAAAAAAAACTATCACAGAAAAATATTGACCAAAACTTTGAAAGGTTCTGCAGCCAGAACAAAATCCAGGAGGATTGGAGAAAGCAGACTGTACCTCAGTGTAGCAAATACCAAGCGGGTGTATATAAAATGTTGTAGGATGGCAAGGCACTGTGGTGAAAAGCTCTAGACATAGCTGTCCCTTTCAGGCACCTTTCACAGTAATCACTGTGAAGCTTGGTAAATATTTAATTGGAAAACCACCATGGCATGCCTCCAAAAACCAGGGAGTACTGATGACAATTCTGCAAGTGCTTTTTTTTTTTTTCCTGTCTGGCTGTACTTTACTCAGGCCCTAGCACAGTGGGATCAAACAATGCTGGAACTGTCAACCTGTTCTGTGAAAGAACATGAATTCAGTTTGAGCTGCATAGTCTGAAAGCAAGGTTATAAATCTATGTAATTCCAAGACAACGGGTGTCTTTCAAGTCAGGAAATTAATTCTGAATGATTATTTCTCTCAAAGATGTTTTAACACTTGCAAATAATTGAGGGGGGATTATTTTAAAATAATATTTAAGATAGGAACCCTTATTAATCTGGTCTTGTACTTTCTGTTTAGCAATGATCTTTTCTCAGAGATAACCATGGCTTGTTTTGTGTGTGTGTGTGTATGTATGTGTGTGTGCAGGCACAATTCTTTCAGGAGGCACTTGCCAAGGCAGATGCAAGTGTCCAGTGTTGATTTTAACATGGGGACAGATCCGATTTTGCAAAGGGGAGAGACAACAACCAGTATTGGGAGAATAAAACCAGAACTCTACAAACAGAAGTCTGTGGATTCTGATGGGCAACAAGAAGATGTGAAAACATGTGGAAAACTTAACTTCACTCTCCGGTATGATTATGAAAATGAACTTCTGGCTGTCACAATTGTCAAAGCCTTAGATCTGCCAGCTAAAGACTTCACAGGAACATCCGACCCCTACGTTAAGATTTATCTGCTTCCAGATAGGAAAAAGAAGTTTCAGACACGAGTTCACAGAAAGACATTAAATCCTGTCTTTGATGAAACCTTTCAGTTTCCTGTAGCCTATGATCAACTCAGCAACAGGAAATTGCATTTCAGTGTTTATGATTTTGACAGATTTTCTAGACATGACATGATTGGGGAAGTTATTCTTGATAACCTTTTTGAAGTCTCAGACCTCTCCAGGGAAGCCAATGTATGGAAAGACATCCACTGTGCCACCACAGTAAGTAGTGTGTTCCAAAAGCATTGATATGATATTTTTATTTCTCTTTTGTAGTTTGTGGCAGTGTATCCTGTTTATCAGCAGAGTCTAGAATAAAAAAAAAAATAAAAAAAAAAGTTGTCAATATTTTCCTTTGAGCACAGAAAATAAGATGCTTGGGAAGCTATAAAATTTAATTACTAAAAAATCTTCTGGGAACATACTGTCATCTTTGTGTCTCACTGTGTATATATAAATTATGTTTATTAATTAAATACTGCTTCATGAAAGTCACTGCCTAGCAAGAACTATTAACATTCTCCTGTTAGCAAAACACCCTGTCCTGCAAAATGGCCATCTATTAAGGAAAAGGGCCCATCCTATCCTGCTCTTGTTAGCAGATTTTCATAGGTTAGGAGTCTTGAGAAGGAAAAGAGGCTAAAAGTGCTTGAAGCCTAAAATGTTCTTTGCTGACTGCCCCGTGTTTAGGGTCCTCGGGAGATGTATCTGCGTTGCTGCTGGTTACTAGCAAAACTCAAGAGACACAAGCAAGCAGAATTAGGAAATAGAAATTAATTTGTTTACTGTTGCAAGCAAGAAAAGGAGGTCTGTGTATGGATGAAAGGATGGATGGCATGCTACCAGAGGGAAAACCAACAATCTCCAAACATTGTCTTTATTAACCTTGAAATCCAAATTCATTCTCCCTAGCTGGAATTTGAAGGGGAAAAAAAAAACATTCAAAATGTTGAGGTGTAGGATGCTTGTTTTGGTCTTGGTTTCTTTTTAACTATGCTATTTATATAGAAGTTTTCCCATCCCTTTCTCTGTAGGTTTGAGCACAGGCTAGGCCTCCATATAGGGTTGAACAGAGGGCAGACCAGTACTAGACATTGCTCCAGTGACAGAAGCTTCACACCATGCCTTCATTAGAGCTGGACAGTCCCCATGCCTTTTTTACCAAATGCTTTTGTGATGTTAGTACCTGCTAGACAGCGAAGTCTAGGTCTGCATGATTAGAAAGACAAAGAGGACTGGTATGTCCTCACCAGACTGAGCATTAGCCCTGTGTTTCTTAAGAAATGAGAAACACTGGGCAGTGTAGCATAGTGGAGACAGTTTTTGAATGTGAATTCACAGCAGCAGCTATTTATTTTAATTGCTGGGTCTGCCAAACTGGTCTGAACAGCCTTCGGCACACCTCCAGAAAACCGAATCTATGTGTGCTTAGTTTGATCTAGCTCAGATTTCAGGTAAATTTAAGAATTGTGTTCTCAAGCTTAAAATTGAATCTATGCTTAAGGTCTTGCAATAATAGTCCAGTAACCATTTTTAGAAATTTCTTCTAGTTTTGATATTATCTTTAATTCTTTAGTAATGACTTAGATGCTCACTGGTCCTTTGCAGCAGGCATGTGTGTGAGATTTTTTAGCTGATAACTAGAATGGTTTCAGAAAATTAGAATCTCTGGACTGTTCATCATTGGTTTTGAGCAGATTGATATGCCATACCAAATTATGCAGTTGGGATAGATACTAATATACATCTGGATGAAAATGGTTGCTAAACTTGGCACTGAATAGTTTCTTCCTTGCTAAGGGTTAGTGCATGAAGTTATTATGCCTAATTCATTCTGCTGGTGTTTTGATCTGTATGAAACTTAAAAGAAAGCATGAAGTTCTTGGATTTCAGCCTTTCAGCCAGTTTAGTTTACTACCATTAACAATAAGCACATAAAACTGAGATATCTTCTAGTATTGTGTGACCTCATTAGCTTTCACTCTATTCTCAGAAAATTATGTGAGAAACTGATTGAATTGATTTTTTCCTGGAAAAATTAAACCATCCTATAAGATGTCCTGTTACTATGTGTGCAATGTGCTGCCCTGTGTTTCACTTGAGCTGTTTCATCTAGATTAAAATTGGCTAATAATACAGGTTTTTAGTTCTGGCATTTGAGAACCTGTAAGCTGAGAGAGCCAAACCTGCACGGGAATAAACACTGCATGAGATGTTTATCAGTGGGGACTTCCAGTCTTAGACACCAGATCTGAAGTTTATCAAAGTCATTAACTAGTAATTAAATTACTAATTAATGCTTGACAGAGTCAACTGAACTTTGATTAAGCATTGAAAAAGAAAGATGCAACTAGTTTTACACTTGGTGAAAAATAACTCTACTGAAAGCAAACATGCTTTGATGTTCATAAAGAACGTTTGAAAATCAAACAGGCTGTCTCAGTGGAAAAGGCCATACTTACACAGTAGAGCCCAGGAAACAAGATGCCATTCTGCAAATATATTTCTCTCATGCTTTTTTCTTCTTCACCTCTGCTCCACTTTGTCGTACGTTCTGTGAAGTTGTTCATCCCTTTGCTTAGACATGTTTCCTACACCCAGTTGTCTGCTCATGCTGTTGCTAAATGATAGGTGGTGGAAAATGATAGAAGTGATAGATCAAAGTATTCGTGGCCAGTCTTCGCGAACGAAGATCTGGGAAAGGTGTTTTTACCTTTCAAGCCTGCGCAATGGATTTTT
>JAWWLV010000045.1:61007791-61074492 GCA_035041135.1 Platyrinchus mystaceus
CCACCAGGGGTCCCCTAGATCAAAGTATTAGTGCAAAACTTAAAGGACACAGCTGAGCTGAGCTGAGTTATGAGTCTTTTACATCTCTTCCATAGTCAAGAATTTTCTCTTCTATTCAGAAAATTCTATTACCTGCTTGAAAAGAACCTATTTTTATGACACAAAACTACAGTCTTGAACACTGTTAGAGAGATTTATGAAGAAAATGAGTTGCAACATTTTACCAGTGAAGGAAATTAATGTAGGAAATCAGGAGATTCTCTGTTATGCAAAGGCTCCTTTTCAGTAGCTAACATAATTTTTAAAAGATTTACTTGCGCATCCATAAAAAGTTTTTATTTGGGGCAGGAAATACAGTCTGGGAAAGATCAGACTAGATGGTTGCACTGAGTCCTTTTGGTGGTAAAACCAATGACTCTGTGGGAATCTACAGTTTTAATACATATTTTTAGTTCACAATAATAATTTGAAACTATTCTACAGAATTGCAGGATGGGGCATACACACTCATTTTTATTCTTATGGTTTTCAATTACTGATGTGTATTCAAATAAATATGTTGTGTTGAAAACCTATAACATTGCATAATATATAGAAGGTACCTGTTGTAAGTGTTAAAGTATTTTCATTTCTTCAAGTTAGATTATCAAGGGAAATTTGGTGTAAAATCAGTTGTGGAAGAGATGTATCTTAGACATCATGATATTAATATCCCCAAATTTTGCTGATGGATGATTGAATTTTTAATAAATACTCCATCATTTGCTTCTGTTTGCTTGATTAATTAAAAAAAAAAAAAAAAAGAAAGAATCAAGGGGCAGCTTGGGAACACCTATGAAGGTTGTTCAGTATATTGGATTACTGTAAATTCTTAATACACTTTAGGAAATTAATTCATAACATAAGAGGTAAACAAATAATATCAAATGGATTGTTTAATCAACGTATTTTTTGTGAAGTGCTTTTAAATCTTCCATACATTTCTGAGCTTTTGTTACTATCAAAAATATACTGCATACTTAAAAAAAAAGAAGACTCATTTACTGTAATTGTTAACAAGCATTTGACTCCTAATACTCAGTGTCTTAAAATTGTCTAGGCAAAAAGTCCACCTCTTGTGATCCAAAAATTTCTGAATGTAAAAGTTTATTGACTTCCTATAGGACTTTTTAAAATGATTGATTGCTTTGGAAATCTCTGCCTCTAATGTCATTGTCTAAAAAAAATTGGCAAGTGCCTGTCAGAAACACTTTTTTTCTGAAGGTATTCTGTGAAGTCTGTTAGAGTAACCAATTATAGGAAACTATGCAATTGAGGGAAAAAAATAGATCTCAGAATTTAGATAAAAGCCATTTCCAGCACAGTGGTAGTCTCCTGGGGATCTTAGCCATCAAACTGTCATATACTTGTAGCCTCTTGAATTATCTCATGTAGACAGATGGAACTTGATTATTATTTAGTTCTCCAACACCAGGCATTTCAGTGCTGCAGTTTTCTCATTAGTGAAGTGGAATACAAAAGAAGGTTTTGTAAGGACATAGTCTTCATGTGATGTCCATGGTGTATGATTGCTGTTTCTAAAGCAATTGAAATGTAAGTAAGTGGTGTCACTGGGAAAGACAGAAGTGCTTAAATATATTTTTTTGACATTTATATTGAACACTGGCCAGTGTAGGATATTACACAGGCAATCCTACTAGTTGTCGGCTTCTGTTACGGAAAAAGATTCTTCTGCCTTCCTGTTAAAACAAGAATGAAGCCCATCTCTGAAGTTCACCAAGAGCAATTGCAGGCACTATCTTTTCTTAGTTTTCTCCATAGTCTGCTGCTTTGCAAATGGACAAAAATGTGGCACTAGTGGTAGAAAGCTGACAAAGATGTACTATTAGTGCTTCTGGAAATGCACCTAAAAACTTTAACAGAACGTTAAACAGGTGTGAAAGAGTAAAGGCTTGTCAGTGTAGAAACTTTTATCATCTTGACAATGGGAACAGCCCCTTCTAAGCCAAGAATTGCTGGCACTAGTCATTTCTGCTCAGGGACAGTGATATAAAGGAAACACATGACCACTGCTGCTGCTGAGTAGTTGAGAAAATACTTAAGAGGAAACATTTTGAGGTTTTTCATTTATGTTTGGGACTGCTTAAGGTGTGGGTGATAACTAGAAAAAGCAATGGAGAAAAGGGGTGTTTCCATCCAGTTACTGAAGGCAGGGAAGGTTTTTATTATTCTATGTTTCTTTTCATTTTAAATTACAAGTTATTTGAATATTCTGATTTGCTAGAGTCAAACCACTACTTTCAGTCTACCTTAAAAGTAATAAGCATTAGATGAACAAAGAACATGGTTTTCTCAAAGGATTTTAATATCTCTGCATCCAGACAGTACTGTGGCAGCTATGCTGAGGTGAATGGCTTGTCTGACCTGCTGTGCCCTAAGTGCTCTCTGAGTTCCTCAGTGCAAATAATCTCTTTGCAGACGATGCACTGTGGCTTCAGAAGGGCATCTTTATATGGGAAGCCATATACAATTTGGTTCCTTTGAGTGTCAGCGGATGCCACAGTTAGTTCACAGAAGTACCTCTGTTCTGAAGCAGGAATGGGTTTCCTTGCTGCGTGGCAAGATGGAATTATCCCCCTGGTGCACAAGACAGATGGTTGCTAACAGAGAAGGTGACACAAGAAGCACCCAGGAGTCTTGACAGGGTACTATTGAGAGCATTCAGCCTGCTGGACCCGGCATACAATCTCAGGGAGTCCTCCCTCTGCAATCAGGACTGCAATCAGCAGCAGTGCTTATCCAGAGCAATCAGGGTGCCAGGCTAAAACAAGCATTAGGCCTCCACAAGCAGAAGGCACAGTCATCATAGAGCAACAAGCCCCACTGCTTCCATACGGTCTTCCACAGAGGCAAGAACAAACACAAACTTAATTGATTCATTTCCCAGGACAGCAGCTCAATCAGTAACTGGTGCTGAGAGGGAAAAGAAGAGCTGAATTCGATATGCAAAGAATAACTGGAGACAAAAATAAATATTAGGGGTGGGGACAAGGCTTCCAAAGTAAGATCCCCTTGAGAGGTGGTGGAATTCGGTCACCAGTTCGAGTTTCGCGTAACTTTTAGAAATTTCTGTGACAGCATGGTTACCATCAGATTCTGAATGCACAAATGAGAAAACAGACTGCTAGATTTTTTGTTCTGCTCTTTGCTATCACTCTTTTAACTCTTGATCTATACCTCAAAACCAGAACTATCTTAATATGTTCTTAGCTAGTCTGAGGGGTAAGGCATCCTTCCTCCTTTCTTTCCATTCAACCCCCAACATTTGTCATTTTGTTTATCCCTCTTTATCCCTGATTCTTGAAGCTTGATGTCAGTAGTTTTTACTGGAAGGCCAAAATATACATAACTTGTTTCTAAATAGAACAAGAAAGAGAGAATTCCTTTGGGGGAATTATCTTCCTGCAGTATTCAAGTAATCCAAATGCTTAGTTCTGCCAATGCATTTTTTCTTTAATTTTGCATAACATAATGAAAAACAATTTTCAGTATGACTAAAGGAAGCAGCCAAAAGTCTAGTGACATAAATGCCTGAATAACTCCTTAGATAGATAGAAAATTGCTATTATTATTATTTATTACAGATGCTTCCTCAAAATACAACAGAAAAAGAAGAGAAAAAAATTTGCAAATCACTTGTTAAGGAATTAAGTACAAAGGGAATTCATGCTACCCTTTGTATTTTTGCTATGCTACTCTTAGATGCAATCTTTAAATCATCATTTCAATTACAGTTAATAAGAAAGTAGTTCTGGATATTAAAACTGAGATTAAGAATTGAAATTATTACTGTGGGTTATGATAGTCTGAATGATGAAAGTAACAATAACCAAGTTTCTGAGGGAATTTAATTTCTAATGTACTATTAATTGTGCAAATGGTTGTTATTTTAACTGTGGAAGTTAATGACAGACTAGCAAAAAATAAAAGCATATAAATTTTTTGTTCCAGTAACATTTACATAGTTCATTGTAAGAATCCATAGCGAGTTGCTCTTTTAAGACTTTGTTCGAATTTCAAAACTTGAAAAGATAGGGGAAAAGAAGAAGCAACAAACGTCAGTGAAAAAGTGGCCTGGAGTTCATTTGTGGTTCAAAAATGACACCTTATTTTACATATCAGCTCCCTACAAGCTTTTCATGCCTGCTAGCATAGGAACCAGTTAAGATGTTGGCAAATAGAAGGGAGACTACAAAAGTTGTTACTCTAACAGGATAGTCAATAAATACTTTTTCCAGTTCAGTTCAGGATTGTGGGTGTTGATATGTGAGTAGAAACTACCCTGAACGTGGAAGGACCTATACCTAACTCCCCCACTGAATTTGTGGAGGTTGTTAATTAGAAGTTGTCTCTCCTATTGAATTTAGTGGAAACAACTGGGAAAATTAATTGGAGTAAGTGACAGTAAAGCTTTTTCAAGCATCAATAGTTCTGAAAACTCAATCAGTTTAATTGATGCTCCCCTACAAGTTCTCCAAACTCCTCCTCAGACCCTTCTGCTGTTTATCCGTGTTATGAGTAGGGAGCACAGCCTCAGTAGAAATCCTGCTAATTCTACAGGCATAAGTGTGAAAATGAGGGCACTGGTGTCCATTGGGTATGATAACAAATATAATAGGATAAGGAACCTTTTTCATCTGACTTTGCCAACTTTTGGACTGATTTCCCAAGAGCCTGTAAAGCGGGTAATGCAGACAGATCTTAATGGATCTCTCCTAATGGAACTAATGGAAAAAAATATTAGCACGTCCATTCACATGGTTGTTTGTATGGGGTGAAAATTATGCTATTTAAAAAAATTTGTATTCTGCAGATAACGAAAAAATGAAGTTCATCTGAATAACTGACATGCACACATGAGATCACTGTTTTCCTTTTTTTATTTTTTTTCTACCATCACCATACGAGAAAGTGGATTGGATAGAAGTAAAATGGTAGCTATAAAAACAACTGAAGATTGTGTAGTGTTTTCCACTGTTCCAGTTCCTTAGTACTGTGCAATGACTTGTGAACACAAAAGGGAAATAAGTGAAGAGATATGAAGTACCAAGAAGTGCTTCCATTTGCATTAGTACAACTGTGCTTAATGCTGGTTTGTCTGTACCTGTTACTGGAAGTCGGTGGGGAGCACTCGTTACAAGCATCTGTAAAGCTAGCTGTTAATTGAAATCTAAGTTTAGTTCAAGGGAAAAAAAAAAAAAAAAGAAATGCTCAAAATAGGTCTAGGAAAGAGAAAAAATTTCATGGGAGTAATGTAAGTAATGTGCAATCCTCGGTAAATATAGGATACGTGTAAGACAGTCTGAGGCATAGCTAAAAACGTACGTGAACGGCAACTACTGAGTTCAGGATTGTGCCTTCTGAGTTGTGTTTTGTTTGAGGTGAACTTTAATGCAGACATGATTGTTGAGGGCAGTCTATGCCTTAGCTTCCTCAGATTTGCTTGTACCGAAGGGTTCCTGTCAGATTACTTGTGTGAACTTAGTTATCTAGTGTATTATAAAGTGAGAAAAATATGGATTTTTCTAGAGCACTGAGATTCCAAAGCAATTTGCATCCTATTTTTAAATCTCAACTAAAATCAATAATACTTAAAGATCCAGGGAATTTAAAAATGTTACCCGTGATAATCAATGTGATAGAAAAAGAAGTTTAAAGAAACGCAAAGCCTTATTTTGTTTGTTATCCAGATCTGAATCTGTGTTTGCAGCTCCAAATTCATGAACCTCTAGGGTTCAAGTTAACAATAAAAGTGTGTGTGTGGGCGGAAAAGGTGATATCCCAGACTTTTTATCAAATGCCCAGTCTGATGCTATCATATATATATGTATATGCATAATTTTAATCTTAAATCTTCAAAAGAACATTTAAAAATTCAGAAGTCTTGTACTTCACATTATGATTGATTTCCAAAGCATATTTATTTTAATGATTCTTTTTAATTTCTTAATCTCCAGTGGACTTATAGAGGTCCTAACAAAATAAAGTCAGCTTCACACTCATGTTTGAAGAAAGACCACCATTCTTGGCAGATACTCAGAGCAGAAACTGAGTAAAAGTCCTAGGACTTTCTATTCCTTACTAATCAGAAAGACACAGTCTAGAAAACTGTCAGCAAACAACAGATGCCACAAATAGTACCAAATTAAATTAAGAAGATAAAATTATCTAAATTGTTTAAAGGATTCTGAAAGAAATTGTATTTTAACTCAATCTGGGGACCGTGGGAACTCCTACTCTGTAGTGGCAATCTATGACAGCCAGTTCTCTCCACAAGGAGGAGAGTTAGGTGTAGTTTATGGATTAGTACAGGGTAACCACTGATTTTGTTTCTAGCCCTTTGATATTGCAATGTCTGGCTCATAATTGTCTTTTGTATTGACAAGCATTTATGTGAAATATTAGCTATTCTAGTCTGCTGCAGAATTTATCTATTGAAACAAGAGTGTTGTTCCATAATAAGAAAGCCAGACCTTTCAGGGCAGCACAAGCCACATTTTTTTTCCAGGTATAGAGCATAGGTGTCAAAAAATTCCTGCATAAACTGTGGAGTGATAGGAAACCTCTTCCCAATCCTAAAACCATCCCTTACCACTGCAGACTGAGTAGTCAGTACACAAGTTAAAGAGCTCCGGTAACTTCAGTATCTGTCTTTTGGACAGTGCTGTGTGGAGTGAAAAGATCCCCCTCATTGGTTTTCTGAGCATTTCTTTTTGCATTAAAGCAGCTTCCTTATTCACTGAATGGTCAAAAGCACTGTATGTGATTGCAGTGTATTCTGCAAGCTCTTTTTCAGTATACCTTCAGTACATGCTGTTCAGAAAGGAAAGGAAAAGGACTGGGCAACTCATATGGTTGCCATTTTTTAAGCACTGATGTTTTTCTCTGCTCTTCAAAAAGTACTGTAGATTAACCACCACATGGAGTTTTTCAAGCATTTTGAGCAATGTCTCTTTTAAAGTATTTAAGTCATAGTACATAGCCCTGTCAGTTTTCTTCATCAGTTGAGCTCACCCAAACCTTCAACTGTCTATGCAATTTCTCTTATATAAATAATAGAGTACTCAAGTTCATGTTCCTGTCTTCAGCAGTGAATTTTTCTCTGTTCACCTACAAGTCATCTCTCTGAAGAGGGAAAAGTTGGGTTTTTTTATGAGCTGCCCATGTTGTTTCATATCCAACCTGTCTTAATCACGTCTCTCAACATAGACCTTAAACTACAAAGCACTGAAAGTGGGAGAACTTTTCTTTTCAAACAAAATAGTGAGATCCATTTGACATATGGATATGAAGAACAACTATCAGACTCTGAATTCAGAAACTAATGACTGTAACAGAAGCTATCCTTTAAGTAGTTTTCAGATATGACAGAAACTGTAAAATATACGAGCACTTGCCACTTTAACAAATGAGTGAAAATAATTACACTTAATTTGTTCAAGTTTTATTTTTATTTTCTGAAATAGAAAAGTGAGTTTGGTAATTTACCCTATGCCACAAAATTCTGTGCTCTTCATGTTGAAAAAAGGGGTTGGCCTAAGGAGATGTCAGATAGCTGTAGTTGTCCTATGTGGACTAAACTAGTTAAATCATTTTGAAATCCTGAGAAATCTGAAATACTGACAAGCATGAATTTTGCCCATAGTGAGTGTTCACATGCTTATCAATCTGTTAATTCTCAGAACAAAATATCAGCAAAACGACTGAACATGTGAATTGACCAACCTACACAAAAGTCAATATTTTATTACCAGCGCAGCAGAGAATTTAAAGCTACTCCAAACTGCATTCTTCAATCTAAAGTCTGCACTGCAGGGAAAAAAAAACAAACAACAAAACAAAATACAAAAAACAAACAAACCCTGAAGCATGTGATTAAGTCTGTCTTTACTCAAGAAAGATGTGAAGCACCTATTTCAATTTAGACAGAATATTAACCCAAAGGAAGTCAATAAAACTCTTCACATAAGCAGCTGAAGAACATGAATAAGAAGCCCCAGTCTTGCCTCATAACTATAAACAATGCATTTGTCATCTACACAGCAATCATTATTTTAATATGTTCCATTTAAAAATATATCATGCTTGCCTTCTGAAGCCAGAACAGCTGTAGGATAAATCCAGCAGCTCTCAAGAGAATCTGTACTCTCAGGGTAACTGTAGCTCTGACAGATAAAATATTGAAGCTGAGCTGTTAAAAATAAGCTTTTTAGTAGCAGTCAAAAAAAAGGTCCTTTGAGATCACATGAGCATGCTTGAGAGTGGCTGCCTTGCAGAAGTGGCTTCCTTACATGCTCCTTACAAACTCATATCATGAGTTCTTAATATGCAATTTTTTTTTTTTTTTTTCAGGGGAAGGTTGGAAGGGGGTGTTAAAATTTAGAACAAGAACAATTTAGAACATAACTAACATTTCAAAACCTAAACATTTACAGAATTAGCATGATTATATAACTGTGAGAAAAGAAAAAAAATAAGAACTGATGGAAACTCTCTTCCTTAGGTCTCATTTCTCAAGTATTGCAGAACTGTATAGCAACATCATATAGCATATATTTACAGCACATTGTCTCAATATAGCAACTGTGTCTTTGTGAGATTATTATGATCCATATTGGCCTTATCCATCTTTCTGAGTGTATAATCCTCCAAAAAGTTGTTGTTGAGCCAGGAAAGCTGTAGCTGCTACTCCTTTACTTTACTTTTCTTCTAAAACAGAACAACCCCTCAAAGCACATTAAAAGCAGTAAAGACAGCAACTTTTATAAGTATGTTCTTCTTTGACAGGATTAGTTTTCATTCACATACAGGTGTCTAGAAATAAATCTCCTACATAAATTCCAGTGTTGTTGATGGAGTATGAGTTTTTTCAAGAGCAGAACTTGACATTCTACATTCTGCACCTTTTCATTTGTGTGAATTCAACATGAACATGTTGAATCCTGAAAGTTTTCGTTCTGCTTTTGTTTTAATTTCTCATTTTATTAATTGTAGATCCTGTCCCTAAATTATTACTCTGTTGTTACTCTTTCTATACTTTATAGAAATAAATTTTTTAAATTGCTTGTGACCCCTTCAAAATGCATCTGAGTATGCAAAAGAAGCCTCTCTCCATGTTAAAAAAGAAATTCTAAAGTTTTGCATGATCTGTACCAAATTGTTGACAGTATGATCAGATTTTTATTCATTGCTTTTTTTTTTCAGGAAAGCATAGATTTGGGTGAGATCATGTTTTCCCTTTGTTATTTGCCTACTGCTGGGAGAATGACATTGACAGTCATCAAATGTAGGAATCTCAAAGCAATGGATATAACTGGAGCATCAGGTGAATCTACTTTTTTTAAATAACAAGGCAGAGTTTCTTCAAGAAGGGGATGAATAAGAACTCCTTGGGTTTTCTGTGTTTAACATGGCTGTGGGATGGAAATATCAGGAGAATGGATATAGACCCTGTTTAGATCTGGCTATCTTCGGTCTGGCAGTCACTGTGTTTGTTCAGAGTGCCTATATCTTTCCTTTGCATTTACAGCATGTTGAAAGCAATGCTTCTCAGGGTCACTAAAATCTTTGCAATTTTCTATCTTATCAATATTACATTCCTACAACAAATTTTGTCCTTTTGCTACACATTTGAATGACTTTGTGTCCAAATGCATGCAACTGATTATCTGTCACTCAGATCCGTATGTCAAAGTGTCCCTGATGTGTGAGGGACGAAGACTGAAAAAACGGAAAACCACCACAAAGAAGAACACCCTCAATCCCATTTATAACGAGGCCATCATCTTTGATATCCCTCCAGAGAACGTGGACCAGGTCAGCCTCTCCATTGCAGTGATGGATTATGATCGGTAAGCACAGTTTGCTTTCTGACCATTAATTGTCAGTGAGATAATACCTGATCATTGCAAGTCACTGCTTTCTACCTCCTTGAACTTATAAGCAGCTTCAGTGGCACAAAAGATAAAGCCTTGGGGTTTTTTTTTCCTGAAGAGGTTTAAAGCTTCCACACCTTTTAGCCTTTTATCTGTGTCGTAAATAACTGTGATGAGGGAGAAATATGGCTCAATCTTCCTGTGGGCCACTAGCCTTGGCAAACATTCCTATACACATCCGCTGGCTGGACTATGTAAAAGCTTTATAAATCAGATATGTCTTCCAGTTTAAAAAAGTCCCTCACATCTCTTATTTCTATTTAAATGGCAGGTATTTAAAACCAAAGAAAATTTGAATGACTAAAAAAGAACTAGATGCTAATTGCCACATTGAATTAAGTAATAATTAATTCTTTGGTTGATTCAATAAAGTAACCTTTGAATACGTTACCTTTGGGTTCAGCCCTCACTGACAACTTATCTAAGCCTCAGTTATCTGTGTCCTCCCCCAGAACTGATAGGAAGAGACTCCTGCTTAGAGTGACTCAAGGACTGCATGTTGAACTAGACAGTGACTGACAGAATCCTGCCTGAGCCAAGTCTGCTTCATTCAAGTGCTATTAGTAATGAGCTCTTGAGATTGCAGGGCAAATAAATGCTGAAAGTCCAATTTAGTAACATCACCCTTCAGACTGTTTTTCCTTGCCATCAGATTTCTGGTTGTCCTCCAATTTCTGTCAGTAAGACTTTTTCTGTCAGATGTGAAAGAGGCACTGTGGTGCTGTTAGTTGCACAGCAACTTGCACACTTTCAGTCCTCCTCAGCTGCTCCTTTCTCAGCATTTGCTAAGAGGAAATTAGAAAGCATTATTGCAAGGTACATAAAGTCAAGGTACAGAAAATTACTTTCTGGAGTCCCTCAGCAAGTCTATGGCACTGCTAGGAGTATGAAGTATTAAGGTATAACCTATTACAGCTGTGATGCTTGCCTTTCACATTTTTGACTGAACTTCCAAAGATCACAACAACTAGAGCTCGGAAATAGTTTACGAAATGACGTTTGAAGGATTTGCAGCATGAAATGTATAGCCCATCATTTTTGCCTTCCTCTCCCACAAAATTCAGGCATGTTTTCTTTCTAGATAATTTTGTGTATTATGATCCTTTTCTGTCCTTTTGTCTGTTGGGTTATAACCTTTTAATGGCAAAGGTTATATCTTCATTGCTATTTTTATAGCTGCTAGAGGCACTCTGATAGTGGCTGGAGGTTTTTGATGTTACCAATACAGAACTTAATATTACTATACTGCCATTAAAACTAATATCTGTAATAAATGATGTGAAAACTTTGGTCATGTACTCTGTGCCGCACTAAACCAGTAAACAGAATTGTACATCAGATGTTATTAAAACTATTTTTATTAAAAACAAATTCTGTCTCTCCACAATTCTCAGAGTAGGGCACAATGAGGTCATTGGGGTATGTCGGACAGGCATTGATGCTGAAGGGCTTGGAAGAGATCATTGGAATGAAATGTTGGCTTACCCACGTAAACCAATAACTCACTGGCATCCGCTAGTGGAGGTAAGAAGCAGCAAAATTTTCTCATTCTCAGGATATTGAATGTTTTTGCCTCTCACACTTACGTGCTTCTGAAAATAACAAAATCAGTGCAGCATCTAAATATCAGCTGCACGATCCTTAGTGCAACCTAAATCTAGTTACATGGGTTTATTGATTACTTAAAGGGACCACTTCAAAAGTTTCCATGATGTTCTAAAGGCACTGCAAAATTACATTAAGACATTAAAAATTTCTAAGTTTATGGTAAGGAACTTACATATACTTACAGATCATTTGCAACAATTTCAAAAGCTATCATGTCCTATTCAAAAACCTTTAGCAGGAACAGTTGTTGCTAAAACACTTATCTGAAATTGGCCAGCAAATTATGCTAAATTCAAGCTCCCTCCAGAGCTGTTCAACAGACACTTATTGGAAGCTTCTTTGAATGCATGGATCATTATAAGTCCCTGGACTTGGACTACTGCTTCAGCCTGCTGTGGCCACATATTACTGGTGTTCTGTATACAAAATGCTCACAGCTTTGCATTCAGAAAGATGCATATGGAAGCCTTAAGAAGCAGCAGGCCCTGTTCTGGGACACAGAGGACACACTGTTCAGCTCATCACAAAAGCAATCTTTGTTGAAAAATGAGTAGCTTTCTGAGGCATCACGGGCCATTTGTTTTCCCCACTCTGTAGCATATGGCTGCACAACATGTCTGGTGACAGGTAACAAAAGCCTAACACAAAGGCTTCAGTAAAACACCTAAAGAAGAGTGTGGGGGCAAGGAAACTCAGTCAAGGCAGCAGGGAAGTGTCTTTTAGAGGTTTATAAATCTCTCTGGGTTTGGAGACAGAGGTACCACCCCTGACTGGTGAAATAAACCCACTTATGTGAAACAAGTCAGACTCATTTTTAGGTCCCTTAAAAAATTTTCTTTCCATTATTAGTTCTGATGGAGACTTTGATGCCAGAGACTTTGATCCAGAGGCTAGAAAGGGTCTGGGTGTGATTTGAGCTCTTTCTTGAGAGAGTCTCTCATCCACTGAAATGAGTGTGGTGCACAGCCAGATCTGATGACATTTGTAAACATAACACTTTTCTTGCAGCTACCTGGCCGAGCAACCAGTTTTGATAGCCAGGGATCTTGTTCATCACCAAAACCTCCGCTTACACCCTGAGGAACAAGAGTGGATTCATCATGTTCTGTGTCCAAAGCTCCGTCCCATCTACATAAACAGAAGGTTCGGCTTCCACAGATGAACTGTATCCATATTTTTTTATTAAAATACATTTTTCCTATTCTAAGTCTTATTATACAGTTTATAATGATTTCTTAATGTATGAATGAAGTTGACTGCAGTCAAATATAACCCTTCCTCATGCAAATTCATTCACCTATTTTATCACTGGCGTGTATCCAGTGTCATATCCAAGCAGTGTTTTGATATGACCTGTATCTTTGCACAAAGAAATCAGAGGGAAAAAAAATCCCTTAAGCAATTCAAAACTACTGCAGCTTGTAAGGCCTAATTCTTTTGAGGGAGAGCGAATAGTGTATATATATATATATATGTATATATATATATACATATATATATATATCGTGTCGTAAATTTCTTCTAAATTGCACTAAATCCCGAGAGACCTTGCAAGATAGCATTCCAAACTGAATGTTGCATGAGAAAAAAACAACTGTTATCATGTTTTGAGTGTAAAATCGGCTCATTCCTTGGGCGGGGAGGAAGGGCTGATCAAAAGCCCACCAAAATCAATGACGAGGACCTACTGGCTTTGCTGGGTTTTAGTTCAACTCTTATGGAACAGGTACCAGAACTGGATCTATGCAGTTATGATCTTCCAGCAATCACAATGCCAGCTGCCCCTGTTATCCTGTCCAGCAAAGCAGCCAAGCACGTGCCCCCAGGCACCAGAAGATGGTTTGCTTCAGCTGCCCAGTGGCTGATGAAGAGCTGTCTGGGATGTCTCTGCGTGGCACTGACAGTGCGTGTACGGGTATCGCTGTGGAAAGCGAACGTCTCTGCAATGAGGTGTGTGGGCGTGGATGCAGCTCCACAAGGATGTAGGTGTCCCCTGATGAGGTGCATCCAGCCCCTCAAAACAGCCCCTTTGTTGCTGGCATCATGCAGTCCTTGCTTGATGTTTACACAAGTCAAGCTAGTGTAAACTAGGAGAGAATGCTCTGAAGTAAAGGAATTGATTTAATGTATTTTATCTGTTCAGAAAATTGAACAAATACTGCAGTTACCCAGAACATTTTTCATATTCTTCGTTTAATGTGACAGATTGAGATTACTTTGAAGTTATTTTGACTGCATGCATAGCACACATGGAATAGTTTCTGGTCGCTGGCTGCATGCCTCTAGAATTATATACTAAATATGAATTTGAGATATGTAGATATGTTTTCTGTCAGTGTATGGAGAGAGAAATTGAAATGTAGCTATTTATCAGAATTCACAGTGATATCAAATGAAAAAAAACATTGGCTGTAGTCAGATGCTTTAAAAACTAGAAGAGAACTACTTTGTGAATTTCTCTCTTTTAAACACTGCAGTTTACCTCAGTTGGATAAATCAGATAGCTATTTCCTTTTTTGTTTTTTCTTTTTTTTCTCTCTCTGTGAAGAGCATGGCAAAGACTGCATAATTTGGTCTGAGATTTTGAAAGCTGAACTGTAATTAGAAAAAAGTTGAAGTAGTGGCACTTTTTGTATCTTATACAATATATAAAGAAAACTGAGGAGACAATGTTTTCCAAAACAGCATTTTTACAGGAAAAAGGTGTCATAAATGAAAAAAAAATGCCAGTGGAAGATTGGCTTAAGATAATGAAAGAAATTTTGAGAATTAATCCAGTTATGAAGGGTAAAGGTAGTTTTGACAAACTTCTGAAGAACCATTTTGGGTTGGTTTAGGCTGGTTGACACAGAATATGTTTATGAAGATCCAGTCCCTCTATTCCACTAACTAACCTCTAGGGCAGTCAATCATGCCTCAAAGTGTCTTAACTGCTCCAGGAAAGTTTGGAAGGCTGGTCTTAACATTGCAGACATTTCTAAGTCAAAAAAGGAGGCACCTTGCCTTCTGTGACTACAAATACAGCAAACAAGCAAATAAATATAAAAATCAATCTTTCAGACAATCTTTACAAATAAATTAAAAAAAAAAAAAAAAAAAGAAAAAGAAAAAAGAAAACCAGAAAGGCTCCAGCCCAAGTTTATGAATGTCTGTTTCAGGTTGCTATTCATGGCCTCTAGGCAGAAATGGTTTCTCCTAGAGAGGGTTGGTAATTCTGAACACTGATCCTCCCTGCTTAAGATTGTATTTTCATCACCATAAATACGGAGTGGCCTTGCAGAATTTCATTCCTTCATTTGCTCTGGGTAAGTAATTTTTTTAATAGGAGAACAAGTTCTCCTCTGTGAGGTTTTTTCCTCCCATCATTGTTATCATGATGAAATTCTGTGGCCTAGCTCATTTTCAACATGATTCTGCAAGGCTAATATAGAAACAGACATATATATATATGTATATATATATGTGAAGATTGAAAAACTATTTTGTGTATACATTTATCTTAATATAAATTATATTAGCAGTGGCCTTTGTGGCCTAGAAAATACTTTTTGTAATGTAGTACTGTAACAGTTAACTAAGTATTCTTTGCACTTTTTTGCACCTAATATCCAAAAAGCTAACAATTTCACAATCAAATGTAGCATAAGTGTTCAGCAATGAGCAACATACTTTTAACTATTTCAGTGTTCTCTATGGGTATTCTCTATGTTTCATCATAGGTAGTAAGGTATTTCAAAATTCTTTTTCTTAAATTTTAATTGTTGTCAAATATCAAAGGCTCAGTTTGTGCCCTCTTGTTGTGTTATTTTTCATATTGTTAATAACAATAGTGAAATACTTCTGTGTCTCAACTTGATTGATGGGGGTCCTGCATCTAGGAAAAATCAGGCTGCAAAATTATTGGGATACCTAACTTCAAAAATGATGCTCTAATTAATTATGTTTAGTTCCTTAACAGTGATTAATAGAAATAATGCAAAAGATATTTTTTCCCCACTGCTTTCTTAGCTATATCAAAAGACAGAGTATATACTCAGTATAACCCATCTATTGGCTTTAGAGCCTGGTTCACAAGTTACTCTGAGGGTAATCACAGAAGCCTCGAGGAAAAGCTTAGCACAATTTAAGTCAAGAAATGTGTTGCTTTATGTATATCTTTATTAAGAAATTTAAAATATTTTAATTTGGAGAAGTTGTAAACTCCCTGCACCCTCGCACCCTGGATTCTTTTTTGTTGTTGTTGTTGCTTATCCACATTTCTGCCATATCTCATACATCAGCCTAATTTGAGAAAAATCAAATCTGGCAAATGTTTGGTGTAAAATATATTGTAGTAATTTTACAACAGATTGAAAAGCTTACTTTCTTAAAAGCCTGAATTATTTTTATTAGAGCAGTTTACTGGAAACAGCAAGAGTACTTAACAAGAATTGTATTGTATTTTGCTCGGCTTTTTTATACTTTCACTCTGCATAGGTGATGCTCAATAAGGTGTCGGTCGCTTATTGCACTCCATGACCTCAACTTTAGATGACAGCATTGTCACACCTCTGCTGATATGGCCCTTCCCCTTACCCTCCCAGCAAGCAACTCTCTCTTATTCCCCACCATCTTTTGTCTATACTGAGCTTCTGCTAAAGAAGTAGAAAACTGACACTTATTTTTGTCTACAGTGCTCAAAACTGACTCCTGGCCTTAAAAAAGTTGTAATATGAAACCTGTGGGGTCTTGACCAAAAGGTGAAGGATAGCTGCATCACTCATTTTTCATTCTACAAAGAGCTGTCAAGGAAATCACCTCCTTTCTCCAAGGTCCTTTATGAGCATCAGAGGTTCATAAATCAGCAACCTTGCCAGATTTTTTCCTTTGAATAAGCCCTTAAAGAGCAATATACGTATCTCAGGGATATGTATATTGGTCAGAGACAGATAAAGTGGTCAGAAAGTTCCCCCGCAAAATTTGTTCTTCGGTATATGAAATTCTTTGGACTTCTTGTGTTTAAGTGACAAAACTATACATTTTTCTTAAAGAATCACAACCACATTCAATATTTTTGAAGAAAATGTTAAACCAACAGGAACTATTTTCATTGGGTTGATTTTTTCCAAGGGGATAAACAATTACATACCTAATTTCTTTCTACAGATGCATTTGTGGAGCACTATTAAGAAAACTTTAGGTTTCAAAAACAAAGACATTTGATCCATCCTTTTCTCCTCTTTCTTTGTTCTTTTTAATTGGCTTCAACGTAATCGTTTTAAAAATTTTGGACATGATGATGCACAACATATACACGATAGTCTAGTTCTAAGATTATTTTGCTATATCTTTTTATATACTTTTATATGTACTAACTTTTTATTATACTCCATTAATTTAACAAGCTTTATACATCTAAAATTATTTGACTGTACTTTTAAAGTCAGTAAACATTTAAAAGGAGGGTATTTTAGAACTCAGTAATAGAGTTCTTCTCCTGCTGAAAAGGTAAAATATTTCAGAGATCCTTAAATGTGCCTGCAAAATTTGAAAACCACCTTATTTGAGCATGCAAAAACCTAGGTTTGCACATACAAGTATTTGCACTTGCTAAATGTACAATCACTATTATTTAGCACTTCTCTTACAAGAGAACACCCACACCTAATCAGAAATATGTTTCAATTCATGATAAATACTTGACAAATCTGTACTGTGGTAGTTCCTTGACCTGAAAAGTTCATATGACATTATTTCTACAAATAAATATGCTTGAAAATTCCGTAGGTGTTATGATATGACTTATGTGTTAATCAGAAAGTGAGGTGACTTTTGGACTAAGCTCATGTAGTATGTGTTAGACCATCCAAAATATTGATAAAATGTAGTATACATGACAGGAATATTAATGCATGTTTTGATGGGAAATTTTCTCTCTTATTCACACCAATAGAGATTTAGTTTAACCCTTTGCTTGAGGTTCACTTTCATTTAGCTTCTGAGGCTTGCCAGTCTAAAGTGAGCTCTCTGGTGTCAGAAAACAGCTAAATCATGGCACAGAACAGACCCCAAAGCTAAGAAAGAGAAAGGAAAATGTGGCAGTAGGCACAAAGCTATTCGATGCAACTGCCAGTGCTCTAAAATGTAAACCTTCTTTTCGAAACATAATAATTACAATAGTCATATCATTTGTCCTTTCTTTCTGTACTGTAAAACAGTACAAAACAAACGTGTCACTGAAAAAGCATCAGCATCAGGCATAGGAGTTAATTGAGGTGCTGATCACAGCCATTTGCCATTTTCGAGGCAGATAATCAGTTCAAAAAGTATCTTTTGTTTACTCATCCAGATGAATAAACGTCTCCCGCACAATTCCCCTTTTCCTCAACCCCAGCTGGAAACTGGCAAATTTTAACAGCATGCAGGAAACCAAGAGCTAGAAATCTAAGAGAAAGTGAAGCTGCAGGTGGGTTTTAAAATATCACAGGGGAATCTGGTCAGGGAAATGAAACTAACACCTTCAATCTTGTGCTGAGTGCTAGGGGATGCTTGATGATAACAGGCGCTCAGGGCTGTGATTTTATGTTTTATCTGATAGTACTTCTACAATGTTGCTGTTGCCAGGAAACCTCTTTACTGGTGCAGAAAGGAGAATGCCTCTGGTATTGCTATGTAAATTTTTTCCTCACAACTATAGACTATAACTCTTATTTTACATGTGACTCAGTCCTCTGGAAGGGCAAAAAGCATGTTAAATTTGCAGAACAGGAAAAGTCAATTAAAATTTGGCACTGTGTCATCATGAGGACTGTTCACTTTGCTGATGCTAAGGACAAGTGTTGGGGCCTTACTGTTCCAAGGGAGGACATTTCTCACAGCACTCTGTATGGCTAAGCCTGTGTTGCTGTATCACCATCATCAAAATGTAACTAATACATATAAATACAGGTTATATAGGTTACCAGAACACCAAAGCTCTCTCCTGTGGGAAAGGCATGATATCTCCTTGAAACATAAGACACTGTGCTCTGGAAGTTGGATCTGCAGGAAGTCGCATAACTGCTGTGATGAAAGTGGAGCTGCTCTGTAATAATTTATGAATACAATATGTTGCTTTGGCTATTGGTCTTGAATTAAGTGAGTTCAAAAAGTAGACTTTGGAGAAAAATATAACAGGCAGCAAATCTTTGACAAGGGGACAGCCTCTCAAAAGCAAGTGAACTTTAAAAAATTTTAATGTCCATCTTAGTGGTCTGGGAGAATCTACTGATGATATAGCCAGTCTGAAAAATGCATCTCAATTAAAATGGTGAAATCCCTAGCAGACATAGGAAAAAAGCATAGGAATCATCAAGGATCATAGGATCAAGAGATCTGATTGAGAAAGAACAAGGTTTATGACTGAGCAGGCTGGGAATGCAAGCTCTTGCTGTAGTTTACAGAGAAAATATGCTTGGTTGCTCTCTCTTTAGTGGATAGGAAAGCTTGAGGCAGGACAGATAAGCATATATATTGTCATTTTCAATTCCATTTATTTGAAATATTTAAGTTTGCATATTTAAGCTTAAATATTTAAATACTATTCTATTTTTAATGAAGTGGAGTATTCACAGACTCCCTGAAAGAAAAGTTGCAAATCCATTCAGACTCCTGGGCTGGCACAGTTATGAGAGACACAGCAAAATGAAAGGAGAATTGTGAAATCCTGCCTCTGCCCTGCAGAGGTGAAGTCAGGAAGACTGGCAGAAAAAGAGAACTGAAGACAGACCAAGGAAAGGATCAGGGCACAGCTATTTCATGCCAACTTCAGGGTTCACATAGTCATTTATTAGACAGAGCATACCAAGAGTGCCAGAAGCGTGTCTTCATGGCAGAAAAATACCCTTTATACAGATTTTTCTCTCCCTGAAGATACAAGCATATAAGTGTTTTTGAGAGATTCCTTTTAAGTAGCTCAGGATCTTTTTGCACCTTAGAAATTCAAACCCCTGATGTAAAGGAAATCTGTCCGTGCACCTCCCCATGGAAAAAAAAAAAAAAGAGCAGGAAATCAAAACTTTCTATAAAATTAATAAAACTCTAGAACATGCTGAAAGTTGCTTTCCGGTGTAGAATAATGGTATAGATTTAAGATCTGATATCTTGAGACCTCTTAGGCTAAAAAGGAAAGGCTGTGTTTCCAATTATAAAGTAATATTTTCTGGCAGGTATAGAGTTCCTAGTTGCCTGCCCCTGTGTGATTTTGAATATCAGAAATGTTCTGACAAGTGCTTGTCAGCATAACAGACAGGCATTTGAGGCACTTAAGATTAGCATCACCAGAAAGGACTCTGATATTTTGGGACAGTGTCTAGGTTAATTTCAGGGACCAAGAGATTGTAGGCTGTTAGCTGTTCTTGTGAAGCAGGTACATTTCCATAAATATTGTCTGCAAGAGGAGGGAGATAAAGAGTGGGATTGTTTTTTTCCATATGCTATGAGTTGAGACTGATAATAGCTTCAGAAGTGAAGAGGACTGAACAGGAAGATATTTAAAACCTTTTGTGACAACTGAGTCATGAACAGGAGAGAAGAGAGAAGGGGAAAAGCCTACTGAGTATGTAAAGAGCCCTTAAGAAAAAAAAAAAAAACTGTTAAAAAGAAAGGTGGAAAATATAAAAAGGGGTTGAATAGGGAGTCTTTTCAAAGACAAACATGCATGTGTAGCAAACATTTCAAAAAAGGGGATTTTTTATGTAATTCTCCTACTATATATGTTGTACTGCCATTTGCAAGCTCACAAGGTTAGTGGGAGCCATACTGTAGAACATGAGTCAGTTATTAAAATGAAAACAGCCCCCCACACTACAGATCTCTTTGAGCACTGGTACATCCTTCCACCCTGGTCTTTTTCTTTCAGCATAATTGAGTCAAAAAAGGGACATTGTTAGCATGCACTAAAACACATTCCTCTCTAGATGCTGAAATGGCCTCCCTTTTTATTTGCACCTGACATAGGCTGGAAAATCTCTAAAGGCGAAAAGCCATTTTTATATATAATGTCATCTCTTCACATTATCAAAGCTTCTGACAATCTGTACTTGAATTACCAGTAAAAAAACACCTCTGGAAATGCAGCTGTGGTACACAAGGTACTGGCTTTGTTTTCAAGTCAAGCCTAAATTAATACCACACAATGGTGGAAGAGTCATTGGGCTGTTGCAGGTGCTAATTCTTTGGTGACTCAAAAAAATGAAGTCATAATTATGGTATATTTCTCACCTAATACCCCACAGGCCTTTGTGTGTGAATAGAGTCCTGGAACTGATGTCTCAGACAAATCACATCTCCTCCTGTTCTTCCTATTCATGGAGGTTCAGCTGAATAATGAATTCTTATTCCTTTGTCCTAAACTGTCACATAGTATTGGGTGTACTGTGAATATTTTGTCCTGGGAGTGGTTGCGTCTTATTGAAAATCACAGTGACCAATAGAGGACCATTATTTCCCTCACCACAGATTTCTGAGACTTAATTGTGTAATAATAGTTGCGAGGGAAACGACTGCATAGCTGAACAAGACAGAGAATTGCCAGCTGTAATTATTTTTGTCAAATGGGTATGTGTGTATCTTTCTCCTTTATGTAAATGGAGATTTGGCTACCCAGAAAAGGAAACAGGAAATTTTGTGGACTCTCCCAAGAGCACTTCGCACTGTTACATTTACTCCTTTCAGCCTTTATGTACTATAAGTGTTTAATGATCTTAATTATCCTTATAGCACAAGAACCCGACTCATTTATTTAAACCTCCAACCTTTCAGTTCTGAGCCCACAAAGGTAACTTTGGGCTAGAAAATCAAAACTGCTAACAAAAAAGTATAGCTTTATTTTAGCCAGCAACTGAATCTGCACAGCTGGACTTTTTCTGTATTACTCTGAAAGGGAGCCTGGCACTATTGCACTTTAGCTACTTGCCAGTAGCAGACAAACAATTGTAGGTCATAGCCAGGTTTCAGAGAAGCTCTGAGGATTAACCCCTAAAATCGTGGGTCTGATTCTGCATGCCCTCCAGATACAGGGCAGACTATGAAGTTGAAGAGCAGTCCTACCCAGAGAGGGCTCGATGATGAGCAATCTGTCCTGAGAAAAGGGATTTCATTCAAATTATACAAAACGTCTTTTAGATTATTATTTTTTACATTCTTTTATGCACTGTTGTTAAAAATGGATTTTTTCTTAAGACAGAACTTTATAATTTAATCTCTAGCAGGGCAAAAAGTGGTACTAAAGTACCAATCTAATCATGCACTGAATATAACATTGATGCAAAAAAATTAAAAAGCCTTTTAACAAAAATATCTCTGGCAGCAAAACATAACGATGCTGACACAAAGACATTTTGCTTTTTATGTGACTTTTTCTTAATAGAATTAGAATACTCCTCCTCCAATTTTGGGCTATCTCAAGAAAAACACAAAATGGTAAATGTATTTAATGTAGTTTTAATATTTATTAAACTAATATAGCACATAAAAGGGATTCAATTCAGCCTCTTAATGGGTAGTATTAACCATATACATTTATATATTTTGCATTGCTACAAAAGCTTACCAAAATCTATTCCTGACCTTATTTCCTATATATAAAAATTATTGCCTTCTTTCAAAAGGATCTTTCTTTTAGGTTTTTCACTTGCTACTTTATAGGGATATTGTTCTTGTGTTAGTTAAAATGAAAATTATTTTTTTTAATATCATGGCAATAAACCATTAAATATATTCACCAAAATCACTCTGTAGGTCTTTTTAATATGTCATTTCATTTCAAAGCACAGCATTATGTACTTGTCCAACCCAACACTGAAATCCAGCAGAACTACTGCTGTTGATTTCAGTTCACTTTGCGTCAGGTAGCATGTGATGATGTATCATAGCATCTTATGAAATGAACCCTGTAAGGAGTCTCAAAGCAAATAGAATGATTTCTCTTACATCCACCATGGATTTTTGTCACTTTTGTCACTGACAATTCAGACTATATTAAAAGTCTTCAGTGCATCTCTAAGGTATGAACTATTATTGCAAATGCTGATTTTACTAATACTGGTAAGAAATATGAGCCTCAGCTGCCTGATTTGGAAAATAAAAATGTCTAGTCTATGTATTCAGGCACGGAGGTAACATATTTTTACAGGATTTTTCCTTTTTAACGGTGGCCTACAGGTTTCCACATAATGCCATCTTGCTTTTGAAGCTCAGAAGGTGTCTGTATAGACTAAACCTTTCATATGTAACTTTTAGATAGTCCTGTTGCACATTAGATATAAAGCACTTCTTTTCAGTCTATATTTCTATGGAAAAATATTGAACAGAATTTACTTTTGCTAAATAAATAGAAAACTATTTCTCCAGCGAAGGAAAAAATATAGATATATATTTAATATTGTTCCTTGTTTCTCTTTCTTCCAAATGTGGGTCTACATTCTTTCTATTCTTCTGTATTTAGGTGAGTAGCTTCAGTAAGATATGCTGGACTTAAATGCACATGTCTAAGGATGGGTTATGGCTAGTACTCTACCCTAGAATAGGCATTGTTGGCATCCTGAGTTGGAGATGCACTTCTGACTTGTACTTTCTCCACTTTCTTGTGGAAATCACAAGGGCCTTTGTTCAGCAAACCATGTGAAATATTATTCAGCTATGACCTGCTAATCAAGTTCCTGTGAAGTCTCGGTGTCTTGGGCATGCAAACTGAGCAGAGCAGCTACTCAGGTGCTTTGCTGGCTGGGATTGGAATGATGTGGGAAGTCTCACAGGCAGTCTATGCTAAAAGCACATCTCAGCACTCTCCACACTAGACTAGCCCTGCTAGCCAGGATGAGAGTGGGCAAAGCCAAATTGCATCTCTTCATTGTCCTGCTCTGCCCATTCCTCACCACTTTAGGCAGCAGGACTGCAACACTGGTTCCTCTGAGCCTTCCAGATGCTCCTCTAGCCACTGAGAGTCCAAAAATGCTTCTCCTTTCTTTTCATGAGCTTGTAGTCCATGCTGCATTCAAGCTGACAGACTTCAGTGTGCTCCTCATGAAATTTGAAGCAGGGAAAGTAGAGTAGAAATAAGCCACATCTTTTCTTCAGCACAGAACATTATGTTTCTCTAGTATATGCTTGTTTGTGGGGAAGGCATTCTCCAGAGTGTATGCTTCAAAAGGTAGGAAGTTAAAATGGAGTTCCTGGCCACAGGAAATATTGACAGCTAAAAAAACTCCCATTCAATATTTAAACACTTGGTATTTTGAAATATCAAAAGAAAGCATCCAACACAATGTCTGTCAGAATAAGCATATTTGCTGTGTCAATGAGAGGTTCTGGATTAGGCCCTAACTGGCCCAAACTCTAATATAACTCCCTACCTTTAAAATAATCTTTATGATTAGATCAGAAATGTTGCCAAGTCTATGTAGCTTACAAAGAACTGCAGAGTTCTTCTAAGATTTTGTCTCTTCTTGCTATGTGGTGTTGGCTGACCAAGATCTACTATTAAATACCTGACTGTTTTAGTACCCTTTATTCAGTGTTCATGATGTGACTTTTTAAATGAAGTCTGTGATTTGATACCTAGACATTGTTCAAGTCAATATCCTTGGCTTCTGCGTTATAGAGACAAGAAAACAAAACTTTTTGAACTTGTGTTACTGGCTTTTTGTATGCGCTAAATGGCCATTTGTGAAACTTGACAACATAAACTGTACTACTCATAGTAAATGGGGTTTTTTGCACTAGCCTTTGAGAGCTGTAACACATTTCAGTATTTTTACAATGTATTCTCTGGAAAGTGTGAATCTATTTGTCAGTTCTGAAAAAAAATATGTAACAATGAAACCTCAAAAGATGTTATGAAGTGTACAGTTTGTGATAATTTTATATTTAAAAAAAGACAAGAAAAATAAAAGAACTCATTTGAAATAATTTTATTCTAATTGTTTCATATGTATTTTGAACAAGAAATAAAGTGAATAAAATTATTCTTTTTCTTTTTGTCTTTCTTACAACAGCAAAGTGTCCTAAAGTAAATAAGGATCAGTGGATTATAATTACTGAGATTGTCTTTTTCTATTTTTTCTCTCCCTTTTCCATGATGGAATTCCTTGTGCACCAACAGCATATTTTCACTGGCTTGTACCCTTAAGATCAACTCTAAACCAAAAATCAATTAATTTTCATTCTCTGTGGGTGGGAAGAGGCACCTTCTTTACCTTTTGGCCCCAAACTGAGCAGCCCTGCCTATATCCAAGTGTCATGACAAGATGTTTTCTTCTCATGAAACTGTTACTTTAAAATTTCACACCATGAGGGGGTGTAGGACATTTTTGCCACTAGCTTTGCAAGGTTCAAGACAGAATGCCTTTGAGTGAAAACAATCAAATCAAGCAGCTTCACTATTAACTAGTACTTCGTGTCACATTTTTCACATTATCTTCCATTTCCTGCTATGATAATGTTTACTGTAATCTTCAAAGTCATTAGACCATATTTTAAATAATGGATTAATTATAATTTAATATTATTAAAGTATTTAAGAATATTAAAGTATTTCACTTCAGGGACACAAGCCTAATTTTCATCTTCCTTGTGCCTAGTTCCATAATCATATAGATCAAACAGACAAGAACTTTACCTCTAATAAATATAAAAAAAATAGCCAGATTTGGATAGGATGTAATTTATGTTTAAACTGAATTGGTGTTACAGGCAACACCAATGATGCAATGATGCAAAGAAGCAATGATGATGCAGGGTGGACAGGCTCAAGCGTGTCAGATCTTTGTTGACACTTTCAAGGACAGTACTATTTAAAGATGAAAACTAAGCTGCACGTGTTCTTTCAGCTGGATGGGATGTTTTTCCCTTCTACCAGATGCCTAATTCTCTATCATAAACACTGGGGGAAAAAACACCACTCTATCAGCAGCACTGGAGATTATTGTCTGAGTAAAAATAATAGCCAAGTTCAACATACAAGCAATTGCCCTTTGGCAGGCTTTTGTAGTTCTCCTGAAGTGAAATTGGATATATATTATTGAGGTCCCAATCCTGTTTCTGATCTCTTCTGGCTGAACATTAATCTATCCCAAGTCAAATTTTTGCTAAGGTATTAAATGCAATTCAGTTCTCTGCTTCAATCCAAGGACTTGGCTCACATCTGTGATTGAAGATTCAGTTTTCTTTGAAAACCTTTTGTCTTTCTCTAGCAATGGTAATGTCATTTCAGTTTGCCATTACCTTTAATCTTATTATTTCCTGTTTCATATATAAAATACTAATTTTTAGAAGGATGGATTCTGATGGTAATGAATTTATTTTGGGAATTTATCTCTAATTTGCATAGAAACAACACCACTAATATTTTGTTGCAGTCTGTGAAATATGATTTCCACTTGAGGAGATCCTTCTACTTCAGTCATTCCTGAATATATCTGCATTCCTTACAATAATGAAGTTTGCTAGTCCACAAAGGAGCCAGAGAACATGCAGCTTAAAATGGTGCAAGAACCAGAAGGGAAATCAGAAGCCGATTTGTCCAGAAAAAGAGGATAAGAAGGGAAGGCAAACAAAGCTCTGAGAGATTCAGCCTCCTTGTTAGTTCTGCACCACTGAAGAAGCAAGAAATGGGCGCTGTCCAGGGCACTGAGGTGGCTTCTCCTCAGCTCCCTGATGCAGGCTGCACGGGGAGGGTGTCAGGCTGGTGGTGCAGGTGTCTCCCCACCTTCTGCAGTGCCACAAGCCCAGTACTGGGTGCAAGTTGTGCTGTGTGATGGGAGGCTTTGCCCCTACTCCTCTCCTGCACCTGCACCTGCAAGTGCAAGGGCTCATGGTACACCATGATATGTTCTTTTCAGACCTCCATGTGTTTTTAGACAACCTTAGAGTTAAGGGCAACTTTGGGCAGCTCTCACCTCCTTTTCAAGCTTGGCTCATAAATACACTAGGAGTTACATCCTATTGACTTTAGGAGAGGATAATGGCTCCTATGAAAAGCCATATTGTTCTACACTTCAGCCCAGTGAATAACATGCATGATATAATTTTGCAATTTGTTAAGTATTCTTGCACACACAGAAGAGCACTATTGTACAGTCAGTGTACACTATTACCACAAAATTAAAAGCGAGGCAGAGAAAATCATGGATCAGAACAGAATCCAGATCTTCTAGGCCTCAAAACTACCATTCCTCTACATGGATTTGTACTTTGCATGGAGTACACGAGAGTCTCCCAAAGGAAAAGATGTGATGCAGAAGGAGACAGAAAATTATTTTAAGAAAAAAATATGCATAGTAACCTCTTACCCTGCTAAAATACATTGGTTCAGATAAGGAGACAGAAATATGATTTTCTCACAATATTGTCTGTTCTGTCATTCTGAAAGTTGAATAAAAGCCCTCCTGCTGCTACTGCTGTAGGTAACAGAACCAGTTTTTTAAGTCAAATGACAGACATACGTATTTTCAGAACAAAAAGTCCTGCATGAACTCCATTCTCTGTGCTGCTTGCATGCAGCTCAGTTGATCACAGTGCTGGATACAGTAATACAAAACAGATAATTTTAAAAGCTTTAAGTCTATGGCATTAAAAAGACAAAAATCTTTATCATTTGTCACATGCTGAAAGTGACATTTTAGGGGCAGTGCAAGTGCTCTGATTTGCAAATGCACTGATTTTGCTTAACATGCCCACTGTGCTTAAATTGCTCTATTACTCTCCCCTTTGGAATTTGAAAATGGAGCAATCACAGCCTAAGCTCTTCTTCCAAAGCAATGAGCATACTCACTCACACTAAGGTGCTTTTTTGCCTTCTCCTGCATATATATTTATGCCCTCAGCCTTCACACTACACATCTTCATAAAATAGCAATTCTCTTTGTGTCTGTGTCATGCATCCCATGGAATAGTGTATTTCCAGTTAAGGTAACCAGTCATAGTTTCCCATTTTAATTTTTTTCATAGCTTTTCAATATAAATTCTTTATTGTATAATGCTGTTTCTTGAGGAAAATAATGAAGACAATTGCTTTATTCCAAAGAGTGAGTTAGATTGACAAGAGATTGTTGTCTGTCCCAGCTCTAATATAATTTCAAACACAGAGCAGCATTTCAGGGTAAAAATTTTCTTTAGACTGACTGAAGAAGACTTTCTGTAAGGTTGACTGCTGTGAAGTACTCACTGAGATTCAGGAATCAAGTCAATATCTGAGACTTTATGTATTAAATACCATATGTGATGTTATATAAAAGAATAATTATTTGTAAAGTCTTTGCAATAGTGGGATTTGGTAGACATCTTTTATGCATAGTTGATAGTGTTTCACTCACTGAATATTATTTTTTTTCAGTAGCACAGAAAAAAAATCCCTAAAAATATTGAGATAAAAAGTATTGAAATATAAAAAAATAGGTTTGTACTTAAATATAGATGAAATTAACAAAATGGAAGTATGACCCATTTATACTCAGATTTAATTTAACTTAGAATTTACATTTGGGAATTCTTGGCATTTCAGCTCTTCATTTCTGAGCTCTGTGTTCGTTAAGTCCACAAAGACACCTGCTTAATAAGTTTGTCTGTCCTTTAGCCTTGTTCTTTACGATATATTTGTTAAATCCAGCTGGTTAAAACCAAGCCACAATGACTAGTTTTGGACATCCCTGAAAGATAGGATCATTAAATAGCTTTTTTAAGGAAATATCCTGCTAAAATCCCTGTGATACCAAGTCAGTCTGAAGCGAGGTAGCTAACCATGTTAGTCACCCACCACCTTCCTCATCATTTGCTGGTTACAGCCAAACAAAAAAGTACCTGTACCAGGGTCCTTAAGGCCAGAGCCCTGACCAGCACAGCAGCCAACCTCACAAACCTGGAAGGTATCCAGAGACACAACTTCAAGCTGATTTTGCTTTGTAGCTTGTGCTTCTGACTTAAATGTGCTGTGATTTAGACAGAGTCAAGTCTTCTAACAGCTAAGGTGGGCATGCTCTCCTGGCTGGAGAGCATCACCTCCGGGCAGCACACTGGCACAGGGGATTGACAGTTACTTTTTCCTGGGCATACAATCAGAAGGAGTAGTGTTTTGCAGGAGGGAGTTGGAGCAAAGCTTTGTTTTGGAGTTGTGGCTGTTGGCTAAAAACTGAAAGTGGGTGTTTCTGGAAATGTATGTCTGTTTTTTATTTATAAAATTTTATTCCTAAACTGTTGATCAGTTCTTAATTCCTAAAGCTTGATGAAATCAATCCACTGAGGTTAAAGGTTGGGAACTGAACCCATCACACAAGCATAAAATAGTGGCAAGCATTAGAAAAAAATATTCCCTTATCTTCTTCACAAGTTCCATGAAATTATTTATTTATTCAAAATGACCATCCACTGCAATAACACAGGGGATCATTCTTGTTGTCTCACAAATATTTTCCTTGGCAGCAGAAACTGGCTCACATGCTTTAGCTGTGGCACAAAGGCTCTTAATGAGATCAGCATAACCATAAATTCCACCACTATTCATGATGTTTCAGAGAAGCAGCCTTGGGGGTGAGACAGAAGGAGGAAATCCAGTACAGATAAGAAAAACAAAACAAAAACGTATTGTCAAACTGCACAATGTTTGGTTGCTCTCAGCTGACTCTCATTAGTTCTCTTGGCCTAATTTTAAAGTGACTTTACATAAATATGTCTAGCAGAAAAGCAAATGTCAGTCAGGCATATAGAACCATTTATCTGAGTAGCAGTAGAGCTTGGTTTCTAATTCTTTTAAATGAGAGAAGGAAAGCTGTCTGATGCTACCCATCCATGGTGACACATGGGGTCTTAGCTAGGGGATTGTGATAACCTGCCTACAGCATGATAATACAAGCTAATTTTGGTATCCATTTTATTGCATAAAGAGCTCACAAGCTAATACGAACTCTGATTAACTTCCAAGTGCACTGAATTATGTGTAATTTTGATTGACACTGTTGTCTGGTAATATTTATCTGTGTGCTTGCCTGCTAGTAATAATTAGATTTAAATATTTACATTGAATTCTTATTGAATTTGGATATTTGAGGTCTATTATGCAGACAAATACAGGCTGCATACTCAAGTAAAATGGTACCAAGCATAGCTTTCAGAAAACTAATTGAACATCTGCAAGTAATGTTTTACATGCCCATGCTGTATGAATGACTGTGTAAGCACATTGTGAAAGTAAAATCTTTTAAAGCGTCTATTTTTTTTCTCCTGCCTCAAGAGCAGGGCACTCACATCTAAATTCTTTCCCCTTTACAAATGAATATAAGCTTCCATTTTGTTCCGTCTAGAGACCTTGCCACAGCAAGCTGTGGGATTGTACTGGAGGGAACTATTGTATTGTCCCCTTTCAGTCATGTCACCCAAAACTCTTCTGCACCCCTCAATTGTTTCCTTTCCTTCACACTTCACAGGTGATATTTAGGTGACTGGATTGAGCCTCACTTCTCTCCCCGGAGGAAGAACTTCCTCAATACAGGATCAGCCTGGTGAAGTGTATTCAATGACATTTCACTGTCTTTGTGGCTTCTCTTTTTATTTCAGGAAGGAAAGCACAAGGTATTATCTGCTCAATCCAGATCATTTCCTTTTGAAATGATACTTTGAAAAAGCCAAGCTTAGCCCTTTTCCTATCTTCTCCACTTCCCTACCTGTACGAAGAGGAAGAACTTGACTCCACTCTCCTCTGAATATGTCCTGTCCTCAAAGCAACCAGCTACACTCAACTCGTCTATTCCCAGCAAAAGTGGAGGCCCATCAGTACATGTTATTTCCTATCAACATAATTTTCAGTTGCAAGGGTGACTATCTGCCTAGCACTTCAGTATCTGCTTTTGTTAAACACTTCCAACCTAATTAGATTGATGAGGAGTTGAAAAAAAAGGGGGAAAAGGAAGGAAAAGGGAAGGAAATGGAACATACTAAATTCTTGAGAAAGTCATGTGATTTTGATTCTATAACTATTACCACAGCTGGTGTTGCTTGTTTTTTTTTACACAACTTCATGTGCTCAACACTGCAGACTGGCAAATATGCCTAAATAAGTGGTTTGCCCAAAGAATTTGAATTTAAAAATAGAACTATCTTTAAACTGATTGTGCAAGGTGAGGTGTTAAAGAGTAAGAATATATTGTTTCATATCTTCAAAAGCTTTCAAAGTTCCAGCTGGTTGTCTGGTGAGTGATGACACTTGCCAAGTGCTGGATTCAGTCCTAGACTCATGAGAAATCCACTAAAAATATTTTTCTATGTTGAATTCAGGCTGCTTGCTGCTGTCAGTATTGGATTAGTCACCAGAATATGTTATTTTTCTTTTGGTCTGCTGGCACAGGCCTTGATGATGTCAATATTAATCAAAATGCCCTAGGGCAAGAATAGAGGAACACAGATACATTTCCTTCAGCTGTTTACCTAGGAAACAGAAAAATTCAAGGAGTTTTATCATCTGTCTTCAGAAGCAATGTTTGGTGACAGCAGTCAGACAAATTACTTTGAGTGTTCAGTGTCACTTTGTATTATTTAGATTTAATACACCAATAAAACATCTTACTTGGGAACGTACATTCAAATTGCAAGCATTTTGTTTCAAATATAACTATGCATTCCAGAGAAACAAATGAGATACACAGAGAGATACATCATCTCTCTGCATACGAAGGTGTATTTTTCCCAGGAGAAAGAGTGTTCTTGCTCCCTGCCTCCAAAGAGAGAGTTCCTGAATATACAGGTGGATTCACTGCAGTTGACAGTCCCGTTTGTGGAACAATCCCATTGCTCTCCATGATGAGTAAGGCCAAGGTAACATAGTTCAGTTCTTGTTTCTGAGCAGCATCAGTGCACTGGCTGCTGTACAGTCTGTGAAGCATTTTCAAAGAGACAGATTTAACTATTATCTTTCAAGATTACCACAGCCTTTGTTTTAACCTTGGTATAGGGCTTTTGTCTGTACAAGGAACATGAAAATACAAGGAATTGAACAGGAATTTGCCAGATATTTCAGCTTTCTTAGGAATCCTATGGTGTTTGTTCTGAGGGGTTTGGATTTTTTGTTTCCTTGGCCCCACAAGAAGGTACCAGGTTTTAAGCCTTTATTAAAGTAAATGTTACCATTATTATTGTGCCATAAATTTGAAAATGCAGCTGAAGCATACCTGGAAGACTACAAACTCAGATAATATGTAAATGTTGACATTCACTACCACACACATTTTTAAATTGTCCAATGAATTTGTGACTATTGGAATTGGGAGCATTGCATTTACACTCATGAGAAGTCTGTAGTTTTCGTCTTTTCTGAAGTAATATGGCAACTAATGCTAAGGATTTTTTGAGTGGATTACTGGAGAGATTATGTGCAAGAACTTGCAGGATAGCTCCTTCTTTATGAAAGGCACAATTAAGATCCCTGAGCTGTAGAAAGTGTGAGCAAAGCCAAAGTTAACTTATTAATTCCCTGTCCTACCCATTCGCATGGACAAATAATTCCTGTTCTGCTCATCTCTGAAAATGTGAAACTATTTCTTATAGTTGTAGCCTCCAAACACACTCAGTCTCTTTCTGCCTCCCTCAGCTGCATCAACTTCATATTCCTCAAGTTGCTGAGCACTTATTTAATAAAGATATAATTTTCCTCTTTTGTCACAGAAAAAGGAAAAATATCCCTTTCCTTTTGCTCCATCTTCCCTTGTAACCAAACACTACAATGACAAGGCTGGCTGGCTGGTACATCTCTTCATGCACTACAGTCCCCTGAACAGGCATATGAAGATTAAGGTAACTTATGTCATGCTGTAATTATGAAGAAATCATTCCTGCTCTTTATGAGACTATTTGTGTAAAATCAAATCATTACCATAACTAGCAATTGGGTTTTCCTCAACTTGTCCTCATACCCTGATAACATGTTGATTTTTAAACGTTTGATATTTATATTCCATGTTCTTTGTGCCCTCTTGCTGTTTAAAAGATTGTTCGCTCTGTTGAATTTGAAGAAATGCCACAGCTGAAAAAACTCTTTCAAACTCCTTTTTTACTGTCTCATTTAACATACTGTCATACTGCTTATTGCTAATAAATAATCATCTTTTTCTTCATTTCACACATACATGCTTTGAACAGTCTGTTTCCATTAAAATGATTCTGGAGCTTTCTATATAGTAAATCTCAGATCAGACATGAAAATTAGAGACCTGGATATTACAGACATGGCCTTTCTTCTGCCTTTCTACCAGTCTCTTCCACAGTGAGTCCAAGCATTGCGTGCTACAGGATGGGGTGCAGGACACCTCATTCTTAGATAACTCAGAATATTCTTAGACTTGTCACCCCACAACTGGCTGCCAACACCAGTGATGCTCATGATCTGCTCGACACCTTTATATTCTGAGTGAATAAGATTCTTTATGCTTAAGTTACGCTATTCTTACCTCTAATTACTGCCTGATTGTAATTAAACCTCATCTACCTACACTGACTCTGTTGTCAACTAGGCTTAACTTATGCTAACTCCTATATTCACATGCATTCTCCAGTCATTCAACAAATTCTGAATACTTTTTCTCACTACTTTTCTTCTTACAGTTTTTTTGGTTTTCACTAGATTTTTCACTGCCTAAGTATTCTGAAAAAAAAAAAAGATTTAATTCAAGTTTAGCTTAAATATGAGATCCTGTGAACAACACATACTACGGAACTAGTTGCTGACTAATATACCTGGTGATGCCTCCACCAACTCAAACAGCAGTGACCAATTTCACTTGCTAAGTTGCACCAGAAGAACTACATGTGGAAGTAGTGTAGATTACAAATTATGAGATCATCTTCTTAGGCAGCTCAAACAAAAAAAAAAAAAAGCCCAGAAGAAACAAAAAAAAAATTGAACCAGCACAATTTAATACTCACCATAGATAACATATATTTTGGCAATGTGGCATCAAAAGGACAAATAAATTTTTTTCAGATTTACCCATTTATTACTTGAAAAAGTTTTAATGTAATTCTACAGGCTAAAAAAAAAATTAACAAAGCAAAAAAAAAAAAAAAACCTCCAGCTTGCCTCACTCTTGTACTGCAGTTTGTACAGACATGTATAAATGTACAAAATGCCCACACATCTCAGACTGCAGCAGAAAAGATTTTCTGTCAACCCAGGGATAATGTCCCAGAGAGGGACTGGAACAAAGCAGTGGGACAATCAGCTTGAATATGAACAGACTCCATTAACAGCAGCCAAATCAATTATTTCTGGTGGCCAACCTTCATCTCCCAGTCACGTCATGCTCTTCCACGAGAGAGCTTGAACACAAGGACTATATATAGCTGTACATGTCCTAATATACAGATCAGGTAATAATCTTACTTTTGTACATGTCAATAATAAAAAGCTACCTGAGCTAGGAATAGGAGTATAGCTGTATTCCAGATGCAGGATTAATTCTTGAATGAACAAGGAGAACATTTGCAGTAGTGAGAACTTGGAAGCATGCAGTAGTCCTGCTGCCAATTTAAAAAGCATAAACTGCAGCAGAGAGCCAGGAAAAAAATCAAAATAAAAGCAGCAGGAGGAAAGAAGTTCTTGAGAAATAAAAGAGAATGCAATCCTTTCTGAAGAGAATATTTCCCCTGAAGAGAATTAAATTTCCCCTGTGTTTTCTCCTTACATATAAACTGTAATTCCACCTGCAAGTCTTCAGTTCTATGTCTTTTTTTCCACAAAAGATATTAACATTTGTGCCAGCAAGCACAATACAGACAAGCACTATACAGACAGATTCTCAATAGATGACTACTCCAAGAACATTATATTTAAGACCACTGAGGTTCAATTTGATTTGGTCTATGAAACGAAAACGAGCCCTCTGACAAACAGCTAAGCTGATTTGATGCTTTTTGAAATATTTAAGAAAAGTAAACTTATTCCTCTTGGATCCCTTCTTCAGAGCCTCTTATATACCCACAGTTTCTCATGCAATCAATAATAGATGCAGGAAATATGCTGCTTTATCTGTTTTCTACAATTAGCCTATGGATACCTGCCTACAGATACCTGCCAACAGTAGCAATCTTGATAATCACAGCTGACATTCACTACAAGCCTAAAATCAGATTTATTGGTTTTTTTAGGTGAAACAAATAACCTCTGCATTCCCAGATGTGAAATTGTTTGCTATGTCTTTTCTGTCACTTAGTTAGCATCTTTTTAAAGGTGATATACATGTTTTACAGCCACGGACCAATGTCAGGGACTCTGTATTAACAGTGTAATTTAGCAATAAGCTTTTGTTAGTATCCCCAGTGCAGAGAGATCTGCTATACAGTTGTGACCTTACTTTTATAAAGACTCATCTAGTGAGTGTTGTTGGATAATTCTGAACTTGGTGTCACATCTGAGCTGACACATGCTTATTGCTATGTATCAGATCTGCCAGTCATACTGTGTCAGCTGAGTATGTGCTATGCTGGAGTATGCAGGGACATACAGACTTTTTGAAGACTCAAATAATAACCCTTGGTGGAAATTTTATGGAAGGCAATACTTGGAAAGAATTATTTCCAAGCAAAAACTTCCTTTCTACAGTTTGACTTTTGTTTTGTTTCTATCAGAAAAAAATATTGTGTGGTTGTACTTGATCTCAGGCTATCCAGCGTGAGTGCCGTGGCTGACTTGCCTCCTGTCTGATACTGAGATATTGGACCTAAGTGCAGTTCCTTGCAACAGTTTCCTTACCCTGCCATTACTGTGCACCGGATCTTGTATTACACCTTAATTTTCATGATTAACTGATTCAGATGAATTGTTTCTTAACTCACCTGAGGAACATAGAATCCTACAAGAAGAAAATTATATGAGATGTTAGTGGATTTGTCTATATCATCACTGCAAAGCATGGACTCAGATAGAGCAGTCCCCATCTCTGCAGCTCCTAGAGCCAATGGGCTAATGCATAGGCTAAGAGACCAGTGATTGCCCACTGTCCCTTGCCCATTTAGTCTAAAAAAAATACACAAGCCAATGTGAGGCAAGCTTGTAAAAATTATTTCAATAAATTTAATCCTGTCCTCAAAAGGAAGGGAGAAACATAATTTTGCATTCTAATTTATTTAGATGCATTTATGTGCTCTTTCTCATCAAATATATAGTGTCAAACAACCATCCGTGTAATTTACTTTAGTCACAAACTGCAGCTATTTGCAGTGACTAATATCTTGTTGCCCATCACCTAGGCTATTACAATGCCAGATATGCTAATTACTTCCTTGAATGTGCAGTACAAAATGTGCTTGGCTTGAAATCATTCTTTAGACAAGTAAAGCATGTTGTTTTTTTAGCCTGGCAGTTTAATTGCACGACTGTCAGCTGTATCAGAGCAAACATCTTTTCCTTCCTCATCTTTCATGCCCTGGTCTGTCTGCTTGCAGTGTGCTTGCAATTTCTAAGTAGGTAAAAAAAAAAAAAAAGAAACAAACAAACCCCCAGAAAAATGAAAGAACATTTACAGCTTTTAAAGCTACATATGTGGTCTTCTAAATATGTGTATAAATACAGTTGAGTAACATAGTCTTCGGGAAAAGGAAAGAAATGAGAAATCATTTAGAATAAGCCCAACTTCTGTAAGCATTGCTGGTATGTCCATTCTATACAATTGTACAAAGGCCATGGATATAGAAGGGAATATTTACACCGACACATATAGTATTTGATCTGCCCACATCAAGTTGCATCCACCAGTGTGAAAACTTCCCACAGCATTTAAGAACCACTTTGCAAGTGAGTAGGGATGGAGGTCAACTGAATGGTTGACTGCTCAGGTGTCATCAAGAAATATCACAAAGGCTAGACCAGCAAAGTGGATCATGGAAGGTCAAGGACAAATGTTAAATAGTGGCAGGGTACAGTCATCCAGTAAGTTTCTACTTTTTATAAATATTATACAATATAGACTCACAAGTCTAGACTAGCTAAAAATATCTAGCTTTTCTAATTTTAGATGCTCAGGATAATAGTTTTATCTCCAAATAACGCACTTCCACTCTTTTAAAATTGCTTTGAAAAACAGTTTTTCCTCTCTTCCCTATCTCCCTTACTCCTCCAGGTAAAATAGGAAGATCTCAGAGTTTGACCTCAGCTTAGGGTAAGACTCACTACCTACTTCTACATCTTTGGTTTAGGAAACTACCAAGATCAAGGCCAAATTCTTCATCCACTTTATCTACCTCAGGGACATCCTTTGGTCCATACTAAAACACTCCCCATGTAGAAAATACCCAAAAGGTTTTTACTATAATATCTGTCTCAGTAGCCTCTATCAATACTCTCAGTCTGTGTACTGATGTACTGTAACCAACTCCAGGTAGACAAGACAGTCTTTCGTGCCTTCCTGATGGAAAAAAGTGGTGGTGAGGGCTGAAAAGATAGCTGGGATCTCTATTCTTTTGAAATTCCAGCAGAGCAGTGATTGCTAATCCGGTCAATATGGACATGAGATGGCAGGTATCCACAGTATGCTAGGTCCTGAAATTACTTTGGAGGACAGCTGTCTCAGATGTAATGTTAACATAGACTTGACACCTTTTCTGTCTTGTTCATGGATAGAGAGCCCAAGAAAGGCCTTAATATTTATACCTAAGAAAAATACTATCTTAAATTACATTATTTTCTTCATTTCATTCTGCTTCTATGTTGAGATAGGAAGGATCTTTGGACCTTTTTTCTTGAGTATATTAACATTTCTGCAGTCAGACTGAATCCTTTCAGTTGATGCTCAGATCCTCTGTAAGGTACAATGTGGCCTTGTATGGATTTAAATATTCAATGTAAAACTCAATGTAAGCTTTGCATTCAATTTACACTTATACTGAATTTACATTTGTGCTTTTATTTTTCTCAATAATCTCTGAAAAACAATCCCTTCCCATCAGCCAGACCCATCATAACCAAACCAGTGATTTTGAAATTGTGACAGAAAATTAGAATACCACTATCCTTCATATATACCCTTCTCCCATTGAGAGAGAAAATAGCAGGACAATTAGCATAGCTGAAAGTATACACTAAAAGGAAAGCCTAGTGTTTCCTATTAAAAATGTATCTATATGTGTAAACTGGTGTGCAAATTCCATCTATAATTTTACTGAAGGGCTTGTAGGTATGTTCTGAAGTGTTTCTGTCTTTGGAGTGTGCGTGTCTTTCGCATACACTGCATGCTGAAGGGTTGACAATGCACATCTTGCCTCAGGCACATCTTGAGTTGCCTTCAGCTAGCCAACAGTTTAGCAGGACTCAAGCAGTCTAGCACAGCCTGACAAAAATCCACAAAAGCAAAAGGACTACATAATAATGCAACACTGCAAGAGAGTGGGGGGAAGAATGGTGGGAAATGGCTCTTGTCACTCCTTACCCTTTCAGTACACATGCCTTGCAAACTACATGAGGAGTGGCCAGTGAGGCCACGTAGCTCAGAGTAGTTGTGACCACACAGTTGCACAGCAAAAACTTGGTCAATGAAACCTGTGCCCAGCCTGGGAGTCCACATTTCAAAGCCTTCCTGTTTCACCCAGAATCTTTATTTTGATGTAAAATGGCATAAGATCTAAAGAGGAAACAAGAAAAAAAAAAAAAGCCTCAAGATAGGAGGTTATAGGATGCATTTCTTGTTCACTGGCAATTAATTTGGCTTTGGATTTCTACCCGTCTCTCTCATGCTCCTGAATTCCAAAACAGAAATTTTGGGTTAATAGGCACAAAGTCAAGGAATAACGAGAGAAAAGGTGTTGTAATGTGGTTGCCCTGATGTATTTTGTGCTGTAGATGAATGTGTCAATCAGAAGAAGAGAAGCTTGTTATTTCTGCTTCTGTCGTTGTTAAGTTTTGCTAAGAAAACACAAAATGTAAGCCCCATGCATTCAGCACTGGAAGCATAACTCATTACAGGAACTTCACATTTAGGACTTTTGTTTACTACAGTGCCATCCTGGGAACTTTCCCATTGTATACTTTCAAAAAGATGATTGTCAGATGTAGAAGAAAGAATAAGCTTCAGCTAATGACTGTTCACACAGCCAAGAAATAAGCTTGACTATAATCCACTGTAAGAGGTAAGAAGAAATGAGCTTGCATGAATATAACTTCTTTTAAAGTACTGCAGAGGAGTGACCTATGTGGAATTGAAGTTTCCTGTTTACATGAAGGCCCTTGTCTCAGAAAAAGCCAGTCACTGCATCAGTGAGTCAGTGGTGGACTAAGCCAACACTGCATGGGTTTGGGAGCAATGCGTTGCCATATCCGTCAAAGAAAATCCTTCATTGCATCCAAGTGCTGCTCAAGTGTAAAATTCTGGGAGTCAATTCTGTTCATCTTTGTTTGCTCCACAGTGACGTTAAAGCAGCCAGAAGCACTGGAACAGAAAAAGCATGTTTTCCTCACAAACTTTGGCCACTTCTTGTGTGCCTTCCTCTCTCATATGTATTTGGAAGATGGAGAGTGAGTAGCAAGCAGCTACAGTGTTGTATCTACCATAAGCTTCTCTTTAATTAAGGCAGTCCTGCTTTGCAGGCAAATCTGGGCACTTTGCTAATTCTGAAAGCTACAGAAGAGCATGTGTTAGTGCTGAGATCCTGTCTATCTTCCCCATCTCCACTGTAAGCACTTATAGCATGCAAAATCCATGCTGGCTGTTGCTTGATTCTTCTTCAAGTGGAAGAGGTGTTTAGCTTTTGCATAGGTTTGTTTCTGTCCTTATACATGAAAGGTCAATTTATACCTGAATGACTTTTGTGTGTCATGAAAATATGATATAGACTTGACTGAGAGGAACAATTGTGAAAATAAATGAGGCATGAAGAGACCTAGAAAACAATAAGGAAAAATTATTTTAATCCACACTGAGGGTAGATGGAAAATAAAGAGCCTAGAAGAACAGTTAGGCAAAACAGAACTATGTTGTATAGGGAGGCTTTCATGACGTAAAAGAAGTGCCTGAATCAGATTAACCAAATTCTCTCATTGAAAGAGGTCGTTTGTACCTCTTCTCAGCAACTGTCACACTGCCAGACCAAAGGGAACCATGACAGAATAGTCCTCTCCACTCATGGGACCCTACAACACTGGCCCAAGTTCACCAGTAATCTGAGTGGTTTAAAAAAGAACATGGATAGCTTTCCAAAACGAATTTTTAATGTGGAAAAGGACATGCTTATATGCAACACAGGCTTATCATGAACAGTGGATCACCCGCAAGACTACCTTTCCTAAAATTATAATTTGAAGTCACTGTCATTGAACATGTAGCATGTGTAAATTGCTTCTATTTCTCCTCTTCTCTAGAGGAAAATTCCAGCAATAAATTTTTAATAAAATTTTGAGTTGTAACTGATCCAGTGCAGTCTTGTCCCTCTGGCAGATTGATGAGGAGCATTTTAACATCCTTCCCTACTGGTTTGCTGTAGATCCCTTTTCCAGTGTTTATTACTCTTTTGATTTCAAATCAAATGGTAATGGTAATGCAATAATAAAAACTCAGCACTAGTTTTATGATATCAGGTTCTCCTGGTTTCTGTGTTGTCAGTTTTACTGTTTGATTGTTGTGAGGCTACAAATAATCCTGGAGTTTGGGGTTGGGCTTTTCATTTTCATTTACAAACGATGTCACAAAACTGAACTCTATTCCATAGCCAACTCAAATCCACTGACTACAGTGAACATTTGGCCAGAAGTCATGGCAGAATTTAATTCACAAAGTTGAAAACCACGTACTATATATCTTAGCTAAAATGTTTTTATTTGACAGCTCCTGCAGAAAATTTCTTTGCTAGAGGTCAAACAATTCGTTTAGTAAACAACTGATCTGAAAATTAACTGCATAATTAGTAGTTTGTGTGTATTATAAATAATGTTTAATTTCAAACAAAAATATCTTTAATTGACATGAATTTCCATAACCCGGAACTGACAGGACAAGAGACTGACAAGTGACTGAGAAGGATGGGCAAGAAAAGTCTAGGGAAGAAGTTATTTACCCATCAACAGCTTGGGAGTGCTAATAATTACAGTCACACAAACTTTCACTCTGCCAGTCTGGGAACTACTAGACATGGAATTTATTAACTTTTTTTTCTTTTTTCATCTAGTCACTTCTAAGTAAATATCCTATTGGTTCCAGGATGCAGACCCTAAAAGACTTCTTTAGGAGGTGGACATCTTTACATAGCAGGTTTAAGCCAGCAGGCTCGCCTTTCTTGATGCCTTTTTACACTCCATGTGCCCTTGGAAATTCTAGAATGATTGGTCCAGAAGGAAATCCTGGAGGCCTTCTGGTCCACAACTCCTCAAGCAGGAGGGCCAGCTTGGAAGTAAGATTCAACTTTGAAGTTGGATTCTGCTTTTCAGGGTCATATCCAGCTAGAAATTCTTCTAGCTGTTGACTTAAGGGTGTGAGGATAAGATTTAGGGTCAGACCAACTTAAGAAAGTGGGTGCTCGAGACAAAGTCACAGCCTTAATTCTGCACACAGGGATAGACATTTTGAAAAATAGACACCTTAACACCAAAGTCTAAATTTCATTATACAGTGGTTTTTAGATCTGGATTGTGCAAATGTGGATTCTAATATTGGCCCAGTATTTGTCAAATATTCGACCAGATTCCCTTCAGAACAAATATGCAAATATAGCTGAGTCAGTGATACCATGCAGGGTGACACCAAGAAAAACTTACTGGCAGCAACAAAGCTGTTCTTGATTGCCTATGTTTTCCAAAACACCTGGAAATCAAGGAAAAGTGGATATATGATGGCATGAGACATCTATATTTTCCCTGGGGCAAATCAGCAGCTTTTCTAAGACAGAAGCAAAAAATTATGAAATATAAGCATGAAATCACACAGGGAAAAAAGCTGAAAACAGAACAAAAAATTCCCTGCGTACAGGTGTTTATATGTTAACAAAGTATTTCTTTAAAAATAATATATATATAATTTTTTGTTTGTTTGTTTACTATATATGAGATTTTTATGTTCTTTCAAGACTTGTCAGTTCTGGCTTTTGTTGTTTTCCATTTAAAGTTTCAAACTTTCTCCAAGAGGTCCATAACTTTTTTTTTTTTTTTAAGTCAAACAGCAATGTTACAGTGGGTTCCCTGTCTATTCATGTATTAAATTAAATAAATATTATATACCTCTTATATAAAATAAACCTGTAAATCATAGGACCCAGAGGTATACGCACAATAGCAATTCACCTTTTAAAACAAACTCTCTCTTTGAGTCAATCATTTTCAAGTACAGTGGTTTAATTTACACACAGAAGGAACCTTCAGGGAAGAAAAATCTTGTAGAAGCTGTCTGGATAGATGCTTTCTTCTTTCATTTATCTCCCCATGGAATAACAGACTTATTTTCTGCAGAGTGAATAGACTTTTATGAAGTTTCCTTGTGTTAAATTGATTTCTTTAGCATTAATCAGGAGTTTCAGACCAGACTTTGAAATACAACTTTCCTTCTCTCAGCAGGACATGTTATATTCATGTGCCCTGAAAAAAACCTGTTGATATGGATTGATACTTCACTTCAGTAAACCAGGCAAGAGAAGTCCCAAGCCTATAAATGAGGTCTGTAAGGTGCGCTCAATGAGAAACAGCATGTGAGAGTCTTACCCAGGGGTATTGGCTGCCTTGGCACTGTAGGAAAATAAATTTGCTCTTACATGATAACCTGCTCAGTGGGATCAATGCAAGCTGCATGCCTCTGACACTGCATCCTGTGCTTTGTTAAGCTGGGACCTGCATATGATGGATGAAACCTCTCAAAAGCTACTTTCAGTATACATAAGTATAGGTCTGTCTCTAGATATGCAAATACTTAGGTATTTATACATATGTATGTGCAGCTGAAAAGGTAGGTAATTTTCTGATGGTTATTGATTTGCCAAGAAAGTCTTGATGATTTTAAAAAAGCCAATTAGTAGCAGACCAGAGCTCTGGAAAAAGCATTTTTCTCGCACCTGCCTGGGCCCATCTGATAACCCCACCTGCTCTTCTGAGAAAATGAGCTCACATTTACCTGGACATCAATGCTCTGTTGTGAATTTAGCACCATAAGTCACCTTCCAAAGACCACTGAAATGATCAATAGGAGCCTGGCATGGCTGGCCCCACAGACATGGCAACCATTCATTCTTTGTGTCATCTAGGAAAGTAGATATTCACACCTAGAAGTGAAAGGTGCCAGGTAGCCCACAAAGTGCCTGGTGGACAATGTGGCATTGGGCAGTAGCTCCTACATATGTGCACTTGAGGTTTCTGTTCATTTTCTTGCAGAATTCAAAGCTCTGAAGTAACATATCACTGCCCAGTGCGTCTGTGGTCTGCACTGTACCCTCAGGACAAACTCCTGTGTATTACTAAATATATATTTGCAAGTCACCAGTTAACATTACACAGGCAGAACTAGCCTATTTGGCTGCTTTATTTTGAAGATTATTCTAATATCTGCTGCAAAAAATGTTTTATTTCTGCCTGCCTTCTTACTTAACAATAAAAAATTTTAAAGGTTTTTATCCTCTTTGTATTTGCAATCCATATACACACAGAGATGAGAAATTTTACTGCAGACACTAACTTTTCTTATAATGTGACTATGTATTCTTCCACTGTCTCTTGATAAGTGCTAACAATTTTAACAGCGTTAGTATAACTCTGTAATAGCTACAATTTCTATAACACTTGCAATTTCCTAATGTTTCCTGAATGGCACATATTTTTGAAGTCTATTATCCAATTATTTCTAACATAAATATGTATAATTTTTGTTTTGCTTGGTGTGTAAGTGAGCACCTTCTTATGCACATATGTACTGAATTGAATTCTCTGTTCTCTGGTAGCCAGCACTCCCAAGTGCACTGAAATATATAGGAAACCAGGGAAAATTGCTATTAAGAACTGCTATTCTGTATTAATACTTACAGATCTTTTGAGATAAGATTAGGATTGTATGTTTGCTTCCTGTCAAAGGACCATGAGTGGACCAAGCTCAAACCCTGACCCAGGAGCCAGAGATCACAGTATCTAATAGCTAAACAAGCTTTTCCAGGCATATCAGACTAATTTTCTGTTTTCTGCTCCTCATAATCTCCCTATTGAGTGGTTCTATTGTTAGAAAATGTGTGTCTTTGGTGCTGTTCTTCTGTTCTTACAGTTACTCAGTTTGGATACTCAAACTGCCAGTTACTACTGGGAAAGAAACAGGAAAAAAAAATAGACATGGAAGTAGTTGCAGTAATGAGTCTCAGTCACAGAAAGAGGAGAAACACACCACTGCACAGCCAGAGTAGAATCACTGAATACAGTTCACAGGACGCACACAGAGAAAGTAGAGTTGCTGAAAACACTATGTACGACTCTCCTGCTATCATGCTCTGTGCTCCTCTGATCTCTGGCTATGTGGAATACTTTCAAAGCTCCTCCAGACTGTTTTACTTTCCCCTAGCTCGTTTTTAGTTCTTGCTACATGCTCACTGTGAGAAAAGTCCACAATGTATTGAGCTTATTTTCTGCTGATCTGACCATCTTTGAGTGATTTAGGTATGTTAAGACTGAGTGTGATGTCATCTACTCTGAATGATATAATGTTCTTCTGTAAGGATTAGGAAGAATCTGACTTTGGCCATTTAACCCTGCTTCTCTAAGATATAAAATAAATAAGCATCAATAAATAATAAAATATGCAACATTAAAGACTCGGGAGACTGAAGAATGAAATAAGCAGATGATGAGGCATTTTAGGCAATGATAAATGGTGCATAATTATATGTTAGATATTATGGTTTGAATCACTGTATAGTATGATAAGATAAGTCAGTATGATTAACTCATAGAATTGTAGCAATTCTTTTAAAAATATTTAATTTCAGGAGGGAAAAGAAGAATTATTTTTCAGGCACATCATCTGTTTCTATTTTAAAATTAGACCATTTCCTCCTGAATAATATCAGTGAAGTATTATGGAAATAGTGCACAATTTCCATTTACTTTTTGTCATTCTGATATTTTCACTATTAAACTTATTCCTTCATTTTAAAACAATGTTACAATTAACCAATGTTGTATTAAATTAAAAAAATAATTTAATATATAAAACAAACCAAAATATTCTGTTTCAGATTAAAAAGAAAAAAAAAAAAAAAGGAAGCTGTTCACATTCCTGCAAAATGAAATTTTAGGCAAGGTTTCATTCCTCTAATAATAGTATAACATCCTTCTGGGTTTTTGTTTGAGTCACTGAGGCATCCATCATTTTCTCAGTTCCAGATACACATCAATTATGCAGTTATACATTCTGTGCCTTATCCATTGAAATTGCTTGTCCTTATATGTTAGTTTCAGGCTTTGCCTTCTGCTCAAGTTGCTAAGTTCACGTTTTTAGCTGTGAAGATTCAAACCCCAGTTACAACCACCACGACAACAATTACAGATAGTCATGAATAGCATGATAAAGGAATTCAGGTCATATATTGAAGTAAATAATTTAGAGTGCTTAATCCATTCATAAATGCGTCCTCTTCTTCTGCTTCCACCACCTCCTACTTGACATATTCTCTCCTGTATGCACTAGAGTAGTTTGTGCCTCTACAGGGGACTAGCAACAGTATAAATAAATAAATACCCAGTAATTTTCATGTGGAGGTTGTTTAAGAATTATTAACTGCATGTCTTGGATGCATGAAGTGCAGTTATGTAACAGGAAGGCATCAGAAAAAATTAAAACTGGAAAGTGGAAATGCAGCATAATCTGGCAGAACGAACACACCAAACCCTAGCCCGTGTTCTTCCCCTGCCATGTATTCCTTTGGGTTGTCAGGAACGTTGCCTTTAGCTTCTCGGTTCCCCAGAATAACATGTGGACAGTAACATTTGTACCTCTCCTTTTTCAATCACTGCTTTTAGGACTTGCCAGTGTCATCAGTTTTTGATCATTCACACATATAAACTTTTACTGAATCAAAGAGCCCTTCTTGCTCTCATTAACAGGTAAGCCTCCCACTGACTTCATGACAAGTAAAGGCAGTTCCTAAAGATTTGTCACAGTAATGGCAACATTTTATCCATTCAATATCCATTTCCTAATTCTCTATGACCTCAGAAATCTCAGTGGGTACCAAGTCACTTGCCCTTATAAAAATGAAGCCCTTCTGAACTTACGTCAGACAGGCTGACAGCAACTTCAAAGGTTGTCTTGTCCATCACCTTTTCCCACAATGTGACTAACCATTCCTGTCAGATATTTGTCTAGCCTATTTTTAAAAGAGACTTCATGGTAGGATTTCATTACATTCTCACACAATTTTCTCTAAAGCTTAACAATTCTTGCAGTTATAAAGTCATTCTAATGTTTAACCTAAATGTTCCTGTCCAGAAATTGGCAGATTCTTTTTGTCTAATTCAAAATGGACACAGAGAAAAAGTTATTCTCTATCTTATATATTCCCAGAAGTTTTCTTTGCAGGTATTTAAGACTGCCATAGTATCCCTATTTTGCTTTTCTTTGTTCTAGGCTCAGCAGCACACTTCTTTACATCTTTCTTCACAGGTCATCCTGAACTTTCCTCACTATCACTGTCCACCCTGGACTGTCTCCGATTAGTTCCGTTTGTCAAGAAAAGTTAGTGCCACAAACAGTCCCCTCCTGGAGCTCTTGCCAGCACTGCTGAGCAGACATAGAGCTGTTTGGTGTCCAAGGAGCAATCATGGTGTGATTGCAGATTTCTGTAGAAGCAACTGAGCAAGAGTCCTCCGATGATCAAGTGTGTGTTAACAACAAGCATGTTGCATTAGGAGAGAATCTGAAGCTGACAACCCCTTCCCCATGCTGTGTGTGCTTAAGGGCATTACTTCAGATTAGCTCTAGTCTGGTCTCTCAGGCAATTAATGCCTGCCAAGAATTGCAAAAATTTACAAACTTGAAAGCACATTCACTGGTTAAGTGTCATCCAAAACTCACCTGTTTCTCCTGCTCTATAACTGGTCCATGATGCTATGAGAGGCCCAGTAACTAAAGATGTCTGGGGCATGTACTTAAAACATCTGAACAAAAATGTAATGTTAAATGCATCCAGTCATATTTTTGGATATGCATTATGAAATGTGTACTATGACTTTCAAAACCAAAATGGCTCATTCCAGACTTCAACATGTGGGCTGATCACCCCAGCCCGAGAAGCCTGAAGCAGGTGAATTGAACAAACATCAGATCATGCTCAGGGAGATATATACATAAGGACAGATTTCCACTTGTTTTCCTGAGTGAAGGAGATGGGCTGGAAGGAGAAACTAGGCTCATTGCCAGTTTTATTATAATTTATAGTGGTTTCTGTGTTTTCTGCTAGATTTCTTTTAAGCATCAGAAGGCCAAATGTTAACTACAATCAAAATAAAATGTGTTGTATGTATTTTTTGTAAGTGCTGTTTTGACATTTTAGGGTAGCTTTAGAAGAAAGACTGTTCAGGCCCTTAAAGGCATGGTCTTCTAGTTGTACAAGATTCAATTTCTTGTGTTGGACGTGGAAAGACAGTAATTTAAATTGAAGTGAGAAGAATTCAAAAAATTCTGGAAACACGAAGGAAGCCTTTCTTTGAGAGAGGGGTTGTTATCCTTTGAGATATCACTTGCAACTCCAAAAAAAGCACAACACACATTTGATTTTATTGCTTGCAATAGGGAGTAATTCTTTCTCAACTGTCTCTTGAGATTCCTCTCAGTATTTTATTGTCTTAATTCCTAAAGAATAGCTCTCTTCCCTATCCAGGCTGCTTCTCAAGCTGAATGAAAATTAGCCACCTAGGAAACAAACTTAGCGTGCTGCTAGTTTTCTGCTCTAATTCTCTGAAACCTTAGAGACAACTAAGAATGAGAGGTAGTTGTTTAGTTTGTTTAAACAAAAAACAAACTGCCTTATTCTCCTGTCTTTCAGTTATGTTCCCTAAAATATGAATATCTTATTGCTGTAATTAGTGAATTTGGTTACTGGGATTTGCATGGATTGGCTTTTATGGAAACGTCTGTTTCAAGGATTAAAAAGAATCAAGACATTTTACTTTAACTTACATGAGAAGGTAAACAAAATTAATTCTCTGCACATGTCTCTTCTCTTCAATCTCCTAGAATCACCTAAAATAGAGAGTAGAAGATGAGACTTTAAAAAACAAGTACTGGTCCCAGGATTATTCATCCTGGTAGTTCAAATTAAGAGATTTGATAAAAGATACTAAAGAACTACTGAAATTGTCTATTTCATTGATATGGTCTGTTAAATAGAAATTAAATAGCCTGAATTTGGTTGCAGAGGGACCATGAACTTGCATTAAATCAATGAAAAACCTTCAATGGTGATAGTAATAAATACAAGAAAAAGAAGAGGCTACAAATAAAATGCTTTTTCTTTTCCCTCCCCCTTACTCCCACTCTGTAGCTGCAATGTGTATATCCCACTCTTTATTTGCAGTTATTGTAAATCATGTTGTGATGTGTTACACCTGTTCATTTGCAGGTTTATTTTTCAAGTATATGGGACTTCCCCATCACAAATTGTGCAGAAATAACCATTTGTTAGAAATCTGAGCTTGTGAATATTCAGGTCCAGAAAACATACTGTTACAGTTTTAAACACACTTCCCGCAGAAACTTTAATTTTCCAGGCTCTATTTTAGAAGCACTTTTACTTTTTTAACCATCCAAGAGGAGGGAAGAGAAAGGTCACTTTTTACACAATGTTAGTGGAACAGTTTGGCATTCTGAAGAACCATTAGCTAGATCTCTACCACAATGAGCCAATGCTCTGTATTAGCATGCACAGACTGCAAAATAGGTTGCAAGATGGGCTACAGTAATTACATTTGTAATTGTTTCTTCTCAATCTGTTCTAACCTATTAGCAGTGCTGACATAATCATGTCACTTTTCATATTTTCCTTTCTCCATTCCTTCAGCTGTTCATCCCTAATACTTCTGCCTGAGATCATGGAAAGGCTTGGTATGACATTGTTTCTTCTATTATTTGTTAGGTTTTCCAGGACATAGATTTAGATATACAGATGATTCATCTCGAGTAAAGTTATCATGAAAGATCAGAACCAAATATAAATTAAATACGGAATTGCTTATGTGATAGAAGGACCCAAGCTAAAGCATAGCTGGTGGATGAAAACAATGCTAGCAATATACATAAGCATTACAAACTTTTAGTGATATCACTCAAAATCCATCTATACAGATATGGCAACATTTCTCTATAGTCAGACTTAATGGGGGATGTGAACTAGGTCAAAACATGAGTGCTTACAACATTAATTATATTGTACACGCATTTCTATTTTGCCAACTCTCTAACTTCATTAACCTTCTTAACCTTAATCTTCATTTTTCTATATTTGGATGGTAAAGTGGTGCTTTCAGTTTAGCTAAACTGAGTGCAGTTTGTGAGAGTGTACAATGCAATATAAGACAAGGTTCTATTCAAGCATATATGAAAATTCATATACTACTCAGTTAGTTTCCTGGACCATTTGCTGTGGTTCCTACTGAGTAAATAATAGAGAAGGTGTCTGTGCATGCTCTTTGAAGTTGTGTTTGTGAAATCAGCTGGCACAAGTATTAACAGAACTTATGGATATTGGAAATGGATGTTTGCATTTCTCTTACATTCTTTCTATTTCAAATTTTCACTGTGCACGTCACTGTCATCCCAAAACTGTAACTCAAATGAATCCTACCTTTAATAACAAAAAGTTAGAGCATATCTCAAAATCATAGTCTTGTAGCATGAAAGAGACCTCCAGAGGTTATTATCATTCAGCCTCTTCCTTCTCCTTTTTTGATAATTATTCCTTTAATAAAATATAAGTAATTTCATTCACCAGTGGAGTGAACTTAGAGACCAGTTGTATTTCCAAAACTGACCTAGACTGTTCAGGTATCTGATATCTTCCACACACAATAATCAATCACAGAAATAGTCTCTCCAAAAATGGTGTTTCTCAAAGTGACATTAGCACAAACTGGGAAATATGACGAGAAGCAGGATGACTGATACAGAAATGTGGTTTCTCATAGAGAAATGCTCCCTAATCATATAGCCAGTATCTTTCATCACTAGTTTCTGAACATGTATTGCTAATCTCAGGCAGTGAAAAAGCTATTTATTGACCTAAATTGCCTTTGCTTTGTGAGTCTTTAGGAGATTTTTGCTTCACAATTTTGAGCTTTACTTCTCAAACATGTTTAGAGACTTTCTGCTGAAACTCAAGACTCCCACTTGGTGTCCTAATTTTAGAGGTTGACAAGATGTGGCTTGCAAAAGGGCTAATCCCCTCCAAGACTGGACTAAATCTAGACTATGTGATGCCTAAGTGGCACTTTCTATTTCTTAATTAAACTCTAGTAATTAGAGATTTCTTAGACTGACTTCCTATACATTCAACTATTATTCAGTCATAGCTGGCTTAGCAATAAAATTCCATGTTTGCCTGTGCAAATCCTCTGAATTCTCTCCTGTTCTGTGCGGCTCACAGGTCATTTTTCATTCCTGATGTACACCTATGCTGAAGTCTTTTGTCAGATTTCAAGTTTTCAGGTTTTAGCTTGATTAAATTAGTGCTTTAAGTGCATACTAGTAAGAAGAAACCAACACTGAGTTCACTGTGAGCTTTTTAAGAAGGCTTGAATACAGGCCTATCTGCAACACAGTTCTGAATAAATACTCTTCTAGTGGCACATAATAGGGCCAAAAAAGTCACAGAAGGGAAATAAACTATTTCTGCATTCAGCTGTCCTACATGGACTGCAGAATCAATACTGACTTGTGGATATTTTGTGCTCCTAAAACCCCTCTGAGCTCCTTTGGTCAGCATAGAAGAAGGGTAATATTAGCACTATCTGCCCCTGTTTCCTGGCTGAGGAGCCCTTTTTCTGCTCCTGGAGTTCAAGGCCATCCCTTTGTCTGTCTGACGTTTCAGCAGGAGTTGCAAGAGCAGTTCTGGATTGCATTCCTCCTCTCCCCTTTCTCAAATTAGAGGAGCAGAACACAGCTGGTACCTCATCTACTGCTAAACTCTCCTGCAGGTAAGAAGTTGATGTCTCTAAGTTGAAGAGCTCCAAAAGCATTTAATGACTTGCAAATGTGAACAGCACTTAGATGATTCTTTATTTATGAGATACATTTGGAACATTGTGTTTCATAGACACTGATGGAAGAGGTGAGTGCCTTTGAAGAGATCAGTACAAGTGTCAAAATAGTACATCCGAATATGCAGGAGTTGTTAATGCATCAGTCTTGAAAATCCAAATTGCAAGTCAAATATTCATACTTGCATCCAAAATCTTCCTCAAATGCTGACAGGTGTGTATTTCTTGAAATTACTATTCCATGACTCATTCTCCTTTATCTTCTTTCAGGAATGTTACTTCTAATAGAGAGTACCTAATGTGAAGTGATCAGGTGATATCAAAGCTAGCACGTGTCAACCACAAGATACTCCATACATACCACCAAACATATTCCTAATATGAATGCCTGTACCCAATATTTGAGGATAATTATTAGAAAGATTAGGAGCACTGAGTTAACTGCCTAGTGACAGAGAACAAAGACCAATTTGCTACACTGGTGTTTCACTTCATTTGTCCATGAAGGCATGTCCATATATATGGATATCATGTATCCACACCTCAACAAGCAACTGCACTGAACATCTCCCAAAGACAAAGCAAAATCTGTGCCAGGAGTCAAATTCTGAGGATGCAATTAATGTAAGACCAGTTCTTAACCTACAGGAAATTCCAGATCTTCACTGGCTAAACAGCACTTTGATTCAATTTCCATCCAGTAGCTAACAGTGTAGCACAATATTTTCTAAAACAAACTGAAATTAATTATATAAATTAACTATACATTTGAGAATTCAGGAATATTCAGAAATGCATCCAAATCTTAGTTGTGATTATTTGACACCTTTATGTAATGAGGAAGTAAAAATGCAGTAGTAATCTTTCCAAGGCAAGGACTAATCTCACAATTTAATACCAAAATGTCTGTGTTCCTCCAACTAATAATTTGTCCAATATAAACAAACAAATTCACAGAGAGCAGAAGTCTAGAAGCAGTGTGATATTGGCATTAAGAAAGTCATGTCAGAAATTTTAATATTTGCTTTTCCACTTGGACATGCAGTGTTGACAAGCTTTCTATCCAAGTTTCTATGGAAAAATATGCCTTTGGGGATAAACACAAAACCAGTATGAAATATGAATAGAAGAACAGAAATAAAAGCTAAACCACCATTCTATTAAGTTCTGAACTGTCAGCTAAATCACATCAAGCTGGGCTGGACCTTGTGAAGTTATCAAATCAGAATAAGCATTTGGGACAACCATTTTTTTCCCTCTGACTAGAAAATTCCACTGCTGTTGAATAAATACATAAGGCATCTATCAGCTTTTCCCAATTTAAGACACTTTTCATTATACTGTGTTAAAGACCATGTCAAAAACTGGTTCATCAGCTCAGATATGGTGCCAACCTTTCACGCATGAAGGTTCATTACAAACTTTCAGTTTCTTAAGAAGGACTGCCAGAAAAGTCCTTTTACACTTGGGAGGGGAGTTCTTCTGAACTGCCTACAGTCATCTCAATCTCTCTCTATTTCTTTTTCATGTTATGAAATCAGTATCCTTTTAGTACTGTTGTACATTCATGTCTTGTGCCACCTTCTCCTTTGGGCAGACTAAAATTGCGTTATCTTAAGTATCCACTTTAAGTACATCAGTTCATACTCAACCTTTTCAGCCTTTACACCCAAATTATCTGTTGAGAAAGAAATAAATCCCTTCTTGAACCACACTGAAGGAGTTTTTTTCTTTTTTTTAATCAATATCTGCAGAGGCGTACGCCCTGGGAGTGACTACTGAATACTGGTCTCAAGGAAGCTGAATCCATAGCAAGTGTGGCTTGTGCAGCCTTGTGTACGCTCCATCTCATTGGTGTCATGACTGCAAAGTGGAACACTTTTGTTGCCTGAACTTCTGTAATTTACTGCATACATCCTGGATGCATCCACTGTATACTTCGGTCCGATTTTTTTTGCTGTCTTCTCACTGGGTGATAATGTCAAGTGTTATTAACTCTGACATTTGTTGCAATGTGCATTTGACTCATCTGAAAGTGTCACTTATTTTAGAAGAATAATTTGCTGCAGACTCCAGAGAAAATATGTGCATTGTCCAAGCTAAGAGAACAACTCACCTCCACCATGAAAAAACAACCTTTATCTTCTACATGGGAAGATAGAGAATCTGAGGATGTTTCATAAACATCAAGGTTCAAGGTAGGTCTGAAGAATAATACAAGCATTCTGACATTTACAGTATATCAGAGTCATCTTTGTTGTCATCATTAGCTCATGAAAAAGAGTTTGGTTTGGTTTGATGGGATTTCCTTGGTGAAAGCTTTTGACAGCACACAAGCACGTGGCACAGAATCACACAGTGTGGAATTGCAACCATAAGGAACATCCTGAAGGTATCTTCTGCTGAGCCATAAAATCTAGGTGATGTCAAAGGTCCAGATCAGAAATATCTCTGAGAGACTTCCAGGCTGCCCTGAAATCAGGAACTGGCATTCCTCAGTTTTCAATTACTGTGAAGTTCTTCTGGGGACTGTATACTTAGGAATTTAGCAAGACTGTCTCAGCTGTAGTGTGTTGTGAAATGTCACCTACAGCCTGAATGCTAGCAAGTATTTGATTCCAAATATCTAATTCTCTTTATGCCAAACTATGCTTGCTTTCACTGCTACTAAACATACAGCTTAGGTGCCATACACTGCAATTAAAAATACTTGGGGTTTATTTGTTTCAGGGAGGGGCTGGACTTTTTTCAAAGATTTCTCTGATTCTACTCTGCTTTTGAAATATAGGTGTTCAAATCAAATAGATTTGAGCCAAGAATGCTGCAATTTTAGAATTCTGGAATTCTCTTTTTAAAAATCCTTGAGGAAATAGTGTCAGACTGTGGATTTGAGGAGTTGATACCTTCTAATCATAACATCATTCAAACAGTGGAGAGTTCCTTTCTTAGAAAACAGTGAAGTTGTTGATTTGGGCTGACATTATCCCCTTATACCAACACCAAGCTTTTCTATTTGGGAACAGAAGATCTTGAAAAAATAATTTTTTAAAAAAAGTTTTGGGTCCAACAGTCACATGTTGAAAATTTGCAAAGATGTGACACCAGTTTTTTACACAGCTAAGTTGTGTTGAATGTCATAATAAGAGAAAATTCTGCTTTTTTTCAGAGTCAGTTAAGGACTCATGCAGACTCATGAAAATATGACATCCTGTAGGTATCTCTTTAGCAAATTATCCAAAACTACTTATTCTATATTTACTCCAAAACAGATTTTAGGAATGGGATCTGGGGAAGAAGGAGAGGCAACAGTAGGCTGTTTAGAAATCAGTATTTTCTGCATTCTTGGTGATGCTCTGAATTTCCTTTAACAGGTGAAAGAGGGTTCATGTAAAATGTTTAAAATGCAGTTTCTTATTCCAATTATCCAGGATTTGCTGTTGGTTTCAGGTATTGCAGGTTTTATGATTTACAGAATAAATTTTAAGCTTAACTACAGTGACTACACTTTCAATTATGCTATAGATTTTGAGTATACCCTTGAAATAATTGAACTAAGGAGACTGTAGCATTTAATTTTGCTTAGGAAAATATTCACCACAGCTTGGAAGGTGAGCATTATTGTAAAACTTTTCCTTCAGCCATAATCTTTAGTAGTCTGAATGTGCCAAAAATCTTGATTTGCATTATTTGCCATCCTAGTTGACACTGTGGTTGATACAGCTTGAGATGGCCTATATTGCCCATAAGGGACAATATGCTATGCTGAGCGCATCTAAGAAAGTTAGGTTTGGTAGCATAAAATTACGATACCTTATCTTTCACTCTGTGCAATTATATTATGTAATTTTCCTTTTTTCCCTAGGAGAATAATTGTCTCACAATTGTGATGGTCTGACAGGTTTAGAGTTATACATGTTCTCTGTAGTGCACTTTTCCTGATGAATTTATCAGCAAATTACTTTGTTACTGCAGCAACCACGTAGGGATGCTGAAGCAATGAAAGAGAAAAATAGTTTGGTGAAGATACAGGAGAGTAGGAATATTACTGCAATCAGTTAAATTCATATTAGTTGTTCAGTATTTTGTGCATATATATATATAAATGGGATGCCCTCTGTTCTAATAAAACAAGGATATTAAATGGGATTGTAGATCACCAATTATCTTGGAATTAATCTTTTCTTGATTCAACAAAAATTACATATTTTTAACACTTAAAATTTAATTCCTGAAGAATCTTTAAAGAATACATCATTCTTTTTTTGGTTTTTCGGTTGGTTGGTTTTGGTTTAATTGATTTAAACTTAACCACATGATCTATCATTTCCTCTACTGAGGCTTGCAGTGCTCATGACCTCATGTCTAAATACCTTTTGGGCTTGTTGAAATTAGTTTAGTAAAGCAGAAAGGATATTTTCTACAACAAAAGCTGGGGATGAAGTTTGAAACTGGCCCTAGGGTACAAGATATGTATATTTCTTATCATCCTTCCACACAGAATTTTCAGAGTATTTGTTTGACTTAAACAAGATTTGTTTTTGATAAACTTTCATGCTGGACAATGTACATAATGCGAACCCTGGACATATTAAAAGCTAAGTATATGGCCTGTAAGAAGGAGTCATCATTCAACATGGGGGTTTTTTGCTATGTTAATTTATTTGGAGACCATTTCCCTGGCAGTGTATATATATATATACTCTTTTTCTTTTCACCTTCTGTTTTGCATCCAAATTTATGTAGTCCGCTTTTCCCAACAGATATTTTATGTGTCCATCAGTGGATGTGGCTGCCAGAAACTTGGAAAAAGATGTGAATACAGTGTTCCTTTTAACCACACTGTACTGAAGACGGGAGTATATAAGACAAAGAAATGTCTTTTTCACAACTGTATACCTTTACCATTGTGGTGTCTTAGTTGCAAACATTATATGTTGCTCCTCTTTTGAAATGCAATCACTGGAACCACTGCAGAAAAGAGCAACAATAGGGTTATTGTTGCAACAGCTGTTTCTACATTTCTCAAGAGCTAATGAGGTACACATTTACTGTTCTAGCAATTCTAAGGAAATACTTAAAATGTATTCCACCCTCCAACAGCGTAATAGTAAACTTTGTAGTTAATGTAGTTAAGCTTATTTACTTCTCTGCCCAATCAGTCTGATCTGGTCTGGCAAATCACCACTAAGACTCTCCTGACAATTTCTCTTTTCAAGACTAGGTAATCTCAGAACTTTATTTTTAGCCTAATTATCAAAGGGCCCTTATTTCTTCTATCTGCTGTTCACAGAGAAGAGTCAATCCCTAAAGCAGATGATATCCCAGACACGTCTCCAAATGAGGGTAGCTTGTTCAAGTGCCTCACTTTCCTCAAGCCTTCCTACTTTGTTCCTTTTACACCTAGAACATGCATGGTCCAGATATCTCTAAATTAAAGCTGAGTACCTGAATCTGGGAACCTGGAGCCTATTGTGCTGGGAAACATAGCTGAGAAAGAGCTCCTAAAAGCTGAATGAAAAATGGGATCTTTTTCCAGGCTGATTTAGAGTTTTATTCATTATTTAAAGAAGAAAATCACAACTTATGAAATAGCCATTCTCATATACTTGATCATTTCACATTTTAATTCACTGGAACAGTTGAGATGTCTTGGAAAACAGCCAAGGACAAGTGTACTTGATAAATTTTCACTTCTTTCCTTTAAAATACTAGGCTTTCTGCACATGGGGTGCAACACTTGAAACTCACATTTTTCAATTAAAAAAGGATTGTTTACTTCTCTCTTTAGAGCTGATATTTTGGCCCTTTAATCTCTATTGAGTTACCTTTCCCTTTGTAAAATACATCAACCGTTGCTGGCAGTTCAGGCTGTGCCGTCATGGAGGTAGGAGGTGGTGTTCTAATTTCTGATTTCTTCCACCTTTTCCTGTAGCTTGGACTTGTCCAACTTTGTGGCAACAGAAACTGACAGATGATACTTGAATTCCTATAGGAGGGGGAGTATGGGCATACCAGGGAAATGCGTTCTTATTGTTTGTTTTATAAACGGCCAACATGGCACCACTTACAGGGAGTGTGCCCAAAACAAGAAATGGAATAACATCATTTACCTGCATCTACCCTTTTCTCTGGTTAAGATGGAAAGTATCTGTGTGTCTTTTTGCCTCAACTTCACACATATGTACTGAGGCTACTGAGTTACTCTCCTTGTCCTGATTCTACTAAAACCAAGTAGATGTGCTGCCTAAGAGTAGCCACCTGGTCATGGGGTGCTGCAGGGTTCCTTGTGACAACCTTCACTGACAAGAAGCTACATCCTGGATGAGGTTTCCAGTGATGGAAAAAGCCCTTTTCAGTCTTTTTATCACCACAAATAGCTGCCACACTAGTCTGGCTGGGGCTTTTTTAAATACAATTCTGCAACAGATACTCATTTTTCCCAATGATTTTATCCTATGATTCATTTGGGGTTTTTGACATATAGCACTTCACTTACTTTTGAAAGGAAGAGTACACAGAGGGAGTGTTCTTAACCCAATCAGATCTTTGAAATTAAAGTTGAAGACAATATAACTTCTCTTACTTAATTTTTAAGTAAGTGGTTGCAAATATTTATCATCTTGGAGCAGCTTTCACTGGTTGAGTATATATTTTGTAGATTTAGTATCAGCATCTGGTGCACCACAGTACTAAGATTCTGCTGAAAATATAGTAGCAAAAAATGAAATTAATTCCCCTGGTGTATGCTCTGAAACTAAAAATATTCTCTGTTTACTCTGAGAGGCTTTTAAAATCTATCTTCTTTACAGATCTGTCCTAAAACAGAGCCAGGGTTTACCCAAGCCTATGAAATGTTAATTCAGTGAATTCTTCCTCATCCAAGCATGTATGAGAAAAAAAGAGGGAGGAGGAGGAGGAGTAGTGCCAAGTAGAACACAACATGTTTAAAGCTGGACAGGGTGGTCTGTCATTCTGAATGTTTGAAATCACAGCAGAAAAATATAGAATATGCTTCTATTTGACTATTTTATACAAAAGATTTTCCTTTTTTCAAAACTGCCGGGACAAAAGTAAATGGAAATCCTACCATTTGCTAACTAAGCTGCAAGAATACAAGTAAACTCAACTCCTCTGTTTTTACAGTTATAACTTTAGGCAGAGTGGAAAGAAGATTCTTGAAACTATTAATAGACAGTAGAGGCTTTGGCATCATGAGACACCATTTGCCACTAGATAACTGAGTGTCCTCTAAGATTTTCTTCATCCTGACCTCCAAGTGTGATTCCAGCATGAGGTGTCATTGGAAAGAGTAGAGGTACCATAAAAGTGCCTGAGAAGAGAAATACAGCTGCTCTTTGCCTTGCTACCTACAACAGTATGTTCAAGTTCAAAGGAATTTGTAGACACTCTGCAGAGGGGGGGAAAGAGGTGTGTATGAGCTTTCTAATTATCAAGTTTAAGTGAAAGGATGAGGTATATCACAAGTAATCAGGAGTTAAAGTCAACAGGGAAGATGCCTTCAGATCACAGGACCAAAAACTTCCTGATGGTGATTAAACACAAAGAAAGCAATTTATTTTACTCTATATTCATTACTCAAACCTGTGTTTGCTGAGGTTTAAGATTTGCTATCACTGCTAGGTCATATGTTTCAGCAAATAAAGTTCCATTAACAAGTAATAAGGCAAACCCTGCAGTGGAGATGCAAAACTGCTCTAAGCTGATTGCATTAAAAAATGTAACACAAATTGGGTGGCTGCTGTGTTGAACTAGTGAGATCAGACAGGTGTAAATTCTGGGCAGTGGGTATTTGAGCAAGCAGGATGCAAGTGGCAGACAGACAGCACCGCTGAGCTCAGCTTTTCAAGGCTAATAGAAATTCTCATTAGCACAGCAGTCATAGCAATGATGCAGCTGAAACCTGAGGGAAAGAACAGAAATGAAAAAATAATTTTTTATAAAAACTTTTCTCTTTGGATAACAAGCATCAATATGAAACTACCTCAAGTGTCCATGGAAAGTAGATTTTTTTTTTTTAATATGCTTTGCACATAAACAGCAGATCGCTTTCACCATTTTCACGGCAATTGCTCTGCGAAGCTGTCCTTCAGCCAATGTAATTTATGCCCTTTCCTTTTTAACTTGGGATCTGTATTTACCTCCTCTGACTGTGACGGGAGCAGCAGCGAGTGATTTGGTGTTCAGTAAGTGCCACAAATGCAGATTTGAAACAGGTGAATGAACTAAAATATGCTAGAATATTACTTGGGTAGTCAGAATTTCTGCTGGTAAATGCAGTAGCATTGACCACAGCTGGTAGTTTTTTTAAAAACCAAAGTTATCTCCAGGCCACTGGAATAACAGTCTGCACCTTCTTTTTAATCTAATTATCTTGTTGCATGAATTCAACACCATAGGTTTTCATCCTTACTTTGCTGAGCTATATGCTGAATCAGTCCCTAGAAATTCAGAACAAATTGTGCCATGATCTTCTGAAGAAAAATATTCTGAAATTCAATTGGTCTGTGTTCAGGATAATATATCGCAGGAATAGAAACAGGAATATGAGTGGAGGATAGTCATTTTACTAAGCCAAATAAACTTATTTTATGGTTTGCTGGTCACCTTACCTACTTTTGTCAGCATTTCTTACACCCAGAAAAAGTATTTCATACCTTCCTAAATACAAGCAGGACTGAAAAAGAGGGATGGGAAGATAAGGATAGAGCTGTACAAGATAGGGTGATGTCTGTTCCAGGGTTTCTTCCTTTTCCTTTAAGAGTGTGGTAATTGAGTTGTGACCAGTCAGTAGGCAGCAATAACCAGTTGCAAATGGGAATTTTGGACAAGTTGGTTCCTGAAGAAGCTTGAGTGCACTTTTAAAACATTAAGACAATTTATATCAAGTTCTCTCAAGAGTCTGGAGCTTCCATTTAGTGCCCCACAGTTACTACTGACTACCTGTCCTGCAGTGTTTCAACCAGTCATCTCAGGCTCTGACTTGGTGCCATAGGTGACAAATATGAAACAAAATATTCAATAATAGTGTAAATTACTGAGATTAGTAGCTCAATTTAAGTGTGCTGAGGGCATCCTGGGTCACAGTACTTGTCAGCTCTGCAGTCAGTGCTTTAGTTTCACAGGGGAAGCTGTGTTCCTCTCAGGAAACCCATGAAAGTTTCAGTAATGTGTCACAAACACTCAAACACACATACACACACACACATGCACAGAGAGAATATTCTGAGTTGGATCCATGTTGAGTCGTCACTTCTTGTAGTTCATCTGGTATCATGAGAAGTCTCAAATAATGGGACCCTTCAGAGGTCAGGTTAGCTGTGCCTTGTCGTGAGGAGGATCACCTGGCCAGGATGCTGTACTCTATAATACCAAATAAGAAGTTGCAAGCTGTTGCAGCAATTTCGGTCCTCATTCCAATATTGTGTAGTTATTTTATAAGCCAAGATACATTACATTCACTGTATTTCTTCCACAGCTCAAAGTTGTCTATAGGGAAATCAATAAAACACTTCAAGTCAGCCGTCACTGTGACAATAAGGGAAAAAAATCTAGCCTTCATTTGCTGGTATAATATTTAAGTATTTCCCAAATTCATTATTCTTCAGAGGATGTAACTCATCCTACCTTAAATTAAACAACTGAAAGATCTGCCTTTTTTTATAATGTATGCAGTCTAGAAAAATCCATGACTATGTTTAAGCATCCATTTTTGTGTCGCATTGCCCAACATACATATCTAGTGCAGACTTTGCACACTGACAGAACAAATACCTCTGAAATTACAAAATACATTCTGTTGCTTGTTTAAATTTCCAGAAAAGGAATACTTTTTATTTTTTGCTTTCCAATACATTCCTTTGCCAAAGTGCCTTGGATCCACTTAGAAATGAAGACAATAAGCAATGAAGCTGAGACCCTGCCCTGCCTGAGCAAGGATCTGAACCCTGCAGTAGCAGTCCACCTCTTCTTCAAGTGAATTATACCTGTCATGTTCCCAAAGCTGAAAGTCTTTCAGCAGTTAATTGATTTTTCACAGCATCCTGCTTGCAGATACTCTGCCAGTGGGGAAGGTCGGCAGGATAAGCAGGATCAGATCAGGTTGGCAGGAAGGAGCAGAAATGTCCTGGGAGACCCCCAAGTGCTACCAGGAACAGGGCCCTGCTCCAAGTTACGCCTTGCCTCTTTATTCAGTGTATATTTCAAATGTGGATTGTTCTTTGACACCAGCACCAATGAAAGTTTAAGTGATTGACTCCCCAGATTCCCTTTGCTTTCTTATGTATGCATTATTCTTATTTCTTCTCTCCTGAATGCACTCAGTCTGCTTTGGATGCTTCCAAAGAGTAAGAGAGGAGCACAGGGAAACGTTGTGCGTTGGGGAAAAAAATCAGAGTTTGCGTTGTGGTGGATATTTTGTTTCAAATATAGAGATTTCTTTGATCACAAATGAGGGTGAAAGAAGTGAGGAATCAACAACACTTGAAAGAATTTAATGAGGGAGAACAACAAGATGCAGGACTTTAAGATGTGCTAGAAGCAGTGAAAAAATTATTAACTTGATACATATGGAGAAAAATCAGATGAGAAACAGTTCAAGTAGTTTGAGAAGAAAAATAAGTGGAATAATGTACTCAAAGAAAATATAAAAACCTCCTTGCTTATGTCTTTTTAAATTTAATGGGAAAAAAACACATTAAAAAACATAATTTCTATAGAAAATAGAAATTCTATCTTGCTAGGGATCTGAAATAAATGAGACATTGGAAATCAAGAGTTTCTTCTGACTTTTGTGACTCTAACTTTTATAATGGCTGAGAGGCTTTTATTTCCAATTTTTTTTTCTGTATGATGCTTCTACATACTTAGTTCAGTCTGCATTTACAGTGTGCTTAATTCCCCAGCTCATATTAAATAATTTAAAAGAAAATGCAAGCTAAAACATTTACCACAACTTCATCTCATTCTACTTTAAACACTACAAAGAGAAAAATCCAGGAGAGAAGTGCTGGAGTGACATCAAATACCATGACTGACTTGACTTCTCAAAACTACTTCTCTGAAAATATGATAATGTATGACAGAAGAGATAACTGTAAGTGCCTTATCTGTGCTTGAAGAAAAAGGTCAAAGTAAATGTATTAAAAATTTAGACAAGACCATTTCCTTTGCCAGCCAAATTCATTACAACTCTAAGATAATATCTAGAGATGGGCAAGGAATTGAAAATAAAAAGTGAACTAAAAGCCTGCTGAAAGTTATAACTTTAAATAACAAGTAGATTTATAAGTTCTGCTGGATCACTGCAGTTTATCAGACTTCAAGGGTAAAGTGTGAAAACAGGGAGTATAACCTTCATAGAAAGCCAGACTGGGGATTATTCATTTGATAAAACCTTTAGGATGTGATTAGTCAAATCCCAAAAGAAACATATGGGTATGAAAAGTGCAACCTGTTCTGAAGTAGCTTAGCAGTGATAAAGGAGCCCATATTTTACCGGGCTCCTTTGGCCTGCTTTCTCATGACTCTGTCTCCTTCGCCTCACTTGACTGGCCCCCCAGGGTAGTGAACCATAGCCTGGCCTTTCTGGTGCTGCAGGCTTTTCTCATTTGGAGGCAGTGGTCAATCATCATGTGAACTGACTGATTTAATTCAACATCCTTGGAGAAAAGTCATCCTTGTGGTCCCTGGGCCCTTTTTCCTGTTCAGTGCTGGCTGGATGCTTTCCTGCCCTCAGTCTGGTAATACTTTTTATTCAGACAGGTACAGGAGTGCAGTGTTGCAGGTCTATAATTTGGGGCAGGAAGAGTCTGTTGGTTTCCCCTAACATGAATTTTGCTGCCCACTATCTGGAATCAGTAGCACTTGCCATGTCCCAAGGAGCTGCAGTATTGTTTGGCTGGAACATGTTTGCTCTATGTCTCTGTCCACGCCTCCTCCTCCTCTCCCCAGAAAATCTGTCACCCATGTAACAAAAGCTGTTGTTGCCAAATAACTTCTGAGACTTTCTGCCTTGTGAAAGATAATAATGACCCCAGTTTATGACACAAGTGGTGTTTATTTCATTGATCCTGTGCAGTCTAAGGAGTCTTCAGGGAGGCTGAATTTCACACAGTGGTGCCATGGATCTGTTTGTCAGACCAAACTGAGTGCACAGGTTGTGGACATAATCTTAACCTGCAAGTGCAGTAGGTTGCAAAAATGCACAAGCCATTGCCACAGACATCCTGGGTACAAGATCAGAGGCTTAACTACAAGTTGTTAACTTGCTGATTGTTTCTTTATTATTTCTAATATTTTAAAAAAATCCGAATAGCATCTGTTGACTTTTATTTTTTGCTAAAAGCTTACCTCTGAAACCTCTCAAAAACAGTGAAATAAATGTGTGCAGCATAGCACAGCTTCCCCCAGAAAAGCTTCAGAAAATATTGCTGTGAAAATGAGTTGAATCCTTTTGATCTAAAAGCTTGGGACAACAAATCTCACTACTAAAAGCAACAAGAGAAGCCACCATCCCTCACTGACTCCCAGTGCTCCAGTCAAGCCTACTGATCTTAGCTACATTCTGCATTACTCATGATTAAACAATTAAATCTTCATATCTGAGAACAGAAAGATAATCTGCATGATGTCTCTGTAGTTAAAGACTGTCTCTTGGGGATTTCATTGGGTCAGTGTCCTGAAGGAGGATTCACATGAACTTCGTGAAAAGAGAGATCAACCTGCACCTGAAGCACAGAACACAAATAGATATTTATCTTCCTCAGTAAAGAAAAATGTCTCTTCATAGCTAGAAGACTTCACTATAAATCAACTACATAAATCACTAGTTTTAAATCTTAGTTATGCTCTAAATCAAAGGAACACTTGACATGTTTATTTCTGTAATAGATACTGAGAGCATATAGTTTTAGAATTCATTATTTTCAGACTACATCTAGAGTGGCAAATGTACTGAAAACCGAACTATTTCTGGTTGAAGTGGAAGGGGAAATTTTTCTATCTATCCCCAAAATACTTTCAGTTAATATGTTGGGTCTGCACTTTCCTTTGGCAACTTCCATAAAATATTTATTACATTTTGATCTCTGAGAAGCTTTCACTACCTGAATATTTTCAAACATAGAAAGAGGGTAAAAAAGACTTCATATAACTGATTATATCATGCCTTAGCTTTATTGTTTGTAATTCACTGCCAAAGTCTTAAATAGTGGGTTGAAGACTATTCCTATTGAATAGGTTACAGCCTTCCAGATAAAATGAATGAGAAATCTATTGTCTATGGGGGGTTCTTTGCTGGTTTTAGAGGTTAATAATCTTATTGATCACTTAATGCATATTTTCATTACAAAGATGGTTTAACTGCATATTAAATCTGCATCCCTATTTGTACTTTTTCCTAAAAGACTTCTTATTGCTTTGGCATTTTCCAATGGTTTTGATAAGAAATACCAGTGCTTGTAGGCTGCTTGCAGCTTCTACTGAGATGTCAGGTACCCTGACACACTGAGACAAATTCTGCTGGACTGTTTTGTTTTCTTCTAATGTAAATGGAAAGGATGAAATCTTGGAAAGCAATGCTGTGCTCAAGGTCAGTTCATTTTGGTAGGACCAGCTTCCAAAATAACAACCAGCTACTCTGGAACTGTTGCTTTTATAAAAAAGTTTTTATTCTTCATTTCCTCAGAGCCCTTGTTAGGAGTCACATGAGTTATACTTCCCACACTGCGTGGTTCTTCCTTCTCTTTCTTTCCAACTCAGGCTGATATAAAGAAATTCCTTTCATGAGGAATGGGAATGGATCATACCTGGCCCAAACCTTACGTGGTTATTGGCACCGAGAGCGGGCGCTACTTTGGCATGACACTCCTGGCTGTTAGAAAGGCCACACAATTACTGGGCTGTTGGTTGATATAAAGCTACATGGAGGCTGAGGAGAGGAAGAGGAGGAGTAATAACAGTCCCCTGAACCACAGCACCTGTGGGAGAGGAAAGAGATGGAAGCAGCCCCAGAGCAGAGCACAACGTAGAATGAAAGTGCAGCTGCAGGACTGCTGTGTCAGACGAAGAATAATCAGTCATGCACATCAAGCAACAGTGCTTCTGGCTGGGCTTTTTGGAAAGTCCTCAGTGAGTTAAGAGCACAACTGTCATTGACTTCCAGTGGGGCTTAAGCATTTTTCAAAATTTACTTCTTAACATGTCAAGCTGTTATTTGGTGTTCTTTGTGCTTCCCTCTTTTATAGCTTTGTTCTTTTCTTGATTTGGCTGCCTTGGAAACCTACTGACAGTTTCCATGGAGCACTGCACTACAGTTTATATATATAATTATGGCCTTACCTTTATATTTGCTTCTTCTACAGCATGGCAATGGTTATCCTCAAGTCTCTGAACACCTGAAAGACAGTCCTATTCTGGGAAAAGGATGTGAACCATAGAAATGTTTGCAAGTCAATGAAAGCACCCTCCCCTCACTATTGTATTGTATTATCCATCTCCACATCAATGTGATACTTGAGTGCAGGCTAATTGTACCAATTGTATAAAATATATTCCCTTTAACTAATTACAGAAATAAAGTTTAGAGGTTACTAATTGTCCTCAACACTCTCCCACCACATTAAGACATCTGGTCATGATGGACCACAGGCTGACAGGATGCAACTTGCACACTGGTGACTTTGGGTATGGCAGGGAAGCATGAGAACAGTCTCTGAGGGGTCAGAATGAAGAGCTCTTTATAGCTGCAAAAACCAATCTCTGAGAGAAATGCTTCCAGAAAATATTAGCAAGCTTCAGGGTTATAGTCAGCCCTACCACACTACTGCACAGTAGATTTGTGCCAAACCAGCTGGAGTAGGCATGTCCCTGGGCAACACATTGCTTCCTATTTTCCCTTGAGGAGGTAAAGGCAATAATCTTAGTTTTAAAAGTATTTTTTGTCACAACTAGGAGTTTAACAAATAAAAGGAATGTTCAATTGAAACAATCCTTTCCATTGGGGCAGCTGAACACATCCAGAGTAATTTCAGAATTTGGGGTGTCTTGGCTATGGTTTGAGGATTTGGGTTTTTTTCAAAACCTTCTGTTCTCCTTCCTTCTCACTGTGATACATAGATATTTACTATATTTTAAAGAGACAAAAAAAAAATCCTATAATCTGCTGAGATAAATAAATTTATTTGTATTTAATTCCCTTTTGAAATTCCCTAATTCTGCATCTAGTTTCTGTTTACAGGGGGGGAAACACAGGCTGTCCAGTAAACTGTATAAATTTAATTCAAAATGTGAACATGTTCTGATCTACAGTTTTAATGGGTAATGCAGTTCCCACTCCCCATCTGTTGACTTTCCTGAATTCAACATAACAGTGAATGTTTGTCCTTTGTAAGGGACATATCCTACTTTTAATGGACTGAGGTTCAAGTCGTCTCTGAGTTGCCTGCATTGCTGCAGAATTGCCAGGGCTGACAGGTATCTCTGGAGATCCTCTAGTCCAAGTCTACTGCTCAAAGCAAGGTCAGCTAGATCACACTGTTCAAGGCCATGCAAGGTCAGGTTTTTAATAACTCCAAGAACAAGGACTCCATAATATCTTTGGAAAATTTGCTCCAGTATTTGACCAACCTCATCATAATTTATTTTTTTTTATGTTTATGTTTAAATGGAGTTTTCTATATTTAAAATTTTGCCCACTTCCCTGGGCAACACTGAGAAGAGTCTGTCTCTGTCCTCCTTACTCCCCAACAGACAGGTATTTATACACATGGATAAGACACCCCTGATACTTTATCCAGGTTGAACAACTCAGCTCTTTTAGCCTCTCCTTGTAGGATGGATGCTTCAATCTCTAAACCACCTTCATGGCCCCAGGCAAGACTTGCCCCAGTGTG
>JAWWLV010000045.1:61092292-61109088 GCA_035041135.1 Platyrinchus mystaceus
TTAGTAGAAAGGATTTTAACATCACATTTTCATTCCTTTTGTTCTTCAACTTCAATCTAAGTTTAAAGTATGTGTACTGTTTTTAAAATCCCATTTCTCTAGAGAAAAAGGGGGGGATGGAAACTGGGCTGCATGTGAATAGCTCCAACTGCAACAGGAATTAAAGTGAAAGCTTTAAAATTTTATAATTTAGATACATCATAGGTGTTTAACTCATATCAGTTTCTTTTATTTTTTAAAACCCTAGGTTAATGAAAGCTTTTTTGTCACAGTTGTTTTTCTGTAGTTACACTGTAGGAGAGCTGGACCTCCCCTGCTTTTTCTTGTAATAACTCAATGTCTAAAGTGACAAAATTATTCTTTCTTACTGTTTTCATCGTATAGGTCACAACACACTGAAACAAACGGAAAGCATAAACTTTTGGAAAGTGAGGCTTTCTCTGTTAAGATATCTTCAATTTCTTTGTAAATATTTTTCTTTGTATTTGTTGAAGAGAGAGGCGTTTCCACTTAAATTTCAATTTCTCTGCTTTTTAATTTGCACTAATCATATTCTATCTGATTTTCCTTTCAACATCAGCTTCTCTTATATGACATCTAATTTTTGCGCCCCAGAAGCATCCACATTACCTAATTCTCTATAAAATTATTCCAGTACTGTTGTCATGATGCTCAAGGACAGTCAATCTGAAAGTAGATGTTAAAGTCTTTGTCGAATTCTTGATTTTGTTTTGTTTCTCTTTAGAATAAGGAATTAAACAAATCTGGACAGGAGGTACCCCTGGCAAAGATGCCTGAACTGCTTGGCTCACAGTTTCTCATGGGAAGAGATAGACTACCACTAATATAAGACTAAAATACTCCTCTAAATGGCCTTTGAGATGTCATGATGCCTGTAACTAATACAATACAAATTATTTTGAGGAGAAGAAACGCCTTGTGTATAGCAAAATGTTTCCCTTGATCATAATGCTTTGTCTCACTCTGAAAGTCCTGTGAGAAAGGAGTTTTTTATCCTTTGGACTCCTGTCCTACCTGGAGAAGTTGGATACACCTTCAGGGCAGGATTGGGTCCATGTTAGAGCATTTAAAAATACAGAAACAACAGCAAAAAATAGGAACCTCAAAACATAGTCTCGTTTTTGGGTTTATTCTTGGAATAGACAAGCTAAATGCTGCTGCTCCCTGTTCACAGCTTTCAGAAAACACACAATTTAGTCCTTAGTATGCAACAAGGAAACTGTAGTTTTGACTAGGAACCTAGGGACTGCACACTGACCATGTTTTCTCCTTATAAATAACAGATCACAGACTAGAAGTACTGTCTTACTGTCTCCCAGATTATGTTGTTATCTCTATTGTGCATTCTTGATCAAATATCCTCTGAGTGATTTTTATATTAGCTTGCAATATATCGCCCTTAAAATTTAATGCTTCCAAGTTGGTTATTTTCCCCTTCAACTCCCCAGTTTAACTTCTGGTAATCCTTTTGAAACTCCAGAAACTTAGTTTCTTTCTAGCTAAGCAAAGTAGTAGAAGCTGCCAAACTCTGGTTCTTTTATCACAGAATTGTAAAATGTTTTGTGTGGGAAGGGACCTTTAAAGGTCATCTAGTCTAAAACCCTCTGCTATGGGCAGCAACAACAATCACTAGACCAGGTCGCTCAAAGCAAATTAGGTCTTAAATTATCAATGGCAAGGATACATAAACAAACAAATCAAGAAACTGGGATGAATAAAAACAGTACTAGCAAACTAAGTTAGTTATTTTTGTTCTTTCCTTTTCCAAGCACTGGTGTAAACAACCATCATCTAGGAGAATCATAGCATGTTGCTGAGCCATTGGATCAGCCTGAATGATGAATAAAACAAAATAAACGGGCTTCAAAATCAAAATGCAAATGGGCACTCCACTAGTAAAAATTCTGAAAGGGAGGCTTTGTAATTATTTAAAATCTGTTAGCAAAAGGATATAAAATTTGCAACTCCTCACTAGAACTTGCCTTGTACACAACCACAAGAGACTCTTGGTAGAAATTGATTCTTTTATAATGTTTAGTTTTTCAAAATACTGAGACACAGGCTATATTTCAATGGCTAGACTTAGTGATAAATGCTTTAGAAATGGAGCAGGTAAATCAATCTCTCACCCCTTGGTACTGTCAGCCTGATCTTCTGAAATGAGGAAAAGCGATAGAAAAGGCTTTGCATCTTGCTAATAGCTTCTAAGCCGTGAGGGACACGTAACAAGGCTGCATGCCAATAGATTTTCAGCTGCTAGAAAGATATATATTTTGAAGTTAAACAAATCCAATATATGGATTATATTATCCGGATGTAATGCTGCATTGATTGAAGTGAATTTTGCTGCTGTTTTAGTAGTCAAGGTTGTAAAATTGATCAAGAACAATCTTACGTATCAGACAGGTTTCAAATACTGGGTGGTATGCAGCTCTCTCAAGCAACTGATCCCTTCTAATGGACTGTGCCTCAAAGAAGCCTCAGTGCAGCTGCACAACCCACCTGAAGCCCATCTTGTGTACCCCACACAACAAGTTTAGGAAAAATTTGATACCCCCATCAGTTTCTGGTATCTCAAAATGATGTTATGGATTTCTCGCCCTCAACAGGTCACATATGGTTAAACCCACTGATGCCCTTGAAAAAACATAACCAACCAACCAATGTGTGTTTTCAGTATATGAAGTTCTGCTTAAAATAGAGTACTGATATATTACTGCTTTGGAAACCATTGGAAATGAGATCACTGCCACTCCAGCTTTCTCTTCTATGTTACATAACTTCCCAAGAATCATTTGCTAGTTTGGCATGTCTGTTGACTGAGAATTTTTATTTAAAGTATTCTGTAAAACTTCTTGAAAAATTGTGGAAGTATGCAGATAATCAAGAACATATCTTCCATGTTAAGAAGCCTCCTGATCTAATGTAGTTCCAATAAGTAAAGATGTTTGGGGTATTCAAAATACATCAAAGGCATCTAATATTGAACAGAGATTTCCAGAAAGAATTAATCATGACAAAGTTGCTAGATATAATTAAACCACTTTTTTTTTTTTTTTGCCAAAACAAGTAGTAAATTTGGGAAGCACTCTGATAAAGACTAAAAATCCTATCATGAAGTGAATATTCTAGCCAAACATATCACTAAAAATTAATATAACCAAATGTATACTGTTAACAGAATGTTAACAGCACTTTGCTGCTTAATATGGTCCAGCTGTTGGTACTTTTTAAGTTTTCTGTACTAAATGATAAATAAAATGCAACAAATTTACCCAAGTTGTGGAAAACCTGGATAAACTTTAAAAATCCTCTGACGGAAGTGTGATCAAGCATGGGAAAATAGATGCTATAGTTCTAGTGAAAGTGTATACAGGAATTGCTTTTACTACATGTTTCTATTGTGAAAGACCTAGGCAAGGTTGAGAAAAATGCACATAATTAAAACACCTACATTGAAGACAAAAATGAAAAAAAAAAAGAAAAATGTTGAACCCCCCTAATTCTTAATAGCTCAACTAACCTAGCAGGTGGCTTGCTGTTCTTTGAAATGTGAATGCAATTTTTCAGCTGTTGCAAACAAAATCTAACACTTGCAGTAGTGAATGAAGTTGTCTTCATCTTATTAGTATTCATCTTATTAGTATTTTATACTAATTATATAATCATTTATTTTTCACAGATGCTACAATAAAATTGTTCCTAACATCCCTTAACCACATATTTTTATGATTAATAATGCATCATGAATGGAGAAAGAGAAAAAAATTAATACCCAAACACTGACTACAAGTGGTTATGTTACAGCTATTAGGGGAAATAGCATGTTTGAACATTTTTAATGTTTTTTTCCTGTAACTTGTGGATTTCCCAACTAAAAAAAAAAAAAAAAAAGTCTTCTTTATGAATACAATACCCATTAAAAGCTAAGTCTGTAGGACTCATTTATGACAGGTATTTAATTAAATAAGAAGATGTCATTTTAATAACCTACAGAAACTCCCCTAGCTAAGATTTAGAAATGATAAATCTACTAAATCTTTAAGCCTTATTTACCTTGCACTCACCACCTAGCCTCTAATTTTTTTTATAAATAGATAAAGCAAATTTGAAACATTCATTTGAATTACATTTTTAGCAAACATAGGTCAAAGAGGATGTGACCTTTATCAACATATGACTTGCAGTTTCTTATCATCCATCATATCTCTTGAAATTAACTTACATTAATTTAGCAGAACCATAAATGTTATGAGAAAGATGACTCTAGATTTTTCACAAATATATTTGTCATCTACATACATAGCAATCAGTCTTTGCAGGCATAAAGTATGTTTTTAATATTCCACTGGAGTCAGACTAGCCAAAGATAAATGGCCTTAATGGAAGACTTCCAGAGGACAAAGCTATGTCCATCCTTTTGGCTGACTGCGGTAATGTTTCACATTCAACTGTCTGGCATTTCTTTGTACCATGATAAATGCTGAATGCTGCACCTGATCCATTTTGAAATTTCACAGTGTTTTCATGGCATCCCAGAGTAGAACTCTGTCATTTTTTGTGACAGTTGCAAACATTAAAGAAATAAATAAGGGAAGCAAAGCAATGAAAAAATAGCTAGTTTCACCCTCCTCTCTAATTTCTGACCAAAGAAGTAGTGGACTGTGCTCATGAACTTTTGGGGTAAAACAAAACTACTGTGCCTTCTTAGTCTTCACCTACTATTAAAATTTAAAACTACAGACATCCCAAATAACTTTCACTAACTAACAGAGAATGGAAAAAGAGTATGATAGGATTGGGAGAATGAGGACACACAGGCAGGTCTAGCTGCAGAGAGTGAGAGCATCTCAACAGAGAGTGAGAGGAAAAACACTAGTGAACCAATATTGAATTTAGAGACAAGTCTGCCATGGGGAAAATGAGTGTCCCAGAAGGGAATGAGAGGAACAGCTCAATGAGAGAATGGGAATAATAAACACACAAAACTTCTGCCATCAGAGGAGGAGACGAAAGCAAGTGGAAAGCAAGTAGAGCAAGATTGATGCATAGAGTCCAGAAGTTTATGGAGTGATGCAGAGGAATTTAGTCCAAGAGTATGTAATAAATTCATTACTCGTCACTTTCAAAATGGACAAGGAAGATAAGAAGGAAGGAGAAATGGTAGGATTAGTAGAGGAGAAAAATTTCCATATACCCTGACAGTGATCTCTTTTGTAATGAAATGTATTTTCAAGGCATGATAATACTACAAGTCAATCTCCTTTTCAGAGTTTAAGTGTATCTGATTAAATAATAAATAAATGAAGATTTGAAGCTCCAAGAAAAGCAAGTGCTTCTACACTCAGTCCAATGTCAAGCTGTCTGCTTAAGTGCATCATTATTATTTTAAAGTGTGTCTCATCACTTCCTGCTTTATCACTGCTAGAAAGAATACATCTCTAAAATTAACATTTGAATATGCAAATGTTTAGCTTGCATTTAAGATGGGGGCACTCTGCACCTGAAAAATCACAGCACTGCTCTCCTTCAAGCTTGTCTTGAGCTCTAAGTCTTGATATCATCATAATAACCAGAGGTTCACACTCTTAGGGCCTCTCAACTTTTAGTTAGCTGAGTAACAATCATTTTAAGGGAAAATTATTATTTTTTTTCACCCTGTAGTCAAACAACTATGTCCATTTAAGTGTTCTTGCTTGAATTTTCTGTTACTTGGGATTGTGTGAGAAGTACAAGCATGGAGGCATCTTCTCACAACACTACAAAAAGGGGAATAATATAAAGCTTTGCCTTGGAGAACTGAAGCTTCAAAGAGGTCAAACCAAGTAGTTCAGAGGAATTCATGGAGATTTACCTGTCCTGTAGTCTGACAGTGCTGTGGCACACTGAGTGGCTTGAAATATTGCTTATGGACATCTCATATTCTTGTGGTGATAACACAACAGACAACATAAAGGTTAATCTACCAGTTTTACAGCTGTAGGCATGGGGCTTACCAGGCTTATTTAGTAAATCTGTAGAAGACCCAGGCACAGAGGGATGGAGATGATCATTGAAGTCTGGTTTGCACCATTATGCCAGATCAAGATAATTTGCAAAACATCTAAAAATTTTTAATAAAAAGTTTCATTAATGTGATGGTGCTCTTGACACTCCAAGACATTCAATATCACAGTTTCACTAAACCGCTCACAAATGGGGCATAAACTAAGAAATATTATAGGACCTTTCTAGAGGGAGATTAGTCTTTTAAAAATTGACAAGTAAGCTCCGTATAATTAACAAACATAAACATTTCTGTCTCTCTGCTTGGTAATAAGTGCATATTATGGCTACTTAAATGTCAACAGCTATTTTTTGTATCATTAACTCACACAACAGCCAGATGCTAAATATCCATTCCAGTAGAATAAATGATGGAGTAAACTTTTGAGAAACATATAAAAATTTTAGTACACAAGCAGAATTTTACATCCCTCCTAGCAAGCAGCCCTTTGGAGTTGACAGATCAGCTATGTGCTTCAAAACCTTTGTGACAAAACAACTTACAAAACAAAATGCACAGATAGAACTCATCAAACAACATACTCAGAGTTTTCCAAATGTTTGCTAGCAGATAAATTATCTTGGTAAATTTCAGAAGACCTTCAACATAAGCAGCTTTTATTTTGTCAGAGAAAAATAGAGATCGAGGGGTCTTGCTTACAGAAATCTATTTTTCACTGTTTGGATGAACTATTTATTGTAGATTTAACAATTCATGATTATTTGTCTCTATGGAGTGGCTGTATCCTACTGCAATCCAAATTATTATTTCAACAAAGCAAGATCTTTCTCCCCACATTAAGCATTTGGCATTTTGGAAGGTTATAACCATTTGGCTTGATACTCCAGTGGAGCCTGCTGGACTGTGCACTTTCCTGTGGGGTGTGATGGGTTGGGTATTATCAACCCATCAGACACAACTCAGATTCTGAGAAATTAGCTGAATTCACAAATTCCCTTTGATTCCCTCTTCCAGCTCTATGAGTCTTCTCCTTTTGACATGTACATACCACTCTCAGCCACCACACCACTTAGCACAGGCTTGGGAAGAAGCTCCTTAGTCTAGAGGGCATCTGCACTGTCAGTCAGCTGTGAAGCTGCAGAGCAGCTGTTTCCACAGTGTTGGCATATGTTGTAGGGCCAGATGGAGAGGAAAGAAGAGGTGAGCAAAGCATCAGTGTGGTGACCCCAACCAGTTGCTCTATAATCAGATCTGGGCCTGCTACACTTAATGTAGCATGAATCCCTGTCTCACAGAAGAGGTGAAAGCAGATGTAACACACCTCAGACATATGATGACTAACTATGGCAGAACAAGTTTTGGATGGAAAAAACTATTCTGTGTGGATGTCTGCACACAGTTCATCTCAGCTGCAGTGGCAGCATACTATTCAAAGGCTATTTTAATTAATACCTTATTTAATTTCCTTATAAGTCCATTTTTGTTAATCAAAAATGAGTTGCAAGCAAGAGTTTATCACACAGAGTTGCTGTTGGTAAATGGTACCCAGCTGTGATGTGAGCAGCCTGGGGATGCTGTAAAGGCTACAACTAGTAAGTTATTATTGGTGTTGAGTACAAGGCTGGTTGATAAGGCTTCACATCCATCAGTTTTCTGGCATTAATAAAACAACTGTGGATAGTACAGCCTTATCCATTGTTGCTTCTACCAAGGCTCTTAGTTCTCTAGTGGCTCATAGTCCAAGAAGGGGCTACTTATGGAGCAGATGTGGTGAGTTTCACGAGTCCCTTATCTAATAGGAAAAGATAGCTTGTTTCCATGGCCATTACTGCACACTTCAGAGCTCCTTTTTATTTCCTAAGTCTGCAATTCCAGATTGTTCCTGTATTTCCTTTGGTAATTAAATCTTCTGGTAGATATTTACCACTTCATGCTGGACATTATGATGCCAAAACAGCACTGAAAAACTGCTTAGAGACAAATTTGTGTCTTTAAACAGCAAAGGTATTTATTGCATACAACGTTGGAGAGCTCCTGATTCACATTGGACAAAGTAGCTCTAAACTTTGAGTAAGAAGTCAGGGTCTTTATACAGTTTTTGTGAGGGGTTGCAACACCTTTACATACATAATCATTAGGTTTTGACATGTGATTATCGTATTCATAATACGCGGAGTTTGGGTGGGGCTTGAGGCAGAGTCTCCTGGAATCGTCTTTTGGAGAGGAATCTGGAGGTCGTTATGGCTTCTTCAGACTCATCAGGGGTCGTCTTGCTCCTCATCCTCTGATGCACTTTTTAACTTTCTTCTGTTTTGCTGACTACATGTTAGGAGTTTGCAAAATTTTCTGACCTATTGTCTTTTTGCCCCCCCGCCACATGCCTATCTTATCACTAGGTTGTTCAAAGGATGTCTCTTCTATCTTTTACTTCAGTGTGGTCAGCAAGACAGAACAAGCTGTCCCAACAGAATAGGGCATCTTTGTCAAAACATGGTACCAAAATCCCTCTTAGTTAAATCTTGAAAACATAAACCCTGCATTCCTCAGGGCAAGGTACCAGGCTTTTTCTCAGAGCAAGATTCCAGCATTTTTCGCTAAATCCTTGTTTCAAATACTATGTTCAAAAAAATTAAAAGTGTACTTTTCAGTGAAACACTGAACTCTTTAACAGATAGACGTGTTTCAACAAATACTTGTGAATATTTTACATAGTGCTAATATTTTACATAATGTAATGACAAAATGCTGCATTTAAATTTAAAATATCATTAAATTTACAATCGCAAATCATATGGATCAGACTGTGAAGCACACTGATTTTGACTTAGTTGATTTCTCTTACCATTGAAAGAACACAGCTACACTAGAATAGCGCATGCCCAAGTGCAATTGGAAGAGCAGCAAGAGAAATGAGATCCTAACAGCACCTCTGGGAATAGGAAGGGTTCAGTAGGAACTTTTCAAGGAAGAATTTTATCAGGAATATTTTTCTTTTTTCCCCGTATCATAGAAGGAAGAGCCAATAATTCCAAGACGACCTTTATTTGATCTCGTTAAATCACCCAGTTTGATCTAATCCTACCACAGTTCATAAGTTTCATTTCTGAGTTGTACCTATAGTCTTGTTATCCATTTGTTTTATAAAAGCAATTAATTAACTATCAAACTATATTTCCCGGTCAGCTATGTATTTCTAGCCCTTGCCTTGTAAAGTCACACACTCTTTTCACTGTGTCCACATTTGTCTTTATGACTGAGGTTCTTTTGATCACTTCCTTCTTCTGATTGCACTCTGGTGAGAAAGAGGACACTTGTGTTTACAAACAGCAACTATCCCCATTAGTTTCTGCCTTGAAATTATGCCTGTATTTTAGTGTAAAAGTTTTACTATATCACTTTAACCTTGCTGATTATCTTACCCACTACCTTCCTTAATAACAGACTTAATATTGCTTGCTGCCAAATCTGTCACCCCAAGCCAGATTCATGTGTTAAATTGCCTCATAATGCAGAAGGTTAACTGGTGAAGTTCACTTAAAAAAAATCTCTAATCAACTTAAATATTATTAATATCTAAATCTCTTTGGTTAAAACAAGTTTTCCCATTCTAATATGAGTTTGGATTGTTTACAGTTGGGTCTTAAGGCATAAATATTTTCATTAATCAGGTCAGAATAACACTGGAAGAAAACTGATGAGTAGATTAATCAGTTAAATGAAGGGAAAATCCTTAATCAAAGCTATAAAATATTAATTTTTACAAATTTATTTGAACAACTTGTCCACTATTTTGACAATATATCATGACTTCATTATTGTGCACTTTTGCTGTTAAAGTGCAGTTACAAGTTCAGTAGTTTATGTTACAAATTCAGACCATTTGATTAAGCATTCTAAATTTAAAAATGTTGGCCTAGCTAATGCAATGGAAATGCTGTACTGGAAATGCTGTACCTGAAATGCTACCAGTTTGCCTAACTCCTTTTTTGACTAGACTGCTCTAAACTGTTTTTTAACTAGAAATTGTCAAAAAAAGTATCTTTAAAAATATTTTAAAACAGAGTTCTGATACTATGTAGAAGGTTTGATCTTGGGGAACTAAACAAACAAAAATAAAAATAAAAATAAAAAAACACTTTGCCTTTACAACAGATCTTATCTTCTAGGTTTTCCCTATTTTTTTTTTCTTGTCTTAAACTGAAACATTGAATGACAGAAAGACCTCTTCATTAAAATTGTGTCTAACCCAAGAAGATATTTAGGTAGCTATCTGAAGACAAATGGGCATGTTTAGACAAAGGTGGGTTTTTTTCCTGTTGAAAGAAAATTGAGCAAACTAACTTTTAAGTTTTTATATAGGAAGCAACACTTGATTCTCAGCTTGGAACTGGCATTGGGGGTGGGGAAGTAAAAAAAAAAAAAAAGATTTGTTCCTTAAACTTTGTGTCTACTTCATGTCTATTTGTTTCAATATAGTGTACTCAAACCACACTCTTTTACTGGAAGAAAATAGATCCATTCTAAAATCATTGAAACATGATAAAGGATTTTTTTTTCATCGGAAAAAATAAGAAAGACCTAACATGGTCAAGGATATCCTCAAATATGTCACTTAATAGCAAACAAAAATCTGACTATATATGCCATGACACTTAGCCATGGTTGTTCCAGTATTTATGAGTCCCAGACTGTAATCTAGACTACAGTTTGTAGGACAGTTCCACAGAAATGAGAGGAAGAGCTGTTTAACTATCAATTGTTATTCCAACTTTGTTCTATTATAAGCTTTTTTTTTTTCTTTCTGGAAATTCCTAGATATAGCCTTTGTGTAAGAAGGAAAGAACTGAGTTTTCACCATCTACTGTCCAGCAAGATAATACTGTTCATAAAACTCCTGATCAAAGTCTATTTCAAGACAAATCCAGCCCAAGAGACACCAGTTCTTCATCAAAAATAATTCATTAAAAAGAGTTACATAACTAGTTTATTTCAGAGCACTTTTGATTCCCAAGCTTTGGCTGTGTATTTCTGCATGATTCCAAACAAGACTCAAAATTGGTTTGGGAGAGAGGAGGGTACAATTAAAAGCAAATTATCTTATCCACTCCATCATTATGTCTCATGAATCCTAAAAAGAAATACACAAAATTATCACTGTTTTTCCCAACAGACTTACAGTAGCACCCTTCTAATATGATTAACTATCCCTTTTGCTTGCATAGGTACAGCTTGATTAGAAATAACACATTTTTATTAGCTTTTTTAATAAACACATCCCACTTTTAACGTCTTCATTTATGGTCTGGATGAGGGGACAGAGCGGACCCTCAGCAAATCTGTCAATGGCATACAATGGAGAGGAGTGGATGGTACGCCAGAGGATTGTGCTGCCATCCAGAGAGACTCCAACAGGCTGGGGAAACAGGGTGACAGAAGCCTCATGAAGTTCAGCAAAGGGAAGAGCAAAGTACTGCATGAGGAACAACTTTGTGTACCCAACATGCTGGAGGCTGACCAGCTGAAAAGCAGCTTGGCAGAAAAGGATCACCAAGCTGAACAGGAGACCACAACGTACCCCTGTGGCAAAGAAGCTGAGCGGTATCCCAGGCTGCATTAGAAGGAGTGATGACAGCAGGTCAGGGGAGGCTTTCATCCCCCTCATCACTGGTGAGGCTGAGTGCTGTGTCCAGTCCAGTCCTGTGTCCAGTACTGTTCCAGTACAAAAGAAATATGGGCATACTGGTGAGAGTTCAGAGAAGGGCCATAAAGACAATTAAGGCACTGCAACGTGTCTCTTATAAGGAAAGGCTGAGAGAGCTGGGACTTTTCAGCCTTGAGAAGAGAAGGCTCAGGGAGATCTTATCAATGTATGTACATACCTGAAAGGAGGGTGCAAAGAAAGCAGGGCCAGTCTCTTTTCAGTGCTGCCCCACATCAGGCGCAGATGCAATGGGCACAAACTGGAACACATAGATTCCCACTGAACATCAGGAAACAGCTTTTTTACTCTAAGGATGGCCAAGCACTGGCACAGGGTGCCCAGAGAGGCTGTGGAGTCTCCATACTTGGAGACATTCAAAAGCTGCCTGAACATGGCCCTGGGCAACCTGTTCTAGGCAGCCCTGATTGACCATGGATTCGAGATGACCTCCAGAAGTCCCTTCCAACCTCAACCTTTTTGTGATTCTATGAAATCTGGGGAACTGTTTCTAAGGAACAGTACAAATAAAAAGTCATGCAAAGGAGTACAGTCCTGTTAGACCCTTTAGACAGAACATCTGGAGAAAAACATGCACAAAGACTGGAGAATTCTGATACCCAGCAGGAAAATATAAATAACTTCCATACATTCTATAAAGCGCAATTCCCTTTCTGTTTCTAAGGAAAAATATGTCTGTTTTCTATTGCTAATAACATCTACAATATGAGTATAATCAGTAAGGACTGTATGATGAGAAAGACAATACAAATATTCATTTAATACATGTCATGAAGAAGCCTAGAGAGAATCCTCTGACAACATTGACTCGAAAATTTGACTTTTCAGTCAGTAAAAACAACCCTCTTCTTGAGGGTTATTTTATTTGAAGAAGCAGTCTAATTAAAAAGTAGCACTTAGCATTTTTTAATTTTTATTACAGTGTTATTATCCATGTTACCCAAACTGATTTAAAGAAGGCTTTCATGTTTTGACAACACATTGGAGTGTCTGGATACAATCTGAAACTCTATGCTAAAACACAAATCTCAAGAAAAGGAAGAGAGTGCAGAACTGATCCTTTTCCCTGATGCTCCCAGCACCTTTCTCAGCTGTATCACAGGTGCTAATAGACATTTTCTCCCGCTTGTGCTATGGATTCCCAGACACAGCTACCCAGACTATGAGAGCCAGTAGTGCCATCTGGAAGTTATTAGTGTTAACAAGACATGTGCCTGTTTTTAACAGAAATGGACTTCAGTCTCTGCATTGTCCTTTAAGATCAAAAAATACTGTGTTTTGGAAAAAGGCTTAATGTTCCCTGTGTTCCTATGTTCTGTGTCCAAACTGTAGAGCAAAGGAAGAGTATGTACATTTGAAAGGCAATGGAATGTGTTTGTGTCTAAGGATATTTGAGTTAAATGTTTGATTTTGAACATTTTCAGCTGCTCATTCTTTCTGAAGAAGGAAAATCATTGAAAGAAAAACTAACAGCAGCTTAGCAAGACTTTCCTTTCTAGGTCATTAGATTAAGTCCAGTTCAAGTCAGTGTAAAGGGGAATTTTGTGCCTGATAAATGATTAGCAACCTTCATGAACTGAGTTGATCAGAGCTCAGAGCCACAGAATATGTGATATTCCCTATTGTAAAAAAGCTTCCATTAAAATTGCCATTTCACAAGTCTATCAGTGAAGCTAAAAAGCTAGAGGAGCTTTGAAGTGATTAATTTGATGAACAATTTTCCAGATATTTTCATTTCCTCTACCCTACTGTTTAAGTCCAAGCTTTCCTAGTCAATACTGACCACCATAGTTCTTCCTTATCTCTTATATTATCATTTCCTGAGCTATCCCAAGGATCTGGAAGATGCATCTTACTGTTTGGATGCCCTATGCAAGGTTCTGGACACTGAAAGTCTGGACCAGGATGCTGGTTTTAAAATGAGATGCTGTACAGATGAAATGTGGGATGTTAATTAACTAACTTAAAATTAACAGAGACAAAGCATAAATAAGGTACAGCAAATAAAAGCCATTGGCTTTTAAAAGGAACCATAATCAACAATATAGGTGCAAAGATTTATAGAGTCAAGTGTTATGTATAGAAGTAAAACTCTAATCAGCTTCTTTTAAGACCAAATTTAGCAGTGTCCCCTCTCTGAATCCATCCAACAAGATATTTGGAACATGTAGAGTCAGAAACCTGTTCTGTGTGCAATATATTATGACTTCAGATTTAATTCAAAGAAGTAAACTTCAGTATGGATAAGTACATTTTCCACTGTACCCCATTTCCTCTTTAAAATTTCCTTGTTGTATAATTAAATTGTCAAACAATCATTAGCCCATTGTAAGTAAAAGGCTATTTTCTTCCTGGCTGGACAATTTGACAATCCACATTCAGACTTTCACAAAGCATATAACTTGACAGCCAAAGATTATTCAATCATATAAATTGAATTAATACTTTCAGCTCATTAGTGTTTTTTCTTTGTGGCCAGACATAACAGTAGCTTATGATTTGGGGTTCAAATATAAAGTAAATTGTCTTACACCTTCTTCTCCATCACCTAGTTACTCTGAACCTGAATTCTCAATCCTACAAATTAATTCAGTTATTTCAAAGGCCAGAAAATTACCACATCAAAATCTAACGTGGAAAATTGTAATAAAAGGCAAAGATGGATTGTATTCAGAGCTCTTTAATGGAGCACCTTTAAATACTCTTGCTTTAATAAAATCAAGGTAAAAGCATAATATCCTCTAGTTGTGTAGGAGTTTTTAAAGACTACAAAATAATTACATGGCAGGAAGTGGCAATAAGTTCTGAAAGTTTAACATAAAAAACAGATTACTGTGCTCCTTCATAAAACATTGTGAGTCCACACCTCAAAAGCTCATATTCTTGTCCTTGTTTCTCTCCTCCAGCATTGGTTCTACCAGATGAGTAGCAATGAATCCTCTCTAACTTCTTTTCAGACATTGTTATGTTGTTAGACTCAAAGAGTACCCCAGGGATCATCTTAAGTAATGTCCCCACCAAAAACAAGATCATACAGGCCTTGGCCATCCCTCACAGATTGTACTCTACCCTGATCTTAAACATTTCTGTTAAAAGCAATTTCTCTGTATCTTCAAGTTATGCCGTTTTATGCTCCACCATCCTCCCAAGGATTTCTTCAAGCCTTGGAAAACATTTGGTGATCATTGATATTGTAATTCCATATAATCAAGTCACTCTCTACCACCTCTCAGTAATCCAGTTCCCTCATAGGTCATGCTTTCTCGATCCATCATTCACACTGCTGGATTCTCTTTACTTTGCCCTAAAAATGCAGTTCCCAAACAGAGACAATGTACATTCCAAGGCTTCTCTGGAGTTAAGTGAGGAACATTTGCTGTACAAACTTCTGCTTCATGAATCTAAAATTAAAACTACTTTCCTACTATGTCTTTTTCCATTGTGCTGCTTGCTTTCTTCAAGGAAATATATCCAGTTACAAATTTCAATTTGCTTTCTTTTTTCTTAGGTACAGAGCTTTGGTTCATAAATACTTAGACACAACCTTTCAGGTTTCTGAGCAACTGTCCAAGCTGCCACAAGCATTTTTAGCATTTTTTCCAAAATACTTAAAACTCTTCTCAGCTTTGTATAAGCCATAAATTAAAAGATATAGTCTCCATTCTATTATGCACATTTTTCACCAAGAAACCAAGTAGAATTTGACCAAACATGAGTTCTTAAGGGAATTTTCTCAGCATGTCCTGCATGTTAGATGTGGATTGAAAGAAATTTTCGGCTACTCTTATAGCTACCCAAAGACAAACATGTGCACATCATATTTCCTCAATTTTTGAGATTCTAACATTGAAAAAATGTCTAAGAACTTTTTAAGAGTTAATTTACATCTACATTTACTGGTTTTTTCCTTCTTGCACTATGCTGGCACCCTTCTCAAAGATGGTAATCATAAAAATTGATATGATCTGTTCGTGACAGTTCCTTTTTGGCTCATGTTACAACCTTTATATTTTGTTGGTGCTTGAAATTACTTCAATAATTTGTTTCATATTATTTCCAGGAAACCAGACTGCTTGATCTAGAGTTCCTTTGCTCCTCTTAAAAAAAATTATGAAAGGTTTGTTTTTCTTAGTTTTCTAGGATCTCTACTGTCTACAGCTTCCAGGAGATAATCACTAATCATTCAGAGATTACTTTGTCTCATTTATTGGGATGAATTTCATCAAACACTGAGAACTTTAATGTACCAAACTTACATAAATATTCCCTGAACTGTTCCCTTCTCTACTCCAGCCTGAATTCCAAACAACTTGTTAAAGTTAATTTGTTTAAGTATCCAGTGCAATCTACCTTTTCCATGAAGATTAAAGCAAACAATTAATTTTTGTTTTCTGTGATGAAAGAAAATTATTCTTTTTCTCTGTAGAACATTTTGTTCAATCTCTATTCTCATTTTCCTTCTTATTTTTAATGTATTCACTGAAAATTTTATTTCTTGCCATGTCCCTTGTTACTTGGAACTCAGGTAGTGTTTAAATTTTCTTACTTTTTCCTTATATACTTGTGCAAATCCGTTGTATTCATCCTTAAATATATTAACCAACTTGCATTTATTAGTTTAAATAACAGGCATTTTCCTAGCCAGCTGACTGGGAATGCTTATTTATGCAGCTCCACGAACATGGCTATGGGGTGTGTCACTTCTGATGATGAGGCAGAAACTGGTAAAAACTCTGTGAGTAACATCTTTACTCTGAACAGCTATTGCAGAGCCCATGCCTCGCCATGGCCTGAGAGCCTCAGGAAGCAAGGCAGGCTGCAGGGCACCTTGGCAGTGTGGGGGAAGTGATGGAAATAGAAATTGGGGGCCCAATACATGGGTTTTACTTGTTACATGGGGACCCCTGGTGGTCTAGCGGTTAAGATGCTGCGCTCTCAGCGCCGAGGTCGCAGGTTCAATTCCCGGTCCTGTTTCAGGGACAATCCCCCAGGCAGATGGAGCTCGTCAGCCCCTAAGGCCATCCATCTAAGAGAAGGTCACTCTAAACA
>JAWWLV010000045.1:61109188-61146114 GCA_035041135.1 Platyrinchus mystaceus
AAAATCCATTGCGCAGGCTTGAAAGGTAAAAACACCTTTCCCAGATCTTCGTTCGCGAAGACTGGCCACACACACTTATTACATGTTTTAATCTATTGTGCGCCCGCTATATGGCCCCTGACAACTTCAACGGTGACTTTTGAGTTGCCGTTCTTATCCCCTCACCCCTCCAGCTCCCATTCCCTTACCTCCACAAGGGTTTTCTCATGGCAGTGGCACTCTGGCTATTGCTGGAAGGACATGATCACAGAAATCAGCACTGACACCGTTTCTGAAAGTGATATGAAAAAATTTGCATTAGACGTTGCAAGTTACTGGTGGCAGATGACACAATGAACAATATCATGCTCACCGTGTCCTAACAGAGAAATGCAAGGTCATGCTCAGCTCATTCTGAAAAGTAACATTAAATCTTTGACTGATATAACTGATAACCTTTTCCCAAAGATATTTCTTCATTTTTGCTTTTATTTTAGTTTCTGTAAGTTACTTTAGTGCATAAAGCGGTTAGAAAGACGACATTGGTAAAAAAAACAACCAACCAACCAACTAACCAAAAAACCAACAGCAACAAAAACAAACAAACAAAAACACCCCACATGTATTTTAAACCAATAATTCAGATTTATTTTGAGGGGGAAAAGTCTCTGACAAGAAAACAAAAACAAAACAAAAAAAATGAGAAGGTAAAGATGAAATTGAAAATTCAGTTTTGTTTTCAGCATTACCTTTTTTTCCTTTCCCCATAAGCAGAACATCAGCCACATTTTATGCTTCAGAGCAGATGTCAGCAGGTCAAGTCTGCATAGTCCAGCCAGACAGCATGTCAAAAGTAAATTAGCAAATTAGCAATAATTAATTGTACACATTCACTCTTCAGTTTAACTAAGGTATAGAAAGTTTAGGTCCAATTTTTAGCTCTACTGAAGGTCTGCTTTGTGAGTTTCATTAGAAATACCTTTCCCACTTTTATCTTTTGGTTTTGCTTTATAGTTAAGGCTTTGTGGGGAGGGAACAGCCTCTGTGTGTGCATAGCAAGGCAGACTAAGAAAACAGGATCCTGAAACCATCTGGGACCTTTCCTTATTCTTGCAGTATCATACAACAAATAATCCATGATAAATTTCACTTTCTTTCTACAAAACTATTGCTGAGGCAAATTTTGTTATGTATTATAAATGCAATGTAGGCTTCACTGCAGCCTCTGCAAATAGTTTTTTATTATTTTGGGGGTTGAATGCCACACTGAACTGCCTCAAGTCACTAGCATTGCTTTGTCCAACCATTAGCCAAAAATACAGTTTCCAGAGCTGGCTTAATCTAATCTTCCCTGATCATGTACCAAAATAAGAAGGGAAGAATCATAACAAATGTTGGTCACATACTCATTCAAGCCACTTAAGAAAACAGGGAATTATTTATGTGGTCATATGCATTCATCCCATCAAGGGTGAGCATATTCACATCAATTTGAAGACCATCTAGCCAAGGAGAACAGGTTGTTCTCAATGCAGGTCTAATTCTGGCAAAAGCCATAAATTATGACCAGTATTTGTGGGAAAACAGTCTCATTTCATGAAATGTATGAAGACAGGAAGGAAGGAAGGAAAGAAAGAGAGAATTTGAGGAGTTTTCGCAGTCAGCTATCCACATTTTTTGTTGAAATTGGTATACCAGTAAGCTATACAAAAGGAAGGTTTCAGATGCATTTATATACATGGAACAGTTTAAAAGGAAAAAAAAAAAGAATGGGAGAGGAAGGAACTAAAGAACTAGTGGACTTAAAAAGCTCTAAAACACAGTCCCATCATAGGGGTTCTTCTTAGTAGGGCAGACTCCCCTCCAGGGCAATAATTCAGAAAGCATTTGACAACTTGGAGAACTAGAAGACGTGATTTTGACAGACTTCTCTTCCCTCCTATGGCTTTTACCCTGGAGACTGGCAGTTTGGTTAACATCAAAGTTATTCTATTAAATGTAAGTAGGTGAATGTATAGGTTAGGTCAAATTTATTCCAAGTGTTCTGATGTTGATTAAGAGGTATAAATTAGGAGAAATTAATGAAATAAAAAATATCACTGAGGTTGTCTGCCAAGGCACAAAGGAGGAACATCTAGATCAGAGAGTGTGACCTGTGCTCCTGCATTTATCTCTCGCATAAGGGTTATTACTTATACAAATTATGCTTGTTCCCTTTTAAAACTTATTGAGACTTGATTAATTTTATTTGTAGGCAGCACTTGAAATATGCAAATTACTTTTCTACTTCAGGAATGTTGGTTTAATGGGGACCTACAAAAGCTCTGTCCCCTAGCAACAGCTCTCCACAAGCTCTCCTGGTAAATAAGTGCCAGATAGTGGAACACATAGAAGGGACAGATATTAAATGCATTTTATTGGTCAAGGACACTTTTTTGTCCATGCAGAATTCAACTTGACTTATTAATTAATTTTAAAAAAAACAAAAACAAAACAATGGAAAACAACATTTGCCATCTTGTTCAGAAGGTCTGAACAGTTTTGTAACAATGAAATGCTATAAATACTACATTGAATGACTACTTTGAAGACTTAATGAAATCTGGGTGTTTCATTATGAGTAATAATAATGATAGGTTATTTAAATAACTGTAAAATTTGCTTATCGTAGAGAACTGATATCTATATGGTTTTTAAGGTCTAGTTCAGCATAGTCTGGCTCATCTGTGTGTTGTTTCCAGAAGCATTTGAGCAAGTAATACATTTCAACCTGAACCCTAATTATAAGTGTAAAATGTTGCAAAATTTTGGCTTAATTTAAATATTAAATTTAGAAAGTGTTACATTCACAATTTGATAATAGTACATTTTCTCCTTGCTTTATGCACAATGCTCCTTTCTTATGGTAAAAATTATTATGATAAGGAGAAACAGCAACTGTAAAAGGAAAATTTATTTTGCCATTACTTAGGTGCCAGAATTAAAAGATTAAGCAACATGAATACATATAATACAGTTGTGTTATCTCTGCATTTGCAAGGATTATCAACAGGTGACTATCAGCTGGTGATTAGCAACAACTTTGAATGGATTTGCATAGTGAGAATGAAAGAAACTGCTCTAGCTTGACCCTGTTAAACTTCATATATCTTAATACTTGAAGAACCACTGCTGTTCAAAATAATTGGAAAAAAAACCCTACTTTTATATTTCATTCTTAAAAGTCAACAAATCTTCTTTTTGATCAAACTCTCCAGAAAACCTCTAAGAAACATGCCAAGAACAGAAAGTTTCATCCCCCAAATGGATGGATAAAACTGCTATAAATTCACAGGTGACAGATAGAAAACATTGAGTAATATGTCTCAGTGAAGCACTGAATGTAATTTAACTCAGAATTTGTTGGGCCATTCATAAGTCACTTACACTTTGGAAACGTGAAAGAACACAAAGATGGAAGAAGTCTGCCATGAAGGAAAGCAAAGTCCTGCCTCAGGAAGTGGCAGGAAATTTTCTAGCACCATAAAGCGTCCCATTAACATCTCTATAATTTGATCCTATATCCAATACTGGCAGAAAGCTGATTACCCATTCTGCACTCCCCTCAGCTGTAAATATTTCAAACTTGACTGTTTTATGTCCCTTCCCCATAACAAAGTTACAATCTCTAAAATGTTTGTAACCTATACAGTTTGTTGTAAAGGCTAAATGTCCTTGGCTTGAGAAAGAAATTGTACTCAAGAAAACAGCTTTGTTCCACTTTGGCAGATTAAATTCAAAAGAAATACAGTATTAGTATCCAAGCAATGCAGTCTGTCAAAATAAAAGGCAGGCAAGAACTTTTAGAGCTGAAGTAATGGATAATGAAAGCCAAGGGACCAACTGAAAAGTAGCTGTGCTTAATACAAGCAACTTGAAGTCACGAGTGTCTTTCTGAGCTGGAAAAGCAAGTCTGAGAAGGCCTTCGTACTCCACCAGTGCCCAGTAGCCCCTTTTGTGACCCATCTTGTTATGGGGACATCTGTTCTGAGGTAAAATAGAACAACAATAGCATTTTTAAGTGTTGTAGGAGCCCTGAACTGACTCAACATTTCCACTCTGACAATCATGAGAACTCTTGTAGCCTTTTCACTGGCACTGCACGCTAAGACACAGTCCCTCACACAGTGCTTTGACCTTGTTACAGCAGAAGGTGTTTCTCAAGGCATTATAAAAGAAACCAGGAAGGTGCAAATTCAGTGACAGATTTGTTTGTTTTTCTGACAATCTGTCTGTGATTGTGCATATATCGTAGAGTTTTCTTATAAATATGAGGCAAAAATCCATCTCTGTAATAGCAATGCAACCAGGCTGGGACTTGAACCAAAAGCTGGAACAGGAATACAAAAGCAGAGAGGCAATGCAAAAATAAGTGAAGCTAAAGTACATTCTCAGGGCATAGCCATCAGCCACAGTTGGCAGGGGTATCCTGAAAACCTTCATGGACAGAGATCCCAGAAGCTCTCGGGGCAACCTGTTCCTGTGGTTAACTACCCCTGTATGGAAAAAAACTACCTTATACCTAGCTGGAAGTTCCCTTGCTTCCTCTATTTTCCCACTGTGCAGCTCTGCAAGGAGCCTGGCTCTGTCTTCTCACTAACACCTTGTAGGCATCTGGAAAATCCTGACCTTCTTTTTGAAGGTCTTCACTTTGTATTTCCTTTTTATTCACTTGGATAAGTGGTGAACTACTAATACAGATCAGAGATGGGGCACTCCTTATTACACTTTGTAAGAAAGCAGTGGACTACAGCTTTTGTTGACTGTGTTTGTGGCACTACTCAGGCCTCACGGGACTAAGAGCTTTGTACATTGTGGCCGATTTCCGTCCCTGAAAATCCAAAGTCTACAAAGAAAAGCTGGAGAAAAAGGGACAGTAAAATGATTAGGGAACACAAAGTTTACAGTGTTCAGTTCATATCATCGTGAAGGTCTCCCGCCAACTATTGTTTTGCTCACAGAGTACAAATATTCTGCTATTGCTTGAGGAAAAAAGGCTGTTCCTCCTCATTTTTACCTCTCTAACAATAAGTAAATTCAGGATGGCAGGTCAATAATTTTCCTCATACTTTCAATAGTTACAGTAGGAGCAAAGAAAAGATAAGCTCCTATATTTCCCACATCCATGTGCCATTCCTTTTAGGGATTATTTTTAGCCACAAGGAAGGTGATCATTGTCAAAACTCAATCAGTCCTTGTCTTCCCTGCAAAAACAATCATTTCCTTAAGCCACAGTCTTTTGGTTTATTCCAGATTAAGTGACATCCCCATGTCTAGTTACAGTCTGTAGAGAGATTCAAAGCATGTTACATAGATTAAGAGATGAAAGGTCAAGTAAACCCCTGGTCATTTACATTTGTCTGGAACTGTCTCTGAAATGGTGGCACTGAGCAAGTGGGCAGCACTTGACTGAAAGAGCAACTTACCTGTTGCAGAACTTTTCTTGCCCAGTCAGCCTGACCTCAGGCAGGGTACAGTCTTTTACTTGACAGGTAAATTATTGCTATGACTTTACTTAAGTCACCTTAGGTGGCTGTGTTTTCTACTACCTCCCACTAATGCCAGCAAGACTTACCATACCCTGGAAAAAAATTACATGCTTTGGAAACTTTTCCCACACTAGGCAGGAGTCCAGCAGTGACTCTGTGGCAAGGGCTATGGGACTCAAGTTAGAAGTGAGCTACAGCATGATATTTGATTATGGTGTCTCAGGGTATCATCTGAATTTGTTCATTCCCTGAGTTGTCTGAGAACCCCCAAAGAGTCACACACATAGATGGGACAACTGGTTTGCAGCAGTTGACCAGCTTAAAACTTGGTGATTGGCTGAACTCTGAACCACCCTCATAACTAGAGAGACCTCAAAGGTCTCACCTTTATAACCCTGAAACATCCAGGAAAAATTTGGGGCAGTTCTTGTTATTTCCTCAAGCAGGTCCTGCTATGCCAGTTCAATTTTATGCTTGTATGGATGATGACCATGCAAGACAGTCAAGACACTTTCCCTAAAAAATCATCGCCTTCTGGAGCAAATGAGGAAGTGATTTTGGCCAGAGAATCAAAGTTACCAGTAGTTTTATCATAAGACTATGCTGTATGCAGAGAAAGTTTTGCAGTCCTGGTGGATTGTCAAAATTAGGTTGCAAACAGAACATCTCACAAAATAATGTTAACATTACTTCCAGGAAGAAAAATCTTAAGCTTTTTTTTTTTTTTTTAGCTGAAAAATGTCCAAATATGGAAAATACATTGGCTTCTACAGAAGGGGGAAAAAAGTGTATAATCCTTCATATAGGAAAGTTTGACAGGAAATGAAATTCCTCCATTCTCTGAAATTTATCCTTAGCTGGGATGATACATTCCAGTAAGACAAAACCTTCATGTTTTTCCAATAATACACTAGCTCTTGTTACAATAAAATAAAGAAAAATGAAAGAAAGTTTGGATAGAAACAGCCTATCTTGTGCCTTCTGATGCTTCAAAGCATAAAAATTTCAAAATGTTCCGAAGATTTTTTTTTTTTAAACTATGCAGTTGAAAGTAGAAAAATCCATTATCTACTTGATTACCTGTAGCATGGGAGTTAATCTGCATCGGGGCTCTCTGAAAAGGAAAAAAGGGAAAATAGTTTGAAAATCAACAATCTATCATCATTTACATAAGGCAAAGTGAATCATACCTGAATTTCCAGTGTATGTTAAAGATTGTATTTAGAAATTCGCAATCAATTTTCCTCACTTGTCAGAAGTTCAGAATGACCACAAATACTGCTTGCTGTCAGCATAAATATATGTAACATGGAGGCCCATCCTTACAAGTGGGTCATCTATTTTCCTAGATATTGTAAATATTTTAAAGTTCTCAAGTTGTTTAACTCTCTCCTAGCTCTTTTGTTGAAGTTCTTTTGTTAAAGTTTTCTGGTTACTTTTGTTTTTACAGTGAGGATTTCCCAGGTGTAATTTTTAGGTCCTTTGAAGACAGTGACAAAGTAAAAAATATTCTGAGTAACTCATAAACATTGGAATCTGTGAACACGTATTTAGGTAGAAAAAAAATTAAAACAAATATGTTTTTACAGAAAACACATAGCCATGTAAGGAGAAAAAAATAACTTGGTAATCTAGTACATATTACCTCCTATATGACTTAACGTTTTGATTTGAACACATGAATCCATTTTTACCTGAAATTTCACTAAACTCAGATTTCAGTGTCTCAAAAGATATGTTGATTATTCGGGAATGTAAGCCTCATTAAAAGGTTGAAATTAGATAAAGCTGGATGTGGAATGTTTATATGAGCAAGAATATATAGTGTCAGATGAACTGTGTATTAGGAAATACTCTCCTGCTACTTGATTCTCTCAGTTTCTTAAAAGATTTGACAAAGGTTATGTCTGATCCCATCTCAACAACAGCAGTTGAGAGAATATTGTTTGTCATGTAATAGGCTTGAGTAGGTTGCAGAAACTTGGTAAATACTGACTCTGCTTAGGCAGAATTTAAAATTAAAATTTATTACAGTTACACAATAAAGATTTTGTGAGCAGATTTTTTTTTAAAGTAATACATAGTGAAAATTGATGCTTTATAATGGAATTGTACATTGACAATACTAAAATGATGCATTTAAGATAAATATATAAGAAATATTAAAGAAAATAGTGCTTCCCAGAAAGGTCCTGTAAAAACATGGGGGAGTGTGATTTCGAGAAAGATGATCCTAACACTGAACACTGCATGATGGCATTTGCATATTCTTGAAAGTGATTAAATTCTTTCTGCTTTTCCACATGCAGGTGGCTTCTGCAGGCTTTCTTGTTACATTTATGCTTTACTCTCTGTTATTCTGTTTGTTGGTTTTCTGGACTCTCAGTTTCCTCTGTTTAGTATAGTGTTTTCTGAAAGCCTGAGTGATTCTGGCTTTAATGTTAGTTCAGCTAACTCCACCAGCCTTTCTTATTCAAATTCTTATGCAATCCCATTCTCTTTTCTGTACCTTATATGCATTCTTTTTTAGTAGATGCTTCAGAATTCCTCAAACACCTGTATTAAAAAAATCTGTCCTCCACTGATCCTTCAGTGATTGACTGAAAGTCATGCACTAGATTGTTGTTAGAAATCAAATTTGTTCCTAGTACCTGTGGCCAACAGTTTGCTTGCCACATTTCTGGAGATTTTTAGCTCTTCTGTAGAATTGAGTTGTTCCCTTTCTGTGTTCTGGACCCTATTTCAGTCTGTTTTTAATCTTTCTACCATGTGGCATGAAGCAGAGAACACAGTGTTTGAGTGCTCAATGAATCTCAATTGCACTTGCTGTTCCCTGTGCATCAGCAAAGAACGGTGACACTGACTCTACGCTGTAGACTTTCCCTCAGAAAGCAGGTTCCAAATATTAACTGAGCTTCACAGGATATTAGTGTGCTTAGAAATATTCTATGTGGAATTGTCAACAGGACTTCTCTGCAGAAAACATTTATTAATTGTTTATGGAGACGTCAATTTGAATTCCCCTCACAGAAAGGTGCACTGAATCTGCTGCAGATACCAAGTAAGGTTCTGTATCTATTCACAATATTTCCCTAAACCAGCTGGAAGTAAGGTAATACAACTGGCTTCACCTGCAGCACCCCCAGATTGGTTGCCTTCTGGAACCATTATTGTCCAGTATGTCTGTGCTGACTTCACAGGGGATCATGTCCTCGTTGGGATGAGTACCAGTGATGCAGCTTCACTGGAAGGTACTCCATAAAGCAATATAATGGAAGGTGCACCTCAGCTCCTTATTCCAACCTTCTGCAGCCTAGTATATGATGAGCCCCTTTGGGAACTCATTCCCAGCCTTCTCATGACCTTGTCAGTGACTAACTGCCTCATCAGAAAGGGCACTCATGCTGCACCCCACGCATAATCAAAACCAGCAGCCAATGTTGATGCCAATCATAACCACCAACCACATGAGCAAGAAGCTGCCTGAGCCCCCTGCACAGCAAAAGGACCTCCACAGGCATGAAAATATGCAGCTTTGTGTTCTAGCCCTCGGGAACCAGCAGCCTGACACCACGGCTTGGGTCCAAATTTGCTGAGGGATGGGGCTCCTCAAAGCTGATGCTCACAGTGAACCTGTGTGCCCTGTTGCTCAGCTGCTGCCAGACACAATTACCCCTCACTGGCCATGCAGGCTTCGCCCCTTCCTCTTCTCCACCAGTCAGTCTGGGACACTTACTGGGAAAGCTATGGGCTGTGACACTGTTGCCTTACCTCACGTTCAGGGTCATAACAAAGAGTAGATTTCCAGTAGCAAATTCCCAGTAACTGGATGAGTGGCAAAAAGACTTGACTTGCAGTGCCATGAGGTGTTGCTGCTGCTGGAGATCCCCGGACAGTGCACATGAGAACTCTGGCAGAGCAACCCAGCTGCATCCCAGGGTCTGCTGAGGCCCTTCACCAGGGATGAAGCCAGTCAAAGGCAGCTGCTATGCTGTGGCCATCTCTCCCATTTCTCTAAACAGTGTTTCCATTGACTTTTGGTTTCATGAGACTTATGGAGGTCTTACAGTATGCAGCTCCAGACCAACTTCAGAGGAAAAGGTCAAAAGGGGAGCTATGAAATAGGCCCACAGGTTTACAACCATAGAAGAGATGCACACTGACTTATCCTGAGGCAGAACCACTTTTAAAAGGTAAAAGAAAAGGAAGAAAACTTCAGGATGCAACAGCAATACAAGGCTTTGGAAAGGTCATTTCCAGCAGCAACTCAGAAAGCCACGGCTCTGGATTACGAAGTCCTTTGCCTTTTCCAGACATAGGGCAAATGCCACTTTTAATAGGAACGTGTTTGATGAATGGCTGCTTTAGGTTTCTTGGTTGAGGTTTTTTTGAAGTTGTAATAAACAGAACAAATTAAATACAGTCCTTAATTAAACCTGGATCCCATTAGCCTGCCTATAGTAATATTGCTAAACTCTTGAAAGGACCTTTGAATCTCACAGAAGCAGAATTAAATGCTCAGGCTGCAGCTTTTGGAGGATGGGGAAAGAATATTGGTGGACTTCATTGTTTTTTTAACTTTACCTTAAATAAACCCACCCTTTCAGCTTTCTGAGGACACTGGGGAGAATTTCTGCACCCTTACCCAAGCGCTGTCCCTTCCTTCATCTGTTTACAGTGGAAACTTGTTTGTGAAAACATTAAGCAGAGTCACTATAGTGACACTGTATTGCTTTCATAGCATCTGTACTGCTGCCATTTAAATGTTTAGAATTATGTTGACTGGGATTATAATGAGCACTTTTACCACAAAATATTGATGTATGATTCAATTACAACATAATTACTTATGCATCAGATGTTGAGCTGTCTGTATTGCTAATCTGACTCTGGAACGACACAAATGTTTGATTCAAGAGTAACTGAACTGGGGCTGGAAGAGAGAAGGCTGGTTCATATACTTAAAAAGCATTAGTGGGTTTATGCTTTTGGTTTTTTTCTGGGGTTCCTCTCCCAACAGTGGGTCACTATGTTGAAACAGATTCACAAATTATACATATAACAAAAAAGGAGATCCTGAAAAGTCACAAAAATCCGGTGTGAAGTTCAAAAAACTAAGTATGTTCTGATCAAAAAGCTACACCAGAAACTTTTTTTCACTGATCTGTTTCATGTTTCATTTGATCTTGTGAAAACTTCAGCGTATGCTGTTCAGCTCCAGCAGTAGTTTGCACCCCTGTTCTGGCAGGGACTGTACTCCTCAAATATGGGCACACAAGGATCATCTTCTCATACCACCTATGGGACAGATTGCTTCAAAAAAACATACTTCAGATTTTGGTAGCTTATATAAAAATCGTCTCCAAAAGGATAACAAAAAATATTATTTTTGTTATTTTTAATATTATTGTTATTGTTGTTGCTGTGCTTTATTTTTGTAGCCTGCATTACACTATCTTATGTGGCCAACAAATTGAAGAATAAGCCATATATCATTTGGGCAGAAGGGAAACACTTTAAAACGTGACATTCTATTGATTGAAACCTGAAATTTAAAACAAGGAAATACATTGCCCAGCACCATTTTCCACTGTTGACATTTTTTTTAACTTTGCTTTAAAATACTTTTTTTTTTTAATAGAAATTATATGGACATTACATACAAATTTTATCTAGAAAGCTTTGGAAGAAGACTTTTTAATTTTTCTGTTACAAAATGAAACAGCTAAAGTCACACCATTTGCAAAATATTCACATTTTGAGGAGAAAATTATTCTGTTACTATGTAGTTTCTTGGGGCTTTTTTCGTATTACTCTTGTGTCCTTCATGTATTAAGGAATAATAAGAGATTTTTACTGGTCCATCATAAGTCTTTGCCCAAATAATGTAACTGATTCAGTCCCCCTAAATAACATAAAACTCCTTAGTACCTCTTTGTGCTATTCCCACTGAGACTGCACTGAAATAGTGTATTTCAAGTGAGCAGAAATAACTGTATATGCTCAAATTGAATGTTTTTTTGAAAAGACTGCACCAGAAGAATCTTTTTAGAAAGTGATTAAAACATGAAGGAAGTCTTTTGATAGATATAGTAATATCTTCTATTACCTTTACATAGAGCAGCACATCTAACATTTTCATTTAATGCTATTTCTGTGTAACTGACATTTTATGAGCAATCTCTGGGGCAAGTCTGCCACAGCTCTTCTAAAGGGTTGCAGTCAAGCAAGCACCTTAGATAGCAGAAATTTAATCTAAAAGTCATCTTGGGTAATATCGTTATAATCTCAAAATTACAGATGATCTGGACAAAAAAAGTCAAAAACTTTTGCAGTGCATGTAATATTCTTAAGCAATACTAACTAGACTAGTAGCATTTCATACATGGAGAAACTGAGAAAGAGGGAGAGAAGAAAAAAAAAAACATGCACTGGGTTACCTAGACCACCAGTGCCAGAGCCAGGGCTAATTTCTGCAAAAATCCTGATGTGCTCAATCCTGTTGAAGTACTCCATCTATTTGGCCATAACAGAACTTTTTATCTGAAGAAACAAATCAGCACATTTAAAACACAGTCTGGCCACAAAATCTCTGCAGAGAGAGACAAATGCCCTGGCGCAGATCCACTGGCATAAGTGAATTTGCATATGCGTGGGGGGGGGGATCTCATTGCAGTACCAGGGCTTAAGTCATAAATCACAGTCTTAAACCGAGACATTTTGACATCTTCCCTCACAATCCTTCTACCAGGTAGCTAAACGGAGAGGACATATAATTTCTTCCTCCTGTATCAGGGGCAGAGGCAGAACTTTGAAATCCTTACAGGTCTGCAACTTTTATAACTTTGGGGTCACCTGCAACCATAAATAGACCAAGAATCACCTGTCCTGGTTCAGAACGGCCAAATTCAGTCCAACCATCAAATACGTGGTTCTCCAAGCTTGAACAATTCATGGTAATGAGGAGCAGATGTATTCAACCTTAGCTACACTGTTACAATTTCTCCTTTCAGGATTCACAGCTCATTACAGAATGTTGGAAGTATCTTAACTGCTTATTTCATCAGTCCAGATATTTGTGGATGTGTTTGCAAATTATTTGTTCAAGGTATGTTACTCTCATGAGTAGAATCTGTTCTGAGTCAACCAAAAGCCACAGTCCACAGAAATAAGTGTTCATTAGGATGAGCAGCTCACAGAATGAAAAGAGAAGTCTAATAAATACAAGATTGGTATTTCTTAATGTTTATTTATGGTTTGCATTGAAAGCATCATCTTTTGACAGATTATGGCACATATATTTCTAGAGCTTAAAGCTTTCTTATGCCCACATTTTCCACCTGACAATTTTAGCAAGGTAAACTCTGCTACACTTGACTAGTGTTCCTGCAATTTCATCTGTGCTTGTTTTGTAGGTGTTTTTCCTAATCCACCCACATGATCAGACACACCTTTGCTTTAAATAGTCAGGTCTCTCTTCTGTTTAAATTTTGAGTACATGTGGGCAGGAAAGTTAAAGTAGTGCTTATGTATGGGCTGCCTTGGATTTACTGTAGGAGAAGCAAAGGATGCTTTATTGAGAAGGCAAGAAAGGGTAAAAAGTCTTTTAATTTCCCTGTATGCACATAGCTCAGGACCTAAACTTCTACCCAACTCTCCCTCTGCCACTTGGCAACACACAAGTAGATGCAGCAGATGCACAATCTCTCAGGCAAAGCTGGTAGCAGTGACATTTTTTTTCCATGGTATCCTTGAGGGAATATTTTGTACTCCTAAAAAAGTAGTCATTGCAAAGTATTCTATAAACATGATGCCTCTGAAGTGGCATTGGTGTCACATCTGCAGATACAGTGGTGGAGCACCAACTGCTGGAATCCCTCCTGCCTCCTCTTGAGGAATTTAGCTTAAAAGGAATGAGATCTGCTTCTGAGAGTTCCCTACTGCATGCTGAGTTCAGGAGGTGAAGGTGCTTAATTGTTGTCTGATAATAGCTCATTATTGTTATGTTCACTCCCTACATTTTCACTCTAAAGAACAAACACTGGTTCTCATAACCACTTGCTTAAACATTTATCCCTGTGACTTCTTTCCTTGTAGCTCTAAAACCTTTTTTCCTTCACTGTGTAGAAGGAAAAAAATGTGTACTTTTGTGAGTGTAAACACATCAGTTGCCATGGCAGCAGGTGCCGGAGCTATGATTACTTGCCTGAAGCTGCCACATTTGCTGGGTGCCCAATTACCTTACCTGGTTACTCTAATTGAACAGAAAATGAACACAATGCACATTATTTAAGCAAAATATTTCTTGACTGGCAAGTGCAAGATGAGTGGTCCAAAGGGTTCATGTCCTCTGGCTTGCAGCAGCTTGTGTCGTGTGCTCTCATTACAGTCTATGTTACATAAGGAGCAGTTGATTAACAGAGACGAGAGGAAAAGAAAAAACAATGATGAAGAAATGTCCTTATAGAATATGAGGTTGATTTACAGCTTGAGATAAACAGCACTGTAAGTGGTAAGTGTAACAGCCAGTCTTACTTTTGCCTATTAAGAAAAAAAAAAAGAAAAAAACAATTTTCTCTACTGGAACTTCAGAAGCAGTTCAAATAAGCATTAGTGGAGGATGTTTGTGGGTGACAGACCACACCCTTCCTTCTCCTAAGTCTCCTGCTCACTTTCCTTGTCTTAAGATCCACTTTGCTTCTATTATAAAATTTTTCACACAAGGCTGAGCCTGCTCCAATTAGCTGACAAAATAACAACCAAAACCCAAAATAGAGACCCATGAAGGGTTTATCTCATAGAGAGATTTCCCTGTATACATCAGTCAGAGTGAAAACTAACAGATAAAGCAAAGGGTCAACAAGAAAGCATGAGCTGCACTCACAGCAAGCAAAATAAGAGGAAAAAAGCTTTTGAACCAAGCTTTTGTCAAGGCCTTGAAAGTGTAAGCACATAAGCAGTTCTGATTTTGTCTGAACAGAGCAGGAAGCAAGATTCCATGTCTGCTCCTTGCAAAAGTGCAGATCTGCACACCGTATTTGTTTTCTATACAGAATTAATCCATCTAGACCCCAAGCTCTGACTACAACAGGTGTAAATTAATGCTAAATGGATTAGTGTGTAAGGACTGAGAGGCTGGAATTTTTTCCTATTCATCTAAGAAAACCAAAGGGCCACTTCTGAGATGCTGCACTCTCCAGGTCTCATGCTGTTGCTGGTGACAGGGCATCAGTCCTGGCAAGTCATATCCTAGGGGTTTAGTCCTTTCCAATAGGTCTTGTCCATGCAGTCAGTCTTTGCAGACTTATTACCATAAACACACATGGACAGATTGACTGAAGCAAACTGCAGGGTGGCTGTAAGTGGTCTAGACTCATAGAATGTGCAGCATTGCCCTCAAATCACCTGTCCTTTCTGTCCTGCCTCAGGAGCAAGCCCCATGTGCTAGAAGAGCATCTGAGATGGGAAACCAGTGGAAAAGCCAATTAAGAGAGCATCCTTAGCATAACCTTTATAAACAATCTCAGATGCTCCAGAAGACCTGGACCCTTGTTTTCAGCTGCTTCAGTCTTTCAAAACCTCTGCCAGACATCCTCCAGGACCAGACTTCCCACAGGCTCTCTCTCCCCTTGTCAGTGCCATAGCACAATCAGCTTGGAGATGGTCTCCTCACAGAGGACTTCCATCCAGGGCACTGATTCAGAAAGGCCATATGAAGTGCCATAGTCAGAGTCTGGGCAAGCTCTCACCCTGTTGGTGCCAAACAGAGTGGCACTGACATGATCTCACCTGATACCACACTCATGAGCTCGACCTCCTTTCCGTTCATCAGATTTGCCCTTTCTCTCCCACACGGTACCTCATTCCCTTGCAGCTGGGCAAATGCTGTGGGTAATCTGTGTGGCAGTTGCCTTGCCCCCTCTTTCAGTGCCTTGGGGTATGTCATAGGGGATAAATGACATGGTCAAGGATGTGTTACCCTGAGTTTGATGCAGATGTGCTCGAAGCTCTGTGGAATCATTGCAGTGGTCCAATATAGAGATGCTGATAAGGTGTTTTTGTCCTGAGCACCTTTGCAGGGGACAGTCTTTGGGAAAAATATAGGAGAGTAAAGCTGCTATCTAATCACTGAAAGTTGGTCTGGCTTTGATTCCTGATTATGCTATAAGTTTACTTCTGATGGCATTATCCTCTAGATCAATTTTTAATACATGCACTTGGATATTAAAAAGCATCCCTGAAGGTTAAACATGTGCCTAAGTGCTTTGCAAAATTGGGACAGCAGCATGTACGTATTTCTGAGCAAAAGTGTATAAATTAAAAATATGAAAATGTGAATGTCATTTTATGGATAATTTTAAGATAATTTAGATAAATTATTTCTTCCTGTTCTAGGACACCTCATATCCAAAATATTCCTTCTTTTATTTATTGCTTTGTAGAAGTCCGCAGCATACAAAATTGAAAAGCTAAAGTAAAACTGTGAATATACACAGAAAGAAAAGTATTTAAACTTTATTATATACTTATTAATATCTATATTTTTGAAGCTGCAGACAAGTATCCATTAGGATTTTTAAATAATACACAGAGAAGTTAGAAAAGTAAAATAATTAAGTACTACTGTGAATCCCACTGTATGCTAATGCAACACTAATACCTAGGTATGTTTCAAAGTCTGGCCCCTGGATGTAAGGGTATGAATTTTATGCCATAAAGAGCAGCAGAGCTCTCTAAGGCCAATGTTTGAGGCATAGAGGTGATATAAGGTAAGTTTGTGCTCGGAGATATGATCTCATGTGAATAGAGGTAGAAGCCTTAATACAATAAATCCTTCATATTTTATGAACATTTCAAGTAATTGAGCTCACAAAGCTTTTTTTTTTTTTTAAGAAAACAATGCATATTTAATTTTTATTAACACACTAAAATAGTTACAATATATCCAAAACCACACTTAAAAAAAAAAAAGGATCATAAATTCTCTCATACACTGCTTACTAATGTAATTCATTTACAAGGTACAGTACATAAGTAATTAACTTAGCAAGGAGCTGTGATAACTTAATCTGAGATAGATCTAACAAAATTTAGGTTTTCCCTAATTATTTTATCAGAGAGGAACTGGAATTAGTTTTAAAGCAAACATGAAAAATCTTTGAATTCCAAGAAAATATTTTAAATATGTGTAACTAACTCCTAAAGGTGTGCAAACCACATTGTACAACAATTGTAGTGTGAAGTCCATAGTCTAAGTCAAACAGAAATTACTTGTTTAGAGCTAGGACTCAGCTCTGTTTTTTATCATTAATTAATCATTCAGGTACTTTTTCAGGCAAGGGAGAGATTTATGTTCCAAGTGTAGGACAGGACTCTAATGTATTAGACATTTATGTTTGCTGTAAATATAAATTAAGTTTGTGATTTTCCATCACTGCTGTACAGAATGACATGGTTTTATCCTTGAGGTTTTTTCCCCTTTTTTTTGTGTGTAATTTTGGAATGGTGGAATGGCGTTAGTGATGTTTTCCCCAGAATGCAACTTGTATGCATCTTGGACCATTTAATATTTATGGGTTGACTGCCTTCCCAGAACAGACAGTGTGGAGTCTTGCATTCCCATGCAGGCTTTGCACACCCTGTCTGGTTACCCATCGCATCTTACCGTGAGGGGCTGCACACATTTCCTCACAGTGGATCATTTTGGGTGGAAAAGGGCAGGCTGGGATTCACTTACAGCACTCCACTGACAAGAGCATGACAGCAGAGAAACTATTTGAACTAGATCAGCTACACAAGACCAATTTACAGCAGTTGCTTTATCATCTGCACTTCCAGAGCCCCACACCTGTACGTGGAGCACATATCTCCTGTCCACGGCAGAGCAGCCTCTCTATCTGTTCATTAACCTCCAGCACTGAGCACACAGCTCGCTTGTTCCCCTGTGTGTTACACAAGGCTTCTGGGTACATTTGTTGCCTGGATGCTCAGGATCATTTGGACAGTGCAAATCCTACTGGGGACAGACTAGCTTGTCTCATGTTCACTCTTTGGTTGCATGTTAGCTCCTGGCTGTTTCTTCTTTCTCGCAGTGATCATAGCAGATCTAGAAGGTATAGCATTTTGTTTAACTGTTAAAATTCAAGGAGAAAACATGAGTAGGTTCCCTCCTAATATGTTCCAAAGCAAACTTGCATTTCAGGCATAGCACATAAAGCATTTCTACAGAATATTCAGCAGCAGATCTATCCTTCTTACCATCCAGCAACAGATTTCATATTGTTCTGATTACAACCAAAGGCAAAATCATCTCAAATTCTTTAATCAGACACATCTACAGAGTGTTCTTTTGTTCTTTTATTTTGATTGATATCAACTACTTTCACATTCAGCTGTGTAGTCACAAAGCAGATTTCAAATCATACTATCAGCAGCAACCCAGCAACAGAAACCAACCGAAAATTAAGAAGTCATTTAACTGGCTGAAAGCAATTGAGAGCCACCTGTTACCAAGGCAATGCAAACCTTCTGTGCCCAAAAAATTACATGATATTGTGACGCTTTAATCACCAAAAACCTCTAACATACCTTGTGTCCAACTACAGAAAGGACTGCTTAAATCAAGACTTTTTTAAAATATCTTAAATTCCTTGCTGTATCAGTACACATGTACTGCAAATCTGCATGTATTAAAGGAGAAGGTGTTATTAAAGCACTAGCTTGTGATACAAGGGAACTGGGATTTGGTACCCTATGTTTTTTCCCATGTTATCTTGGGCAGTTCACTGACAACAACACTTATAACAGCATCTGACATTTAAAAATGCGGGCAGATGCCTCATGAGATTTGCAAAGGCCCCAGACTGAGAGCATAACTTCCACAGGTTTTTTCACTTCAACAGGTGGTGGAGTCAATGGACACCATCCTCAGTGGATTTTATGTCTATGCTTTCCTTATCTGTGCAGAAAAAAAAAAACAAAAAAGGTCTCCATTTGGGCTGGTTTATCCTCCTGCAGTTCACAAATGAACAATTGTGATTCATGTGAAATGTATTACTTCAGTGATCCCAAATAATTAAATGTAATTGCAGGCAGGCAGCAGGAGGGAATAGCATGTCACATTGCACTCTGTAATTCACAGTGAAGAGAGTAGGCCCGATATACTGTGGTTGAAATTACTCATACTTGGTGAGACACAGATATTAAAAATCCTTTGGTATACATGTCAGCATTAAATGTACACTAAAAGTTACTTATTTAAGCACGTAGAGACCTGGTAGTTCCTTTTGCTATCTCCTCATTAAATAGATCCCTTTGTACTGCTGAATTCTGAGTTATTTGTCTGACCAGTGTCTAAGTGGAAGGAGTTCACTTCCAGTGTAAAGAGTGACTATGAAAAATGTCTTGTACATGCAAGTCCAATTCACAGTGCTTTGGCAATGGACATGGCTCCCACACTCTGAACCAGTCATTACTACTGCTTACCAGGCAGATTAAAATCCCTGAAAAAGTGGTATTTAACTCTGGAAGCCTTCAGTTCTGGATCAATTCATTTTGGCTTAAACCATGCTGATATAATTAAAACTCCACACATCAAGGTACCTGTTGAATCAAATTCTTCTTCTTTCACAGATTTGGAAATCAGAATCTACTTTTATTTAGAATTTATGTTCTCTCGCATTTCTTACATTTTTGTCTCTGCCTTTTTGGTGGAAGAAATGTGCAGATTTGCTACAGTGCCATGGTTTCAATTAGGCACTTACACTGATTGCAGCTAACAGAAAATGAAGTTCTGTAAGCTGGCCACTGAAAAAAAAAGCAGATGCAAGAAACATTCACCATAAAATCCTTATTGCTATTCAAGTACCTGCTAATGTCTACTTTTTCTGTGGTCTGGTACGTTCTTGAAACAAAATCCTGTCTGTTCTATCATCCTCCATAGTCTGCAAGAGATTAGCCAAAAGTGCCCCTTCTAGCACATGTTCACCCAGACTTTTTGCCATGATGTAAGAGGGAAATAATTTGCTCCCATTCTTCCTGCAACATAGCCCAGCTGTCCAGGAGAGAAGGAAGCCCAAAGAAGTTATGTAGCTCCAATGCCACCTGCTTTCCCTTGGCAATTAAACCAAGCCATGGGAGGAAGGTGGAAGGATGGTCTGGCACACACTCAGAGAAGGCCCAAATCTGTGATCCAGTGTCTGTGCCATGATTTAGACAAAGATGGTGTGTCCTCTAAGCAAGGTTAGGAAGCTCCCTGTGTCATTTCCAAACACAGGTCTCCTACACGGTAGCCCAATTTGCTGCCCCTACCCCACACTGCAATTTGATGTGCCAGCTCATATATTTGTAGGGTTTCTATTTTTTACTAAGAAATTAAGGAGAGAAAAGCGCAGTGGAAAAGCTCCTGTAATGAAGCTGGTGACTTTTTGTCCTTTCAGAGAAGTTATTCCAGTGTATATCTAATTTCAAAACTGGATCATGCCATTTTTAATGAAAATATTCTTTTTTGCCTTTTTCAGACTTTTGCATAGAAGTTACAAAATATTTTGTTCGGGATTTAAAATACGTCCCTCTTCCTGAGCAACAACATCTTCACAATCCTTTTCTTAGAAAACTAGAAGCATTGTGGAGGTTATGCAAGGACAAGCTCTGGTAGATGACTCAGACACCTTCTGCTTCTCCTCATCTGACATCTAGCAGCCTGTCTTCTTGTGTTTTTTCCACATTTATCTATGCAAAACAAGATTTTCTTTAAAAACCTTCATCAAACAAAAAACTTCCCTCCACTACTAACACAAACTCATCTGAAACATCTTAGAAAATTAGGAGTAAGGGGCTTCCCATGTGATTTTCAATAGTGCTAAGAAATCTGTTGCAACTGACTTTATACAGCGCTATGCAAAAGATCTAGGAAACTGAAATCTTGTCTTTATCATGCTTTTTAACATAAATAATTTTTTTTTAATTTTCAGGTACCACTGTGAAATTCTGCTTTTATTTCTAGGAATGGACAATGTCTCTGAGAGCCACATCACAGTAAAAGCCACCCAGTATAGATCATGCTGTCTCTGTCCCCTTCATGAATAAAAACTCCCTTGAGCAGCAACTTTCAAACCAACCCTGGATTATTGATCAGCTCTGATGGACCACAATTTCCCAGAAACTTTCCTTTAGGAGAGGTGTCTTAGGAGAAACTCATTTTGCCCCATATTCTGAGAAACTAATGGCTATCACCTTTTCTTGGTAATCTCTGCAGGTCTGGAACAAAAAGACTCTTTTTTTTTTTTTTTCCCCATTTCCTTTCATCTATCTTAGCCCTCTCGGTCCTCTTGGAGAAACTTCTTTTGAAGATCCACAAATGAATCCTTTGTACTACTTCATGGTGGATGCACAAGATTACAAGAAACATATTCTTAGAGACTGTGCTTCTCTCTCTCTTTCTGATTTTAAAGAGGAAAGGGGAATATCTTGAGGACCTAAATTTCACCTACTTCTGCGAACAGCGTCACTCACAGGGTGAAAGGCACTGAATTAGGAGCTTTCAAGATCCAGCCTGCCGAAACACCAGATTTAGAGCCTAAGGTGGAATTTAGGCTGATTGAATATGACTGACAATCTTCAGTAACATAAAGCAATTCTTAGAAGCCCTAAATCACCAGCAATGTGTTCTCAGTGATGAAAGAGTAAGATTAAATGTTTTCAGCATACCAGTAAAATTCAGCTGACATTTTGAACTAGAATAGAAAATTAAATCTACAAGACTTGAAGGCCAGATTACCTGGGTGAACATATTACTCTATGCACAACCAAAGTTCAGATGATGATTGATTTTTGGTACATTGTGACTTTGAATGTCTCTTCTGTGCTCAGCCTGTTAATCCAGCTCCATCTGGACTATTCCTCATATTGAAGCCCCTAACCAGCTTTTAAAAACCACCTCAAACCAAAATCTAACCTCTAGATAAAATTTCCAAAACAAATATTGATTCAAGACATGGAACTGAATGTCATTTAGATCTTCTGTACCCAAACAAGATTCTTTAAGGTTGGAAAAATCTTTAAGGTGCTGTAAAAGGATGTGAGCCAGCTTAACATTGAGACACAGAGCACTGGACCTTCTAGTTTGAACAGTTTTCAGATGTGACATTAAGTGACTACAGAAAGAACAGCTCCTCCAGGGAGTTCCCAAGCCCTTGAAAAATCTATTTTACTCTCAGTGGTGCCTGCACAAATATACTGGGGAGACCAACAACCAAGATGCCTTTACTATGAAGATGATTGATAATACTGTCAAAAAATCCCACGTTTACTGAAAAACATAATTTAGGTAATAAACACATGATACAATAATACTACCACCTTGTGAGAGCCTGATTTTAAATTCCTCATTGATAATGAAACTATCAGTACAGAGGCTAGTCAAACTTTAACAAGACCCTGTCATATGATATGAGCAGCACTGACAGATGAGAGGCACAGCCGTAAAGGGTCTAACCAGTCATTTGTGTCACTTGACTGTTTAAGGTGGGCATTTAAAGAAAAAAGCAAGTTGGATCAAAGAGAAATGAAGAGCAAACACGTCCTCTCCCATCTGGGCTGAGTACAGCAGGAAAACGATTGATTGATTATTCCAAAGATTTATTTTCTGGATGGCAAACACAAAAACAAACCCTAATGAAAAGCCTTGGAAAACAAATGCCTGAGTCTGGATTTTGCTTCCCCAGTTATTTAAGCTCTTGCTAGTTTACCATGTGTACTTTCCTTTCCCCGGTAGTGGCATCACACCAATGTTTTGCTCAGTATCTGCAGCAGGCCCAGGCACAGGGGGACTGCAGGGAAAGGAGAGATAAGTAAAGCTCCTCTGACCGTCAGGTGACCCGGCTGCCCGGGAGAATGAGCTGCTGAAGGTGCTGAGACTGCTGCCCAGCTTTACAGTGCCATTGGGAAAAAATGGATCCAGTACCAAAAATAACTTAAAACTGGGCGTTTAAGGCAAGAACCAGGAAGGACAAACGCACCTTTACACTTCAGTGAACATCATGAGTTTTGTTTTAAATAAATTTGCACATGCTTGCTGAGGTGTATCTTGTATAGATCAGGGGTTTTTTTTTTTAATTTGCACTGTCTTCACCTGGTTTTAATAGCGTTTACTGTATTTTCTGACTGAGAGGGTATTTTAGTTTAGCTTAGGTACACCTTTTATGACCTTACTTACAAAGATATGTTTACAGTATTTTCAGTGTTAATAGCAGTGGCAATATTAAGAGGGTGAAAAATAACATTTTTATAACAAATTATACCTTTGTAGTTAGTTAAAAAGTTATCTGTTATAGTAAAATTTACTTAGTAGTGTAGCTTTTCAGTTATTGAAATTTATCCTCCTTCTTTTCTAACAAATAATTTTTATGTTACAGAGACTAGTATTTGAGTGAAAAAAGATAGAATTCTACTTAGTCTCTGACAGAGTCTGTCAATAACCCTCTTGTCATCGTTTTCTCAGAAGTATTTATGAGATACAACTTTATGAACTTTATGCTGTGGTACTGTTGCAATTAATGGCAATCTGCCCATGGGCTCCAGCAAGGTCAATGTGTCTTCTTCACCTCACAAAGAATGGTTAACCTAGTGGTAAAGGGCCAAGAGACAAACGAGTCTCATCTATTCAACCAGCTCCTCATGCTTTTCTTACCTTTTAATAACATCTCTTCTATAACCAGATCACCATTTTAAAAGTGAGTGCAGCAGGGCCTTATTTGGTCCAGATGTAAGTTGCTTGTGTACTTCTACATAGTGACCAGATAAAATTAGGACCCTTGTTTTTTCTGGGGCAGGGTTCTGGTTTTGTTGTGAAAAAAAATGTTTTTTCCTGGAAGTAAATAAACTGATCAGCTGCCCTTTTACAGGAATTCCATCATGGAAAGATATAATACTGCAGCCCTAAGTGCTTTGTTATTATTTTTTTTTCCTAATTTAATTGTCTTTTGTGCCCTTAGAACTCCATTACAGAGACCAGAAAAGCTATTAGCAGCACGGTATGTAAAGTGGGAATTGTCTCTTGCCCTGTGGCCATGATTTAGCAAAGTACTTAAGCCACTTACCTAATGCCATGCAAATTGTCTTAAAGTGCATTGGCAAACTCTGCTGTTACAGCTAAATGTGTGCTTCAGTACATTGCTGAAGAGGAATGCAATTACTCATCTCTTTAAAATTAAGCACATCGGTAGCTCTTGCGGTAGCAGGTCCTCCTCTTACCTGCCAGAGATGCCGTAGTTATTCTTTTCTTTCCGCTGCTGTTTTCTAAGCAGCTACAATCCTACTCCGTAAATATTTTGGCGTACCGGGGAGCCTGGGCCTTCGGGGGTTTTGAGTGTGGCTTTTCAGGGTATCTGGATGCTGACTGTGCTTTGCCAGGAAATCATCAGCCGGTGAAGATTTCATCTTGCTAACTTCAGCTTGTGTCTTCATTTTCATTGAGGTCCCTTACAGTCAGCAGAGAGAAACGGGAATGTCTAAGCAATGATGCACGTGCCTCATTATAGATGTGTGTTTGAGAATGAGAGAAAGTACCTGTTTCTTTCCAGCGATCATAAAGTCAGCCTTGGGGATCAGTTCGTACAGTAAATACTGATTCCCACCCCAATCACTCTGACTAAGGTAGCTGTCGTATCAGAAGGGACATAAACAGAAATTCAAGCACCCACAAACATCAGAGATGGGCAGACTCCTAATCACTGTAGGAGTATTAGGCACCTTGAAATGTCCAGAACTCACAGTGCTTTATCATGGATGCTACCCCACAGTCCACATCCCTACTTTTTTCTTCTGATGAGGGATTCAGTATATTCTGCATAGTGTCCCTAGCATGGATTGAATCTGAGTGAGCAAACAAGTTAGAAAAATGTTAAATAAATCAAATCTAGATTCAGTAGAGATACGTGATATGTGTGTGTGCAATTACTGGATCCACAAATACCAGGTACACAGCCCTAGACTGCTGCCCTTATGAAATAAAAATATTTAATGAGTACCTTCAGTTACCTTCCACACCATACATATAAATATCTAAAACAGGAAATAAATCACAGCTACTAAAGTATTCCCTTCCTCATAAATCAGTGCATTCCCAATAAGCAACTTACACATCATGGATTCTTCACACCCACCCATGTGCATTTTATTTCTATTTAAGCTGAAATAAGAATCTGAGATGCCAAAATGCTTTCTCCTACTGCCAGATAAATAATGACACAGAGCCAAGAAGTCTGGTTTTAGAAACCGTTATTAGAGCACAAATCTCCATTCTGTTTGCACAGTGCTCATACTACCACACAAGAAAGGTCCAGGTCCACGGGTAGCACACAAAGTGTCTCATCACTGTCAGTACTTATCATAGTCAAACTGGGAAGAAACCCAAAATGTTTCAAATAGAGTAGGTCATCCATGTTGCTCCTTTACAGGGGTGCTGCCCCAAAAGGAATTTGACTACTAGACAGCATTTTAGCCTTTAATATTCCTGTAAATGTAATCATGTGGATTTATGTATGGCTATTTTTTTGAATGGGCTCAGATTATGATGTGGCTGAAATTAGTTGTCTGCTTTATTTTTTAAAGATTTTCTGGATTTTTTAATTGCCAAAGAGCAAAGCAACAATGTTTTCAGATTTCTTTCAAAAACTTTTAATTCCAGGAATCACTGAAGATGCCCAGGAGAGAAAATTGTCCATATACGGTTAGAGTTTAGTATATCTGACTTGGACAATCACTTGGTATGTGCTATACTGATTTGATACTATTCATGTTACTTGATCTAACTAGATCAAACAACCTTACAGAAGCCTGAATATAGGGCACAGACAATTATTTCTATTAAATAAGTCATAATAAAAGCTACAAAGATAATTGAGTCCCATGAGATCAGTTGTTCATAAATTCATATTGATCAACTTTAATTATACCATTTTGACCTAAATTTGTTACGAAACTGTTCCATTACTTTTAACTGACATTATATCAAATTGACTATAATGAGCCACTTATCCCTTTAACGCTCTTACATTTTGACATCAGCTTTAAAACCTCTAGAACATCCCCTGTATTTCAGTGTAGTTAAGTCAGTGCTCTCCTTCATGGTTTAACCCCAGTAGGCAGCTAAGTACCACTCAGTTTTTGTGCCTACTCATTTGCAGGGCACTGTGAGGAGCAGAAAAGTCCTTGACACTGTGTAAGTGCTGCTCAGCAGTAACTAGAACATTGCTTATGAGAGGTATATTGTACTTCAGAGGAGCAAGTTTATATTCCCTTGATAACTCCATATTTGTGTTAGATTTTGGGTTTATTTTAATCATTCCGTGTGTACTTAATTTTTGAGAGACAGATTTGGTGACAATACATGGACTGAATTTTACTTATGGTTAGCTATATAGTCCATGCAGAAAAGCTGACATTTCAGTTATGGTTATTATTGTAAAATAAGATATATAATCACAACCTGTGTGCTTAAGCCTCTGCTTCACAAACACCTCTACAAGTAATCATATTTAGTTCAAAAGTAAGACTAAAAATTTTTTCAGGCTAATCAGTATGCAAAATATCATTCCATTGTTTGTTTTGTTATCATTTTGGAATCAATTATGGTGCAATTCAACTAATTTAGATGATCTATACAGTTATTAACATGTTTCTGTGTTCCAAAAATCAAATCAACGTGGAAACAGAAAGAGCGACTTGCTATATTAGCTGGCTTCACTGCATTTTTATTTACACAGTTACTAATAAAATTTATTTCTGATCTCTAAATAAAATTTGGTTTAGATGTCTAAATAGCCATATGGGTTTTTCTCATATGAGCCATTCATATTTTCACAAACACCTATATACTAAGAAGATCACATTGTCAATTCATCTGAGTGATGAATGCAGAGAGCCCATGAATCTCTTAATAATATAATTTATTTCAGTCACAACCAGGACATAATTACTTCTGTTTCAACAGCAGTCATTCTCTTTCATTTTTAAAAGCATAACATCTCAGTTTTCCTAATGATCTGTTAAAATACAATGAAGATTATTTAGTTTTGGGTATAAATTGGGCCCTTAAGTATTTCTATTTCAAGAAGACCTCATTCCTATTTGCAATAAATCTGTCCTTTTCAGGAGCACTGCTGATTGGCCTCCTGATTTATTAACTCATTTTAGGGTCTCTCCTAATGTTATGGAAATTGTTAGAAAACGAATTAAGGGGTAATATAAGGCACAGGCCTACTAACAGCAAATGTAACACTATAAAACAGTCTCATTCAAATTCTTATTTTGCTATAAATATAACAAATTTGAACTTAGGTAAGAATAGACAGATATCAAAAAGTAAGTGTGGAAGGTCATTTTTCAGAACGAAACAGAAAGGGTAAGGAGAAGAGAGCAGGAATAGTTGATGGAATTAGACAAAGGGATGAATTAATTAGAGGTGATTGTATTCTGCACAATTCTGTCCATTACTTTTTCCCCTGAAGGAAAAAAAAAAAAAAAAGAACAGCTATTTTAATGTATTTCTCACCATTAGTTTCAACCAAGGAAGGTAGAGGCACTTGGAGGAAATATTTAATGAATGAAAACAAAACAGTGGAATGGTAAAAATAACAGGTGTGTGCTGAGATAATATTCTCTAATATATATGTTTTAAGCTTATACTGTTACACTTCTGACTGGAGATAACATGCAAAAATATAAAGTGCTAAAACCCTTCTTCTACACTTGACCTTCTTGGGAAATTTTCAATGAGAAACAAACAGTATTCAGTTGCTGTCTCCCTTGTATTTTATATTCTTTTCCCCACATTTTTATATGTATTAAATGGGTCTCAAGTCTAAGAATGCTGTAAAACAATTATTGTGTCAGTAGTTCTAGGGAAAAAAAAGATGAAATACCATTTGAAATTTTATCACTGCAGTTGAAAAAAACCTCATAAAATATGCAGCAGCATCTCTTTCACTTTCAATATTTAGATGGTTTCTGAAAGACCTTATTAAATCTTTAAAATACTTGTGAGATAGTGACTTTGTCTGAAACAGCTTACAGGAATGTGCATGGTCCTCCCCATTCCAATAGTGATCTGCTTTACAACCTCTGCCAGGGCACTTAACCCCTTTGAACTACTTTCTCCCTATCCCTGATGCAGAGAGAATACATGCTAAAAATCCAGAGGAAAAAGGTTCTCAGGGTCTTTACCAGATTTTTCCTTGTTAATGAGGAGGTCTGCTTCATTCTTGGGAAAAATCTGAGTGCTCTGGAGATAAAAGCCATTCATCCCTCATTCTGTAGGGAATGCAGGGAATTTGCTGTGAGCTCCACAGCAACTCATAGGCTCCTAAACAACATTTCAGCTGTGGTGCACCTGTTACATCCACGCACAGAGTTGTGGATGACCAATCTACCTTTGGGAACAATTGTGTTGTGTTCCCTAGTGCAGAAGTGGATTTAGGTCTATATTTATGTATTAACTGAGGCCTTTCTAAAAGATAATTCAGAAGAATCTTCATATTCCCCATTTTTTTCCCTGTGATGGCTCCACCTTTGTCCCACAGCTTCCATTTTGAGATGCTGTGTACTGCCGCACAGAACAGGACCTTCATAATCCATCATATCATCCAGACAAAACATTTGGAACAATTTAGATTGATTATTTTGGGTCTGGTGCTTATTTACTGGTTTGTCTTACATGGTTTGTGTATCCCAAAGTTTACTGGAATTCATTAAAAAAAAATAATTAATAATGCCCAGAAAACAATGTGACATTTTACTTCTCATTTTTCGGGTGCCGGGGTTTCTCACTTAGAGCTTCCTGCTCCAGTGAGACATTTTAAGTAATCTCTATAAGTATCATTTTCTGTTAGTGCATTGTAGGAAATGAACTGTGAGTTCATTAAATCCCGCAGATACTTCTATGAATACAAAGTTGCCAAAGTATCATACTTTTATACATGTCATTTGTGTGCATAATATAAAAGAGTAAGTATTTTCAGTTTGCAAAAGTTAAAGTTATGATGGGATTATCACCACAAGAAACCTTTTTCAACCTGTTCATAGGGTTAGGGCATCAACTTCCCCAGGAAACCTCTTCCAGCATCTCACCACCCTCACAGTAAAAAATTTCTTCCAAATATCTAACCTATATTTCCCTCTTTCAATTTGTACCTATCACTCCTTGTCCTATCACTACAGTTCCTGACAAAGAGTCATGCAGCTGAGGAAGACATGTGTGGCCATGCTGGCACAAATGTTTGGACATATTAGCGAGACAAACACAGCCATCCTGTTTTACAGGGAAAGATGATTTCCAGACCAGTCTTTCTTCACTCAAGCTGGGCCCATGATCTGTGTCTGTTTCAGGTTACAAAAACGTGGTGTGGTTGATCCCCATACTGTTACACCTCATCTGGGTGGATCAGCTCCCTGATGGGTCCTTGGAGTTTCAGGAACACTCAGCAAGCTGTGATTATTCACACTACATTGAAATACCGACGAGAAATCAGTCCTTTAAGTGGGAAATCTTGCAGTTAGCTCAGCATCACGCCATGTCTCTGCTACCTGTCAGAAACACAGTATCCAGCTGGATGGTCCAGTAATCCATAATTATTCTGGTAAAATATGTGACTTGAGACAGCAGGATATTGTTTGCTATCTGTGCTTAAACTGTCTAGCATTGTAGAAGATGCAGGTGTCATGCATTTGGCCACTGTAGTCAGTGATGGTCTTCATTAACTTGCATTTGTGATCAGCAAAAACTCACACAATCAGAGATTGATATTTCATTCACAAATGAATACACAGCCAAGGCCTCATTCAGGTAGGTGCCAGGTGCGAACATGAATCCTATTTACCATTCTGCAGGGGTGGCTGTTCTGAGATCACCTGCAAGCTGACATCAGGACCCAGGAGCTGCCACGCATAAAAGAAGGGGAGAATGACTGGAGACAACAGCAGTTCAATCTGCTCTTAAAAATCCACAAGTCTGTCAGAGCCCTGAACCATCCTCAAGGGGTAATCCAAAATATGTTTGCTGCATTTGAACTTCCCTAGAAGTCTGTTGGTGAAGGCAGTGCAAAGCATTAGAGAAAGTTCAAATAAAAGCTCCTGCACTGGAGCCTGAGTTGGGGGTGCCAGAACCAGCCACCCAAAGTCTGGAGTCTTGTCCTGTGGGAAGAACTGAGCACATCTTTTAGTTTGGTGTGGAGGCTGCTGCCACTTGTCATCATTAAGATTTAGTTTAATCTTCTCCCTGTTTCCTGAGTGCCCTAACTAGTTAGCCTCCATCCTCTGTAAGTTTAATTTCCTGAACAGCCTGCAGGACAAGAAGTCCATTTAGGTTCATCCTTCCAAATGCACATGAGCTTTCCAGGGCAACCACAATCTCTGCCAGTATAATAAACACATCCTGTGTGCTTTGAGAATGCTTACCTCAGACAATACTACTTTATTGTGTACAATTGAAAATCTACTTGTTTCAGCAAGGCTGGTTAATGAATTTGAAAATTACTCTATAAAAGCCACTCATGAAGAATTTTGAAGACCCTTCCATTTTGAAGTGTTCCAAAACAGCTTCCTTTGTGTAAAAATGTTCATTTCAAACCTATTTCAAGCTCTTATAGAACTACTAGTTTATGAAAAAAAAAAAAAAAAGGTTTTCAGTGCAAAATTTACTGGAGGATTCAAACTTGGATGGTGTCCTTGAAAATTATGTCAGTGGTTTGTTATAAATATTGCAAATATTTCAAGACATATGTTTTCTTTATCCCAAAGTTTCATTTATAATTAAAACAGGTGACGGGGGGGAAGGATGTCCTTTTTTTTGTTTTTAGAAGTTACTTCAACATGCTCTGGCTCTCTGTACCTGTCACTCTCTTTTTGTACAGGTTTCAAAAGAGAAAAATAGCCTATACCCAAGTCCTGCTTCAAGCTCAGCGGGAGAGAGGCTCCCTCCTGTGGAATATGAGGTCTCCATAACGTTTCACTTGCACATTAAAAATCCCTTAAGGAAGTAAGCCAGGCTTTATTTAGTTATAACTTAGTTAAATTTCTGAGGCAATCAAGAGAGAGAACAGAATAGTTAGACAAAAAGCTATTATGAAGGTTTTTTTGAGACTAAAACATCTGGGCATTAAACTCTCAGTGAAATCTCAGCAGAATGTCTTGCTGAATTTATTTCCATGGAGCTGAAATTTCTCACTTTATTTGAAAGGATTGGTCTAGAAATCTTAGTAAAGGTTGCTGTTTTCAAATTTTCTAAGGAAAGATCAGGTAGATTTGAAAAAAACTCACAAAAAAACAGAGTGATGCAGGAATTTCCATTTTAGAAGAGTACCATTCAATAGTTATGAGGCAAAATAACTCAAGACTAACCAGAAAGCTCCCCGATAGCATCCTTTCTTTAATCTTCTCTTCTGTTTAAAGAAAAGTGATAGACTTTGTGTATTTGGGGATCTGCAAAAATGATTTGTAGATGGATGTTGCTTATTTTAAATAATATTGTCCCATTTTTTCTCAGGGAAAAGGACTCCTCCTTTAATACTGAATAAGTAGTAGTTCTCAGGTATATATCTCGAGCATTATATTAAAGGGTTTTTAAAACTTAATTATCAAAATTTCATAGATTGAAAATATTTTTCAACATAGTCTCTCTCTTAATTTTCTCCTTCTACCCTTACATTCTTTAAAAATGCTTGGAGCATTCTCAGGGTAGTAGGACGTTCATTGAGTAAAAGAAAATGGTGTTGTTTGAATAACATTACAAATATGCATTTTTAAATACACTTGCTTTAGGGTTCTTTTTTGGTCCTTTTAATGAATGATATATATGCAATATCATTGCTACATTTCCAGTGGTCCATTTATTACTGTGTATCACATTTTTAAAGAGCCTAGTGTGTTCTGGTTATATTAATAATCAGAAAATTCAATCAAGAAAAATATTTCCCTGAGATTTTGATTAGTCTCATTAGCCCTTTTTTATGTTGCATTTCAACATTACCTAGATATTAAAATAGAAAGAAACCCACAAACAACCAAAACAACAAATCAACAAGACGGTAAATCCCTTATCTTGTTTCAATTCTTAATAACTTATTTCAGCTTACATGAGCAAATATCTGTGCATTTTATCTTAGCAAAATAGGAGCTACCACAATGAAGATAGTCAAAGCACTTCATTCTAGCATGTATATCTATCAGGTTTTCAGGAATATAATTTATCAATAATTACAGACAACAAGTATTTCAGATACAGAACTCTTTTAAAGAATTGGTTAAGCAATTTGATAAATATACTACACTGGATCTTGCTTTTGAAAGTTGACTCATTGCTTTCATTCTCAGGTTAGTTGCTGTTTCTGAATAAGTTAGTCGTGTTCAGGTGTCATTGGTTTATAGAGCAAATACCCCCTGGACAGTAAATTCAGCTTCTGTTCTCTGTGGTTATGTTCCATTAATTTCATCACTGGTGCACAGTAGGCACTGGCCAATTTATTCTTCAAAGTAGTGTATTACTTCTTAATAAAGTAATCATAGTGTACATTTTATCTCTTAACTAGAATGAGTGAGAAATGTGGGAGGAGAGAACGTAGCCTTCCCTGCTCATTGCTGTACTGCCAGCCCTGAGCAACTGATTCAACACTTGTGTTGTTCTTGTCCTTTTCACCACTACAATTTTATAAAAACATAACTCCATCCACTTTGATGCCAGTCTCATATTGAAGGTTGAGGCTGATGTGTAAATTAACAGACATTTTAACAATTTTTGGAGCTTTAATTTCTGTGTATCACCTCTGATTGTATCAAGAAAATTTATATTTTATTGATATATGTTTATCTTCTAGATACAGTGCTGAACCTGTTTCATTTAGGCAAACCACACCACCCTTTTAAACCATTAATATTTCAATGAAATATATAATTTAAACCTTTAAAACTGTAATATTAGTACAAAGAATATCGAACCGATGTCCACTGATTTCAATATGCTGGCAATTGCTAAATGTCCCGTTTCTTAAATGAACGGATATTTCCCTATGTGTTCAGCATAAGCCAGTGGTACATATATATGTTTATAAAATGAGTCTTCTAATACTGTTCAGAGAAAGGACAGTAACATAAGCTCAGCATACGTTTAAAACACAGCTAGCTCCTCAGCTTAAATTCCATCTTTCCATGGTAAAGTGGCAAGTTATCGCATTCCCAATCAAGATGGCTCTTGAAAGTCTCAGTAATTACACACAAGTAATTTTATTTTAGAAACTATGCAAGAAGAAAGATGAGCATCCACATATTAAAATCCAATACTGCAAAATCAGATGCAGCTGTAAAATTAGCACTCAAGTAAATAATCTGCTCAGTGTAGCAAGTCTGACTGCAAGCGTAATTACTCGTCTTGTAATTAATCTTAATTAGATGAAAATAGGTAGATCAGTTTAGTAAACAAATCTTAATAAATATAATCAAGAATGGCACTGCATAAAAATCTCCTGACGACGCTTTCTTTTCTGCTACTAGGTACTTACATTCATATAATTTTCTTAAAATATATATTTAGTTGAGTTTCTGCAAGAATAGGAATTTTGTAATATGGGATTTATGTTAAAGGCATAACTTTTTTCAATTACAATTGCTACATGAATTTCCCCATGCCTTAAACAGGTGTATCAGAAATTAAATTACATGCAAATTATATCCTGAAATTAGACAATATTATTTTAATTACATTTTGGAACTTGACCTGGACAGTCTTACAGAATAGCTGAGATTGGGAGGGATCTTGGGAGACCATCTAGTCCAATCCACTGCTCAGGGCGAGGTCGGCCAGAGCAGGTTGCTCAGGGCTGTGTCAAGCCAGGTTTTGCATATTGCCAAGGATGGAAGCCCCACAAGATCTCTGGGCAACCTGTTCCAGTAGATGATCACCCTCACAGTATTCTTTCACTGGATACCACTGAGATTCCGCTGAGTGATAAAAGTGGCAGCATCGGGTTTGTATCAGCGATTCTTGGCACAGGCCCTGTGAAAACTGAATGGATTTGTGATGCCACCATTTCTTTACTCATTCAGAGGGGTTGGGAGGATTTCACTGAATTTTGGACTGAAGCAGAGGGGTGGTTCTTTGCCAGTGTGTTTTGGTTTCCAGACCCTCAGCAGTCTCCAGGACACAATGGGCCCCACACAGTCATTTTCAGCTCAAGCCTGTCCTTGAGAAAGGACACCAAAGTGAAGTCCCTCCCCGCTGTATACGGCAAACTTCATTGTGCAAAGCTATTCTGGCCCCCTTGCCTCTTGTCTGGTACAAAATGTTATGGCCAGGGGGCAGTCTCAGTCTGTTATTTTAGGAGAAATGATGTTTTGGCAGAGTGTGCAACACCTGTGGCTTTGCCACGCTGCTGCCTCACCTGAGCTCTGGCATCACTGCAAAGTCTCCTCAGCACTGGACATACATCGAAGCACTCTCTGCTCAAAAACACATCCATGCAAACCATGTTGTTCTGTGAGCACCTACCAATACTAAAATGTGCTCTCCTGGGGGATTCTCCTTGTGTCGAGGACTGAAGCAGGTATTTCTGCTGCCTTATGGACATCCCAAACCAGCACTTCCAAGGGTGCAGTGTGAGGATGCCCCATTCTCAACACTCCCAGCTGGAAGAGTGTGGCATGAGGATGACCAATCCAGGGATCCTTTTTCCCTTACTTCATATTAGCCTGCATCTTGCTGGTGGAGCAGAATGTTACTTGTGCTCCAATAGTAGATCACTGCTGGAAAATAAAACCCATAGTGAAATGAAGGACAGGAGTAGTTCAGGAATATGACAAAAGACCATATTCAGACTGGCTTGGCACAAACCTAAGGAAGGCTTGATAAAATGAAAAGAAAATGTCTGTCCTCATTCACACTGTACTCATTTACTTAAAAATGAGTGCCAGGCCAATTTCGAAGTTGCACTTTTGAACCCCAGGGAGATTTGTTCAGCTCTGCTCTTCTTACTCAGGCGAGGATAAGTGCGTTTGAGAAAATTTATCAATCCTGGTATTAGCTAACACTCCGAGGCAATGTGAAGCTGGATTCATTTTATCATTGAAATTTTATATTTTTAATTTTTCTAATTACTCATTATAGTGACATAATTAGGTGCTTTTAAGATCAGGACCCCTGCTTTATCACAGAAATGGTGTGGCAGATGGAACTGAAGTGTAAGATAGTCCAACATTACAATTTTATCATCTGTCTTAACTGAGGTTAGAGGATTTTGGTTCCAAATAGAAGACTGCAAATAAAACTGTGATGGTCCATTGCACTTTTAGTATTTCCTGAGGCTGAAAATAAAGGTCACTTCTAATGGTTTGTGAAAATTACCCTGGTCAATTAAAAATTGGCCTTGTGGCCTCATCTTATCTCACACAAACAGCCTAATACAACAGAGTAATAAATTCCAGTCCCTGAGAGTCCACTTGGACTTTAACTGATGTTATAAATTCCTCAAATTGTTGGCCCTAGACAGTTTTGATTTCCCCCTTCTTTTGCCTCATAAAAGTCACCACAGCTTGGAGGACACAAAGATCTCCAACTCTCGGCTCAGCATCTATAACAGCAAATATGAAAGTCCTTTCCTCAGCGTTGGCCATCTCCTGGCTTTACCTCAGATATAAGATAGAACTTCTGCTGTATCCTTTCAGGAATGTCTATGGTAGAAGAGTTGTGACTGACTTTTGAACCTCAGCAATATCTATATCACCTTTCTTAGCTGTGTTTTATTTTTTTTACCATACTCTTGGATAGCAAATAACAATATTTAACTGATCTTTTAAACCTTTCATGGAACAAGAGATTAAAAAGAGTTGTACAGAGGGATGATGACCCATAATCATATACCACTTCTTCCAGAGTAGTTTTTGTTCACTATACAGACCAGTAATCACTTGAAAAGCTCTTTTCCTTTGCTTTGGAGTTCATTGGGTTTTCTTCTATATGACACATGTTGAATTATACTTTTGACATAAGCATTTGCAACTCTAGTGACCCTAATTATCCACCTGGCAATCCTAACTCAGAATCATAGAATGGTTCAGGTTGGAAGGGATCTTAAAGCTTATCTAGGTCCAAGCTCCCTGTCAGGGACAGGGACACCTTCCACTAGACCAGGTTGCTCAAAGCCCCATCCAGGGATAGGATATCCACAGCTTCTCTGGGCAACCTGTTACGGTGTCTCACCACCAGTAAAGAATTTATTTTTAACATCTAATCTAAACCCATGCTCTTTCAGTTTAAGGTCATCACCCCTTGTCCTACCACTCCATGACCTTGTAAGAAGTACCTCTCCAGCTCTCTTGTAGAACCTTTAGGTACAGGAAGGTGCTCAAAGGTCTCCCCAGAGCCTTCTCTTCTCCAGGCAGAAAAATCCCAGCTCTCTCAGCCTGTCTTCATAGGAGAGGTGCTCCAGCCCTCTGATCAACTTGGTGGCTCTCAGGACTCATTCGAACAGGTCCATGTTTTCCTCCCTCTCCCCACAAATTCATCTAGAATCCTCCTTTGAACTCCTTCTAATTTTAATCTTTTGGTTTTTAACTACAGTTTTGTTGACAACCACAGCACTACACAGGTGAGCCAAACCCTGTAACAGCTAATTGAGATTTTCGATTTGCATGATTTTGGATTGTATGGTTCAGTTCTTTTTTACTTGACAATTATAAAGATAATTAAATAATTCTGAACACAATTAAAAATTATAACTAGGCAACTATGAATTGATATAAGTTTCTACATCCCACATAATACTTGTAAAATGCCTTTTATTTGTCAGCTGTAGGGCAGTTAGTGTATTTTCATTGTCAGATGAAAGCTTAATAATCTTTGAGCATGAGATTAAATTGGTGTTTAAATCACTTATGTTTTTGTTTGTTTTTTAATACAGCACAATTTACCTTTCTCAACAAAAAATTTCCTGTGTAGGTTTGAAACACTTAAACCAAATAAAACCCAAAAAAATAGTACCAAGATGGCTTCAGAAAGACCTAATTTAACCTAGGAAATGAGATTTAGAGTTAATTACACACACACACACACACACACACACACACAATATATATGGTAGGAAAAAGCCTAATGTTATAAGATATCTGGCTTTCTGCCTTCTCGAGTTTCTTTATGCTCATCACTTAGGTATGTAATTCGGCCCTGGGACAAAACACATTCCATGTTTTATGAGCATAAAAGCTTTGGCAGAGTATACACCATTGCTCATATTCAAGGCAGCTGTTAAAGAAAACGAAGGACAAGGAGAGAAAAGAGAAAGAGAGAAAGAGAAAGAGAAAGAGAGAAAGAGAAAGAGAAAGAGAAAGAGAAAGAGAAAGAGAAAGAGAAAGAGAAAGAGAAAGAGAAAGAGAAAGAGA
>JAWWLV010000045.1:61146214-61158428 GCA_035041135.1 Platyrinchus mystaceus
AGAGAAAGAGAAAGAGAAAGAGAAAGAGAAAGAGAAAGAGAAAGAGAAAGAGAAAGAGAAAGAGAAAGAGAAAGAGAGAAAGAGAAAAAATAGGTAGCTGTAGCAATCCCTTAATTTTTTAGTCCATTCCCTGCAAAGAGACGTCTTTCCATGCCTTTACCAGCAAAATGAATCTGAAAGAGACATAATGTATTTCTCTTGCTGTCTTTCAAAGACTAAAGGATTCAACTATCATTCAAAACTATAGGGGGTCTTATTGGAAAGACAAGCAAGCAATAATTTGATATCAAAAGAAAGTCCTAAATAATCAATATTTTAATCCCTATGACTCTACTGAAATTAAATATGCTGCATGTTTCTATATTGCCAAGTAGTTAAAGTACCTTGCTCTCCCTCTTTATTTGCAAAAAATACATTTCTTCAGACACTCCTGATGTTACTGAGGGTTACACCACTGAAAAATCAGCTAAAGTAGGCATCAGACAGAAGTCAGTTTAAAGCACTATAAGTCAGAATATGAAAGCAGAGCTGACAACAGAAGAGTGGCTGGAGAAAAGAGCTGTTATTTCAGCTAATATTACTATCCATCCAAAGCAGAACTATGTAGAATAGCAAAATGAAAGAGTTGTTGTAAGAATGATGCTAGCACATAGCTAAGACTGAAAGAACGTAGTGAAATCATTTTCTTTTAGCACTTCTTTCAGTAAATGTTACATACAATATTGAGATTTTTATGCAGATTTTTATACTGTTTTAAAATAGCTTCTTTCAGATTTCACACTTGTGAAGATACAGAATTGTACCTACATTTTATATTTCATTCTCAAAACAATGTTGCAAGATTACAAAGAAACACTACAGGTCAGTTTTTATCCATAGGAATATTTTTGTGATTTATACTTTCTAGTTGATGGCCAAGGGAGATACTGAGAAAAGCCCCTTGGGCACTCAATTACCTTCAGCTGTCATGGAAAATACACACAGTATGTTCATACTCAGCATTTTTTGGCAAAGCCATTTAATTCTTCAGTTCCAATTTCTTCATATTGTAGTTTCTTTTCCTTCTTTCCAGTTTTATTTGGGGAATAAAATTGTACTTGCAAGATTAATGTCACAGCATTAAAGTCTTATTTCCAAAAGCACCTGGAGTTTATTGCTGAGATTGGCCAATCCTTCATTTGAGTCAGTTTGAAAATTCAGTTCAATGCAGTCAGGTTCACATAAAGTTCCTTTGGTGTGTTTGCTGATCATAATCTGAAGTTCTTATCATATCAATAGGCATATAAACAACAATATTTTGGAATAGTCCTTCACTGCCCTATGATGTTTCTCTTTCCATTGTTTGCTCACTTGCCTCTTACAGCTGAAGAATACCTCTGCCCTTATTTGTTTACTCTGCCTCTTTCCACTGCAAATTTTCCTGTAAGTTATTTATTACCAGGTTTGTGTTGGCCAGTCTAGAACTGTGTGTCTTATATTCTATGTGTCTTAGTTCTGACATTTTCTCAGCTCAAAATCCTTGACTTTATACCCTTGGTGTTCTTTTCCTGCAGTCCTCTTAATTAAAGCTGCAAGTTTAATTTATATTGTCTCTCAATGATTTGAGAACTTTTATGCCAGGTACTAATTCCCAAGGAAGGAACCTTTCAATGATGTTAACTGGCTTATGTGATTAGATTTAGCAATTTCAGGTCCCCTCTCCCCTGATAGAGTCACAGCAAAGTCTCTAAAGAGGGGAGAAGCAAAGTCCGGTGAGCACTGTATGCAGTCCTAATATTGTGTGCACTCTTGCCTTATTCAGCAATCAGCAAACAGAAAGACAGCAGAAGCTGACAAGTATTTTTACATTCACAGAGCCGGGTTGCCTCCTCCTCCTCTCCCTCTGTGCTTTCTCCCTGATTGTCTCTTTTCTTTTTGGCTGGCCCATCTAGGCCACTCATAGCACTGCTCTCACATCTTTTCCACCCAGCATGATTAGTCTCCTGTTGCTCCTTTCCTTCAGCAGATGGCATATGCATGGCTAATAAACATTAACACATGTGCCTAACCAGCCATTCTTCACAGTTCCTGTTGCTCTGCTGCTCCCTTTGATGCTTCACATCCTTGCTGGTCTTCCTCTTACACAATAAAGCCACTAAAATTACTGCATCCTAGCCTTGTGGATTAAGCAGACCTCCAAAGATGGAAGAGTCTCATAAATACTACCCAATATGCTTGTGAACTACACTGTACACAGAAAGAAGAAAATAATTAAATACTCAACAACCTGCAAGAACTTGCTTTGCTACATTGCTTTTCTGGGAAGTTCAGGGGAATGTCATCCTGTTGTAGACTTTGTACAGACTAGAGAGGGATAAAATCTGATAAAAGCTAGCTGGTCAACAACTCCCAGGGAAGAAATCTTGTGTTTCATAAAGATCCAAGAGAGTGGGGAAAATCACTCAAGCACTGAGCAGCAGCACAGGAAGAACAGAGAGCAACAGACCAGACGGTCATGGGGAAGATCTGTGTATATAAACACTCACCATCACAGATTTGAAATCTCTCTGCAATTGCTTAGCCTGATTCTTCTTAAATGTGCTTGGTAATAATGTAATAGTTCCTCTGGTTTCCAGGGCTTCAATGACTCCTAACCTGAACTAATTTACAGAAAGAACGATCACATACTTTGATATCATTTTAACTTGCTGTCAGCACTGTACCACAAACAAGTACTTGGTAAGGATAATGTTGCTAATCTCTATATATTCTTATATATCTTTATGACCTAGTGTTTGCATCAAATAGGTGCCTACTTGAGGAGCAGCCCTGCCAGGAAGGACTTGGGGGTGCTGGTGGATGAGAGGCTGGACATGACCCAGCAAGCCAATTGTATCCTGGGCTGCATCCAAAGCAGTGTGGCCAACAGGTCATGGAAGGTGATTCTCCCCCTCTGCTCCACTCTTGTTAAGACCCCACCTGGAGTACCACACACAGCTCTGGGGGCCCCAGCATAACAAGGATGTGAGCCTGTTGGAGCAAGTCCGCAGGAAAGACACAAAGATGGTCAAAGGGCTGGAGCACCTCTCATCTGAAGACAGGCTGAGAGAGTTGGGATTGTTCAGCCTAGAGAAGAAAGGACTCCGTGGAGACTTCATTGTGGTCTTTCAGTACTTAAAGGGGGCTTATATAAAAGATGGGGACAGATGTTTTAGCAGGGTCTGTGGCAATAGGACAAGGGGTTATGGTTTTGAACTAAAAGAGGGTCAGTTTAGATTAGATATAAGGGAGAAGTTTTTTACAGTGAGTGTGGTAAAACACTGGCACAGGTTGCCCAGAGAGAATGGTGGTGGATTCCTGGAAACGTTCAAGATAAGGTTGGATCGGATTCTGAGCAACCTGATCTAGTTGAGGATGTACCCGGATCATTGCAGGGGGGTTGGACTAGATGGCCTTTAAAGGTAATTTGCAACACAAATTATTCTATTATTCTATTATTATTATTTGAATTGGGGTTTTCTGTATTTCCCATCAATATTTCATAAAAGACAATACCTTTCAGTCCTGAAAAGTACCACTGACTTAGCTCAATTTAGCTTCCCTCTGGCACATGACAGGTTATTTCTGTTAACTGAAGCATCTCTAACAAATGAATGCCCAAAGTAGCCCTTTTGTTTTTCTCTGTAGAAGTTATCTAATTTTGTGAGAGATTTTTAAGCCATTAATAATTATAATATCTTGTATGCACCTCATGGAGTCTAAATTTAAAGATGAAAGCCCTCCCAATGGTCATAGTTAAAGCTCACACCTTTCAATCCATCATTTTGTTTGACATGCAAGAAGTGTTTTTATTTCAGCTGTGACTTATCACTACTACAACAGTGTAAATTAAAAAAAAAAAAAAAAAAAGAAAAAGAAAAGATGGTACTGCTGCTCAAAATAAATCATGCAGCAATCTTTCTACCCTCAGTGACCTCCAGATCACACTACCAGTCATTACTTAATAGCCATCATATTTTATCCTTTTTTCTACTAAAGTGTTGTGCTTATGCCAAAATTCTTTCTTGAGCTCTGAGGTCCCGGATGGCCTCTAATATCTCTGAGTGCAATTGTGTTTTTTTAATTCCATGTCATATCAAAAGGATACCACATTCTCTATGTTCTTCAGGCCTAACCCATAGTGTATATCAACAGGTAAACTTGTAATTCATTATGGAAATTTTGTCTGTATCAATTTGGTTTCATCAGCAGAGAAGATCCCACAATGTCACCTTCAGTTTCCGGAGACTATAATATGATGGATATGAAACATGTAGCACTTTGTAAATCTCCATTTTGGTTTATGGTGTGATAACTTTAACCCACCCTTCATTCCTCCTTACATAAAATAACTTTCTTAGAAGTTTTACTGCCCTGTGTGACCAAACAGAGATTGTCATTTTGCCTTATTATTTCTCATTAAAAAGTTTAGAAGTATAAATTTGAAAATAAAGTATCCAAATTTTTAATGAGACATTTTATATCCCAACCCATGCTGCTTTCAAAAACTTATTTTACACTTTCAGATTTATGTTTGTTACAACAGCTTAGTATATTTATAGTCTCATTACTATGCTTATTGTAACATGTAACTCGCCCATGTTTCCAATCTTTTATTATTTTCCATTAAAAAGACAGTAAAAATACAAAGGAGCAATTCAAAATTCATTACAGTTTGGATCAGACTGACTCAACACCAAGTTCAAATATTTTCTTGCTGTTATTAATCCATTCATAAAGGCTCTATTTTCAGTATGAATAAATGTTAACACGATTTCCCACCTCTTTTTATTATTCTTTATTTGTGCTTTCCTAGATTCTTTCCTCTTGATGAGAACAGAAAATGTCCCTCTCTCCCCATCTCTATGCTGGAAGCAGATTTCACCTTGCTCAAGGTAATTCATAGCTCCTCCTCTCCTTACCTCGTCATCTTTGGTCTTGCCTAACAAACATCGCCTGATTGAAATTAAGAAGCTGACATGAGTTTCAACTAAAAAGAGGACATCAAAGTCAAATTCTGACCTTCCAGTACATATGGAATCCCAAAATCCCTTGAACCCTGATAATGCCAGTGATGTTTATCTTTCTCCTTTTCTTTTCTGAGGACTACCTCAATAGCTCTTGTCTTTAGTTCTCAGTGGGCATTTACTAGGATATCCTTAAATATACAGAATGGTTTTTTGTTCCAATCAGCTTTTTTGACATGGATTCCACGCATTAATTTGAAAGTTATCCCTTGCACTTACCTTGGCTGTCACTTTTACTCTGGTAGCCCTGTATCACCTCCTGCACTTTCTTCAGCTGAAGCTTCAGATGTCATGAAACAACAAAGCAATAAATTCATATTGACTAATCCTTTAGTGATGACTTTTAACCCTCAGATGTGCTCTTCTCAATCTGGTTCTCTTCCAACTCATCAAGAGCATGACAGCTGCTTTTGGTATAAAGAATATCTAGGGCTGTCTATGTGTCAGTCCTTCCTTCTACCATGACTGCCATGTCTGATTATTGCTTATGCTGGTGTCTGTCCCTTCATCAGCAGCAAAAAATTCTCCAAGTATTCAGTCTGCACTTGCATTTTGTTGCTGTTTAGTTTGACTACAGTATTACATCAGTGCAGCTCCAAATGCCTGTGTGGAATCATATGTTAGTGGGGAAAGAGAGTAAGGTCTTTAATCTGCATATAAAGAAACACAATGAACCAAAGAGTACAGTAAGTCTCAGAATTTAATTGCAATTTTTCATGTAATTTTGAAGTCAAGTATTATATAAGCCCATCTTCATAGAACTCCATCAAAATTGTCATGAACCATATTCCAAATAACTTTTTACTTAAGTTTGAAAAAGGAAAATAAACAAAACTTGGAGCAATTATAACTTTAATTGGAGATTCAAGTCAAGGACTAGATCTCAGTACTTTCTAATTTACTTCTCAGTAGGCTACAAGATTATATAATTCCTGAAAAAGAATAACACTGTGTAAGAAAAGTAGCTGACAAGAGTAGTCACACTTTTCTTCATGTACAATAACCACCAAGAAATAATGGTAACAATTAAAAAACAGCTTTTGAAAAAGCACAAAGACAAGACCTTCTGTTTGACAATTGTTGTTATGTTTGATCAAAATAGTCAGATTCTTTCTTTTTCTGAATCACATTTATTTCACACTGAAGCACATAATAATATATGTAGTTATATTATATAAAAGAGAAAATACTATTTGTCTTCTTGAGTACTTCTCGTTCTGGAAGAGACAAAAATAGGGATGGAAGGCTCAACTACCTGAACAGAATTATTGCCATTTGATGATTAATACAAGAAAAATGGCTCAAAGAATCAAAGACATTCATGATTAGAACAAACAAATTGCCAGCAGAAAGCAGGGTTAAAGTCTTGGACTGGAGCTCAGGATTCAAGATCTGTATGACTTTAGGCAAAGTGAAGTAGGAGATCTAGAATTTTCTATTATCTCCATTTTATAACTGGCAAGCTCAGATTTGTCATACAGCTTTTTTCTGCCCTATCTGTTAGCATGAATTATTGTGGTTATTTTTAAACTGATGAACTTCAGAGTGTTTCTGAGGTGGACACAAACTGTGACCTGCCTGTACAAGGATGCAAGGCACAGTAGCCCCACCTTTTCACTCCCCCTTCTCACACTTTGGCTTTCAGAGAAGAGACGTGTGGCCACACAAAGCTAAACATTATACAGTGCAATAACATTATTTTGTGTCAAATTCTGTGTCAAATGATCAGGACATCAGGCAGAAGTCCAAGACGTTTTTGTCCCCCATTCCTACTACAAACAGCAATCCATGAAAAGATACAATGAGCTCTGTGCTGCTACAGTTTAGGGAATATGTTAACAAAAAGGGGTCAAACTACTACTCTGGTTTGGATAAAACATGCATTCCCTGGTCCCACAGACAACCAATGAATATACAAATCCATGCTCTTTGCCTCATAAATAATTTGTACTTTGGTTTTTCATCCATCTGGAATTGCAACTGATTAAAACCTCAACGTCCCTAGAAAACTATTTGCAGTCCTATTCTACAGCTATTAGTAGACAAGAAATCCAGAGTTTCTTCCTCTCCAGTGAACTCCCCTGGACATAAGAGCATTAGTCTGTGCTTGTCTGTTCATTCCTCTGTGTGCTCATATACCAAAAATGAAGAGCCACATCACCCATTACTAATACACTGCCATACCTCATAGCAGAACACAACCCAGCACTGAATAGAAGTTCAGAAAGCTCAGAGCAGCTTTCACAGTGAGGTAGAAGAGGAAGCTGAGGAAAAAAGAAAAAAAAAACAATCCTAGAAAGCTGATACAACACAAGAAATCTATATTAGCAGCACTCAACTTTCTTGATCTGAAATATTGCCAAGATCTTGTTTCAGAGCTGTGGAATATAGCATAAAAGAGATCCTCTTTTCAACTATGTTCCTATGATGGAGAAAAGAGGAGCTAAATTACTCAGTCCATGAGGGAATAAACAAGCTGTTACTGATAGATCCCCGTAGTGAGAGGAAAGCTAACGGAAAGTAACTCATGCATGTTTTCCAGCTGACTGCAGTTTCTACACACAAAAATTTTCATCTTCATCTAAAATGCATAAAATTGGATGTATGCATTTTACATGTATGTTTGGCTAAATATTTTTTAATGAAACTACTTAATTTCCTTCCCTTCCCATACTGTGCATTCTCTTATATTTGGTATCTTGCAAGAAGAGAGCAAGGTCTGTCTCATCTGGGCTACTGGACTCTGAGTTGTACTGAACTCTTTGGAGAGAGAGAGAGGAGGAGAGGAAAAAAAAGGCATGAAGCAGTAACAGGGACTGAGAGACCCCCAAGAAAATGAAGGTCAGCCTACAAGAAGGAACAGATCCATAGCCATTCAAGTTACGTGCCTGCTACTGCCAGAAGATTTGGTGCTGCTCCTTCATCTGACAATCTCACAGAAAAGCAACCCAACAAAAAAAGACATTTCTAGTTTTGCAGCAGCAGCAAGGCAAGCCTTCTTACCCTGTGGCCAAACTACTGCTTACACCCAACAGAAAGGAAAGCGCAGAAGGATTTCATTGAAAGTGCAAAGGAACTGTCATTTCATCAGCAACCTGTGTGAAAAGGTGGCATGAAATGCTGCCCCTGACAGGCACTTCCTTAGCAATCCAGAAAAGGCTGCAGGAGTTTGTTCAATGACAGTTGATGGATAAGGGGAAACAGATCTGCAAGGATCAAAGTGGTCAGGAAGAAGATTTATTATGTTTCATCCATTTTAACTATAAAAATGTCTTAAATAACTGTGATGCCCTAATTCATTGCTTTATATTCTAAATGAAACATTGACTTAACAACTGAAAGCCTTCAGTGTCCTTTCCATGTCAAAAAAACAGAGTTTGGGAAAGAAATTCCAATCCTTCTTAGCACATGATTCCAGGTCTAGTGAAGAAAACTTTCAGCAGGGCTTTCAGAGAGGTTGGAAGGAAGCCTGTCAGTAACAGATGTCCACAGTCATCTTTCCAATTAAATATGGCCAGTAGGCTACTGCACTTTGTCCCTTCTTCTAGATAAGATCTAGACAGACACACAAAAAGTGTCCTTGTCTGCTTAGACTGCTTTTCGGTTGAATATTCCAGTTTAAATTGCCTATTGAGATAGGGGCTTTTTGCAGCTGCAGGAAATAAATTATCAACCAGAGCATGTCTAGGGATCAATTAATTTTCATCAATGTCAAAAAAAAAAGAGCAACTTGAATAAGAACAGCCAGACTGGATTCAGAGTATGGAGAGACTGACTGATACTTTAAAAAAAAAAGTCGTAAGTGTGTTGCCAAACCCAAATGAAACAGATTCAGTGGATGCCAAGGCAATATTCATTCTTTCTGTATCTGCATTACTGCCAGTGGCTTCACATCAGGGAAATATCTGGAAGGATTACTTCAGATTTTCAGGAAGTGCTTTATCGCATTATCCCATTCGGAATTACTGTCTGGAGTTGAAGAAGAGGAGTGAAATCCAGTGTCTGCTGGCAGCGTATAGCACAATAATCTAAAGTATGCAAGAGAAAGAAATTCATAGCTACAACTTTCATTAAACTAAAAATGAAAAGGGATACTACAGAGACCAGAGCGGGACTGCATATTTTTCTGTAATTTATCTAAAAGATATCACAAACTGGTAAAAGAAGCAACAACATCCAAATTTCCTGTAAATGCTAAAATGATAGTTAACTTCAGAGACATAGCACACAGCAAGGAACAGTTGACTGGCACAGAGAACTTCCACTTTAGATCCAGCATCTGGATTAACAGACAAGCAGATGCTGTGGTATGGATAAGTATACATGAATTTACTATGCAACAAAGGAGCAAAGGGTAGGGAGGATATAAAAGTGTCCAAGTATATTGATCAAGCCACAGCCATAGAATGTTTGTAGGCAACCCCCCAGGATTTCATTTCATTTTGCAGATGGCTGTAGGGAACTACTTGCCACATATTGTGTTTTGGTGATGTTGTCGAGTTTGGTTCATGAATACATGTAAGATATTTTGCAGTCTTTGGAACAAAGCATGCCATTTAAATTTTAATTTCTTCCATCATTTACTCCCTACAGGAAAGAAATGTGTTCCTAATGAATATTTTGTTTTACTTCCCTTTAGACCTATGGCTCTTTTTCACAAATTTAAACTATGTGTTTGTGTGTGTGTTTACACACTTGACCTTCATCATTAAAGTTGATGTGTATTCCACAGCCCCACGGACAACACCTTGAAAGACCACTAAAACTACAGCAGTAGTTCAATGTCCAACTGCAAATCTTGAATCTCATACAGATGTGTCTGGCAAAGTATTATAAAACAACTCTCAAGTCAAAGTATAGACATTGCCACCAATCAGGTCATGATCAGGACAGTTAACCATAGCAACAAACTAGGGAATTCAGATTCAGAGAGTCTGCCAGGACTGGAAATACCATAATAATAGGAGAATTTAATTACTCTTATGTGGATTTAAATGTCACACTGTGGTATTTTTAGACACTGTACAGGAATGTTTCATGGATAAGCTAGCCAGGCAGCTCAAGGGGGAGAGTCTGGGTTTGACTCTCTTCCCAGAGGTATTTTTGGCTTGTGTCACAATGTCACTATGAAGGACTAACTCTGTAATAGCCACTAAAATGTGTTTATATTCAACATCCTTGCAGGAAGCATGAAGGCCAAACAAAGAATCCTCTGCACTAGTGTTTGATTTCAAAATGTCAGCTTAGAAGCAGTCAAAAATGTTAACTGAACATAAAGGAATTATTAGGTACAGAATAAGAAAGAAAAAAAAGAAATAATGAATATATCACTGTCTAAATACAAGGTGTCTTGGCACCTGAAATACTGTGTTCAGTTCTGGCATCTCATCTTAAAAATTGTAGAGCTGAGCTAAAAAAATGAAGGCTGATAAAGATGACCTACAGTCTGAAACAAATTGCATGCAAAGAGAGATTAAAAGGTTAGGACTTTTCAGCCTGGGAAACCAATTTCAGAGGAACATAATAGTGAATGGTATAACCAGCAGCACAGAGAAGATGAATAAGAAACTCTTATTCCTTTTTTTTTTCCATAATACCAAAAATAGATTACATCAAGTGAAATTGTCATCTAGCATTTTCTAACAACACAAAAGGGAATATATCTTCTCACACCCTATAATTAAGCTGTATAACCTATTACAGAAGGGCAATAGTGATGCAAAAATACATCATTCAAGTTATTGGGGGAAAATCATTAAAGACAATGAAACACAAGGGTGCTACCTCTGGCTGAAGAGATCCCTGAGCTGAAAATTGCTGTAGGCTACAGAAAGATACTAAGGGAGTACTATTCCACCTTTGTGCTGATTTTACACTAGGCATCCACTCTTGGCCACCACGTCAGCATGGTAGGCTACCTCAGATCTTTGACCTAATCCAGGGCAAACTTATTTCTGTTCTTATGCACTCCCTAAACTGTGCTGGACATGCCTGGAATATTAACTTTTTCACTGTATTTTACCCACCACTGTCTATGCCAACAACAAACCATGGAAAAGAACTATGAAAATTATAAAGTACAGGAAACAAGGCATCTTTTTATATTGCAAACCTGATTGCATGTATTTTGAGCCAGGATCAGACTGGACCGTGCTTACTAAAAATGTGCCCATAAAAAGTTAATCAGTCTGACTAACCTAAAGAAAACCCCCCAAAAAAAAACCCAACCTGTTGGGAAATCATTGTGTTCATAGAGCATCTCTTGACAGCAGTTCTTGCTGGCCAGCTGGACCCGCCGGTCTCACACACAGATTGCTTATAAACTATTCTGGCAACTGGAGACTACCAGAGGTTTTCCTTTCCTGAGGAAACAGGCCAGCCAGCTTTGTGACTGCTTTGTGCAGTTAAGAATTCAATCCAAAATGAATATGCATGTACTCTTCAGTTTTCTTCCAGCTTAATCTCCTGTATGTTTTAGTGCGTTCTGTCATTTTCTTACAGTGACTGGTTTGGATGCATTAATCTGGCATTATGCAGATGGGTCTCTATTATAACAGACTGTTCATGTGTGCACTCTCAGGTTGTGGAAAAACAGTATGGTACAGAAATAGTCTCCCACCATGCATTAAATTATATATTAAAAGCAGATTAGGAAGATATCTGTGTTATTTTAAATACAGTTAATCCTACTTTACAGCAGAAAATTAGTAGATATCCTCCTCAAGTCCCTTTCTCCCATTTCTCTGCCCCTGACTTGTATATAAAGATGAAATATCAGTCATTTGGATATATCGTTTACTTGTACCATAAGGTGAAGTCAAAACTCTCTCACACATGTAGCCCCTAACAAAAGAGGGTCCTGATAAAATTCAGAGCCTCTAGGTGATACTGCGTGCAATAATAGCTCAAATAAACACTGATATTTCAATCCTCTGTCTTCACTTTGAAAGTATTTATACTTCCACCTATATATACATCATGTTCTTTTACTACAGTGACCAAAATTCTAAAACATGGAAAAACATCCACACCTGAGACAACTGAATAAGAGTGTTACTCAAAGCAGTGATTGCAGATTACTGAAATTAGCTCCACTTCATTCCTTTCATTCCAAACCTTGCAAACAAGCCACATTGAATTGTTGCTCTTTATAGCATAGCATCTTATAA
>JAWWLV010000045.1:61161472-61173717 GCA_035041135.1 Platyrinchus mystaceus
ATGCATCATAATTAATTCTCTTTTTTCAAAAATCTAATGAGCAAACATCCATCACAAGTTGCAATCTTTTCAGGGATAATCCCAAATATGTTGCTTTATATCTGCAAATGGCACTGCTGAAGTATTTCCCTCTCAAAAGACTTGCTTTTTTTTTTTTTTAATTGTGTGAAGAAGGGATGTTAATCCAACATAAATCAACTTCAAGGAATTGCTATTGATGGGGCAATCAGTTACGTGGTATTTATTTTCTTCAGCTAAGAAAAACTGAAGAAAAAAATTAATTCATCTCTATTTCAGATGTTGGCTAAGCATTTTCTGAATTGCTGTGCAAGCAAAGTTCTTTCTTTCTCCTCTCTCTCCCCACCCCCAACTTTCCAGTCAGCATTCCTAGTTACAAAAAGAGAAACCCAACGCAAAAATCTAATTAAAGATTGTAAAGTCCAGAGAAAATGCCATTTCTTTGGCCACAGATATCACAAGCACAAAGAAATGTACATACTTGCAAAATTATTTAATAACAATTCAAGAGCTTTTCAACAGAGGCAATGCTGATGTGCCAAGAGGTTATAAACCTCTATGTGAGGATACCCTCTACAAGAGTATTTTCTAAATCTTGTCCATTTCAGGTGTATTTTTTGTGTGAAACCAAATTGGTTTTGACTATAAAAACTATCCAGAATTCATGTTTGTGCTGGAGTTCGGAAATAGAGAAGAGGGTAGGAAAAAGGAGGAGGGGAGGAAATGTTTCACATTTTTTAGACTATTTTCTAATCTCCTCACTCATACTGCCTGAGAATGTAGTATCTATTGTTTACTGGAAATGCTTTTGTGACCATCTGTATGTCAGCAAAAGGATCTAACAGAGCTTCTGACATAGTTAACATTCCTTTCTAGCTGCGATGTGTCTTCCCCATTGTTTTTCCTGCCTTATCCTGTCCATGCTTTCATTTTTTTATCCTTGCACTTTTCAGTTACAATTTTTTCCTGCCCACCATAGTTCTGCCAGTATTAATCAAGACTGTATGAATGACTGACGAAATGAACACAGCTTTATAACCCAGGTCAGGACGCAAGTTAGTCCTATCCTAATACGCAACAAAAAAAGCCTGAGGAACCACTGCTATCTGCAGTTCTGCCACATACCTCCAATTTCCTCTCCACAAATTCCTGCTCCTCTTTTCCAGCTGGTACCCCCACAGCTCATCTCCCACCTTTCTGCTCCGATATATAACCTTTCCCCATTTATAAGGGAGAAGGAGTGTGTCACTCAATTCCTCTTAACCCGTGAAACTATTCTCATGTATCACTATCATGACCTCTCCTGTGGAACACCACATTAGAACAAAAGGGGTGACATTAGTCAGTCCAACTGATGAGAAGGGCCACAGCTGCTTCCCCCTCTTAGACAAAAAATTGGAAGAGAGACAACGATTAAAAATCAAAAGCAAAAGTATTCTGAACTCCTAAGCATAGAGCTGGTTCCTCATCCCCATCCCCATCCTGTGTTTCCTGAGAAGGTCCCCTGTTTCTTGTTACAGCGTAACCTAAGACAAGGATCACCCCAGTTTCTCCCCAGCCATCCTGTACCCTCACTGCTGTCTGAAGTTTGGTAAAAAACAAGCTTCAACAGCTCATTTTGAGTCCCAGCACGTCTCTGAAAACACAACACGTGAAGTTAAAAGCCGCATTAGTTTTCATTTGCTTTTAAGAAATATCGGGTTGTCCATCAAAATACATACATTTAGTTTGGTGGAGATTTTTTTTTTTTTTGATCGTGCAACCCTGAATCGCCTGTTTCCTTTTTCTAAAGCCTGCATTTTCCTTTGCCCAAGACATTGTATGTTCCCTCGTTTGTCCTCTTTTCAGCCCATCGCGAGTAGAGTATTTGTTTAAACAGTGAATCCAAGCTGTGTCCTGAGACAGGGTGAGAACTTCAGCCTTCCCCCGGCTCGCACTCGCCCCGCTGTACTTCAGCGGGTAAGAACCCGCTCTGACGGCAGCGCCAGCCGGGGGTTTTCCAACCTTTAATTGAGCAATTCCCTCATCACCTCTTTACAGCGGAGAGAAGGCGGCTTCAACTCATCTCTCTGCAATCCCTCAGGGCAGCCTGAAAAAAAACCGCCGAGCAAGAAAACCTCCCAAATCAGCACCCCTATACCCACTCCCGCGTCACAGTCCCGCCTGAAAGTTTGATCTGCACAGCACGGGCCACTGCACCTAAAGTATCTTCAATTTCCAGGTCGAAACTTACGTACACATGCACAAAATGCGTAAATGTGTAAAAATATAGAAGCATCTTAAATATATAACATGACGCAAAGCATCTATGAGGGACGATACATGAAGACAGCGCATATTTAATAAGTTTAAAAGGCGTGCGTTTGTTCCCGGCGGAACGGGGGCGGGGGAAGAATGGTAGCCGTTCCCCCGGCGAGCGCAGGACGCGGCGCCAGAGCCACACTCATACACACACAAATTCACACACACACAGAGCCGGCCGCTCCGGGACTCCCCCCGGGCGAGGACGGGGACAGGCGGCTGCTGCTGGAGGCGGCGGCCGCGCCCCGCTGGGCTGGGCTGGGCTGGGCTGGGCTGAGCTGGGCTGGACAGCCACGCCGGACCCTTTCACCCCGGCGGGCAGGGGAAGGGAGGGGAAGGGAGGGGAAGAGCGGAGAGCGGCCGGGGAACGGGAGGGAAGGGGCGGAGCGGGCCGTGCCTGGCACCTGTGCGGCGGGCGGGGCAGCCCCGGGGCGGCGCTGGGCGCGGCGGGAGCGGCAGCGCAACAGGTTATCGGAGCGGAGCGGGATCGGAGCCCGGCGGTGTCCATGGCCGGCCGCGGCCCCGCCGCCGAGCAGGGCTACATCCGCACCGTGCTGGGCCAGCAGATCCTGGGGGAGCTGGACAGCTCCAGCCTGGCTCTGCCCTCCGACGACCGGCTCAAGCTCTCGGGCGACCGCGCCGGGGAGGAGAAGGCTCTGCGGATCCACCGGCAGGTCCAGCAGACGCTGGCCAGGAAGAGCCGGGGCTCGCTGTACAATGGTGAGTGCCCGCTCGGGCTCCTCGGGGCTCTCCGGTGGGAGCGGCGGCGGGAGCACGGGAAGGGGTCCCGGGAGTCCGGGGTGGGATTCGAGGCTGTCCGCGGGCGGCCGCAGCTGCTTCCCGGCCCCGGGAGGTGCAGACTGCTCCGGACAGGCGGTGCCGGTCGCACGCCGTGACCGGGTTTGGCAGAAAAAAGCGAATCTGTCGCCTCTTCCTATTCTCTTTTCCCACCCCAGTGAGTGAGAAGTTTCTCCCTCCCAAACTCTCGCCGTAACTCGGTGCGTGGTGGGGCCGCTCTCGGCTTTCCGCTGCCCAGGAGGGGGAGGAATTGAGGCGAAATTCTCCTAAACCAGCGACCGCTTAATGTGCTTATTTTAATGCTTTTATCTTTACTCACCGGTCCTGTTTGCTAAATAAAATGGGAAGAAATATAGGAAATGTTTTGCCTGGTTTAACCGTGAAATTAAAACAAACAAACAAAACTAAAAGGAAGTTTGGAAAAGTAGCTCTGGGAAACGCATGAATGGGAAACATGGAACGATAATGCTGTCAGACATTATTTACCCAGTTCTTTGACATGCATGATACAAATTGACGTCAATCACTCCGTGCTTCTAAGATCTTGCAGGCAGAAGGCCAAACCCGATCAATAAAGTCTGTCACACCTTGTGCCCCGACCAGGGCCCAATCAGGCACCCAGAGGGTAATTCTCAGGTTCTGAGAAAGACAGGCTGCCCAAGGGGCTTAGTCTTAACTATTAATGAAAATTTTATATACCGTGAAACTTTAATCTTGTTTTTAAAATATGAAGATATGACTGACTTACAGGCTACCATACCCTGTTGCTCAGTTGTCCTCAAAGAATCTGTCACCTTTCATTTGCTAAAAGCTGTGAGATGAAGGTCTTTATACTTCACTCATCTGTTTCTGTCAGGCAGAGGAATGTTTTCTTGTTCTTTGTCTGGCCTCTATCTAAAAAAGACCTCATGGCAAAAAATGCACACAGTGCAGACATGGACATATTCTACTCATAAAAATCAGATATACAAATCACAAAAACAGGTATACACAGCTGTGCAATGTGCAGATACACGTGCAAGTCCTTAACTTGGCTGCTGCCATTTAAATAGGTTTTCTAAACACTTTTAGAGTAACTTAATTTCTTTTTCTCTCAACAGAGAGCCTGCAAAAAACTTTTAAGCACTAGTTTAGAAAGGATACAGTGTCATGAACCTGAGCTCATGTCTCTAAACCATGCATAAAACTATGAAGACAGAGTTCCCATCCTCCCAAGTCATCTTGACTTCTCTGGAATACATTAACAGACCTGATGTGTTTGGGGATAGCTATCCTGCTTTGTTTTTCTAAAGGTCAAATATTTGAACCCCTTGCATTTCTGAGACATCAAAACTTTTAAACTTCAGGATCAGGAGTGGCAAATGCCATGTCTGTAAAGTGTTTTGTTCATGCATAAAATGAATTTTTCCTCTTTCAAATGTGTTCTTGTGCCCAACTCACTGTACACTTTATAGTCCTATTGCAAAACTCAGAAAAAGTAAATGAAACTGGAATGCATTCCATGAATGTATACATATATGTATAATATATATACATCTATGTATATTTTAAATATATATGTGGATCAAATGCCTCTCTTGTATTTAACATGTTTACTTTCTTGAAAAATATACATATATGTGCATATGTGTCCCAATGGGCTTTCTGTATAGACTTGCTCAAAAATCAGCTATGCTTTGAGAAACATTTCAATTTTTATATGTAGGATACTTTTAATTTTTTTTTTTTAAAATATGCTCTCTTTTACATGCATAAGCATCACTTTCTCTGAATTATAACCTTTCTCTGGATACATTCATCAAGGGGTCTGTATCGTTGGCAGTTTCAGGGAAGACTTACAAAGGGTTAGAGGGAGCAGGAGCAGGCCCTTGTGATATAGCTGTCCTATCTGCAGAAGTATTTCAGACTCTGTTCAGCAAGGTACTTCGTGCATACCTAACCACAGTATTCACATTACATGCCTAAAATTAGCCAAGCACATAACCACTGGGTATGAAAAATCAGTGGTAGAAAAGGTCTTGCCCAGTATCATCTGTGCACACCCATTTTCTACTGAGTGTACTGGAAACTCTGAAGCCACAAGAAGTAGTTTGCAGGCAGCATAATTTCTCCTTAGAATTTCAAATTCCAGGTGTCTGATTAACCTTCAGCTTCACCTTTAAATGGAAAAACATCTTTTTGCCTCCTACCCTCATATTGTTTGCTGTTTCATGCCGTCTTCCCCCTTTTGGAGGGTGTATTTATTTTTTATAATAGAAATTCAGTCATCCTTGGATTTGAGGATTCCACCTGCTGCAAAAAGATTGACGTTACATACGACCTCAACTCTTTTCAAGATGTTGTCAAGCAGCTTTTTAAGCACTTTAACAACAGCTGCAACTTTTCTAATTCATCCATTGCTGAACCTTTATAAATTAAAGATTATGCTGCCCTTAGAAATTTTGAATAGCTAAAGCAGTCATATCAAATTTCTGGATGCTATTTAAAGATGAAAATATTGAAGGTAGTTCTGTCTTATCAAAGAAAAATGGCATTCAGAATCATATACTTTAATGACTGGTGGTTTTCAGTTTGCCTATGATGCAGCACTTGATTATTTTATGTACATTTTAGGAATCTATCATGCTTTATTCTGTTTATGAGTCCACTTGCCTCTAATTTGTATCATGAGTAATATATCATACAAAATCAAATGTCCTGATGAACTGCTGGTTCTGTTGTGATTCTTTCCCTAACACAGTTTTATAAACACAGTGTGTTTATTAAAAAAAAAAAAAAATCAAACCAGATTTCAAACTTATGAGATTTCCCAATAAAAAACATCTTTTAGCAAGACTGTTAAAATCAGACCCTTATTTTTTCCTCACATTTCTCAATTTATAAAATTCTGAGTAGTATTTTCTTTTTAGGCCTGCTTTTAGGGGACTGGGGCACTTTTTTGTCCTTAGGCTTCTATTTTGCAGAATTCCGACAGTGATAACGGCTTTGTAGTAATTTTCTGTTTATATCCTTGTGGGATAAGGAAGTAGAAAAAAATTCCGCATTGATGACTTTCAATTGTTGTTGGTTTTATTAAATTCCTCTCCTCTGCTTCCTGAGCCAGAAGAAATCTTTTTCTTAAATTTGAGCACTTGTGTAAATGTACTGACCAGCACAAAATGTTAGAAAAACTCCTCTGGGATCAGTCATGTGCTGGCAGAGTGATGAAGGAGCACGATCAAAAAAGAAGGCTCTTTGATCTCTAGATAAAGTGATTCAGTGACTTTTTTTTCATGTGCCATTCTTAAATGTCACCATCTTAGTCCATCGTGAGTGCTGAAGTATAAAAAAGGATTGAAAGATGACAGTCCAGGAGCACTGTGGAGTCTCTGTTGGGGATATGATCACCCACCTGCCCTGAGCAAGGGTGGGCAATGAACACTCGCCAGGTTGGCCCTCGGGGTGCATGAAAGTATCACAGTCCTTAATAGACTTGTGTGTGCAGGGTACAGCTACACTCATGACTGCAGTGGGAGGTTTGAGGCCAAAATTTGACTTTGATGGTAACAATTCAAACACAAAAGCGCTGAAAAAGACCCACAACTGAGAGTTACCACTGTACCTGATTTAAGGGGAATTTAATACACCCAGCTTCTTAATGGAGGATAATTGTCTTGTTCGTATATCTTAGAGATGCCTCTCGTCATAGTTGTTTTTGAAAGCAGAGCAAACAGCAGGTTGATCTGTCAGCAGCCATAGACAGTGATTGCTGGGGAGAAATTTCCAAGGCCTTTGGACTTGTCGGACTTGTCACATCCAAGGGGACAAAGGGGGCCTCAAGAAGAGCCTCTGTGAAGACAGGTGGGATTTTTGCTCAGTCATCCTGATAGTGTAATTATTTTTTCCAATCTTAAAATTTTGTCATAACTGTTGCTATATCAAGTGATTTTTGTACAGCTTTTATTTTGGCTGTGGAGAAGAGCAAAGGGGTTTAGATTTCCTCCTCACTGACCACATCCAAAGTGTTCCTGGGCTGTTTCAGTTCGTATTGACAGGGGATAGGGGAGACTGTGATAAATGGTTCCACTCAGTTGCCCACACATGGTTGTCTGGTGTTGTTTGAGATGCCTGAGTTTTCTAAAATATCCTTATGGGTTGACAGACATGATGCAGGGCCTGTAGGAAACACATTTTTTTTCTTGACTGGCTGCTGGAAGTCAAGTGTGGTATCCTATGGCCTCTCAAATAGTGTTTGTCCCCTATGGATGAGTATGGTGTGCATATTTTCTGGAGAGAGTTTTTGTGAGACTTAAAACACTGAGTATCACAGCTAGAAAATATTAATCCTAACAGTATATGAGAACACAGTATAAATTAAAAAAAAAATTCATGGCTTTTTTAGGGGAAAAAACAAACAAACAAAAACAAACAAACAAGAAAAAACCCAGTGCACTGAGTATGTAAGGACAGCATAATGATTTCTGAATATATGTAATACTGAGCAACTCTGTGAGGTGGGAAAGGCAAGTAGGTTTTTGTAGTGTGGTGAAAATAATCTGAAGGAAGCCTTGCTGGCAGAGGCAAATTTTGATCAGGTCACCTCTTCTGCTCCTCATGGAATGACACAGCATTTCTGTTACCACTTTTTCCTTTAACACACTCACTTGTGGCACAAGTAAAGAGTGCACAGTGAAAAGACATGCATTTTATGTCTGCCTAATAAATCTGCAGGTAAAAGTCTGGCAAAATAATTTTCCAACGTGGTAAGAGCAAGGAAGAGATAACTGCAAATGCAAAGTGAAATTCCATAAATTGACGTATACTGTGTTTGTCTCTGAAAGAGAAAACTTTTTACTGATGGATAGTTTCACAGGGAGACTGAAGGTTAAAAAAGAGGACTAGTTGAAGATAACTGCATGTTACAATTTCTGTTTGACTGCATTTTGCTTTTGCAAAGAGGGAACTGTTATATATGTAGTTTATCCTCTACTAGTTCATGAATGGCCTTGTTATTTTTATCTTCTCTTTTTTGTATTTTTTGTAAAGACAAGTTTAGAGTTATCTAAAATATACAAAAATTACTTGTTCAAAGGGTCATTATGCTGTAACTAGATAAATAACTGAGAGTACTTTCTCACTAAGTGTAGTAAACAGGACAAAAATACTAACTGTAAAGAAACAGAAATTTATTTTAAAGATTTATTATATGAAAGTACTTTATTATGAAGCAATGAGGAAAGTGAATCTTTAAAAAAGCAGGCACAGGGGATAGGCTAAGATAGACTCTTATTGGACACCTGAAATAGTACATTGTATCTCTTATGACACAAATGAGAGATTTATAGAAATATATAGATTTTGGATGTTGTTCAGCCAGAATTTTTTGCAGTAAAAGAGAACAGTTTCCTCTTACTGGTTTCTCATGTACTTGGGTAACCCTTGGGCTATGGTAACCTTGTAATGTCACGAAGGAATTATTACAATCCAAATCATGAGTTTGACCAAGCTTCATCATTCCACTCTCGTGACGCAAAGATACTATGAATGTGTCTTAACAAATCACCTAATACGTGTTTAAATCTGCCTCGTGTGGCCAAAATGAAAAAATTGGAAAGTATGATTAAATAAGCAAAGTAACTGCAAAGTGTGATTGAATTAGCCCTCAAATTATTGCAGTCTGCCATTATATTGTATTGTATTATACTATATTATAGGATACACAAATTTGGACTTGCCCAAGTAGCTACATGCTAGGGAGAATTATTCATAAATTATTCTGGTTACTTGAGTTTATTTTCATCCTTGTTGAGTCCTTTACTAACTGCAGACACTAAGGATAAGATATGCAGACGTGCTGAGCTTCCTAGGGTTGTGCTCCCAAAGAAGCCCAGAATCTAACTGCACCCATTGGAGGCCTCAGCTCTGGGACACATACACCAGGTGCTTTCAAACACCCCAACAGCTACTTGCTGTATGGTTTTGGCACCTGAATTCCCATGGGCATAGGTCTCCTTCTGTTTTTAGAAGCAGAGACTTCAGCTGTTTGGCCAATTTAATGATTCATTCCTTAGATTTCTTTTCTGTAGTATCTCAGGTAATATCTGCTATTTTGAAAATTGATGGCCAGTTAACTTCTTTATTGACCACTGCTATCTTTTCAGCCTAAACTTCTGCAGCACCCACTGGCCCCATTTATGACTGATTTGAGGTATATCTTGCTTTCAACTTCGGTTTCACCCCTTTAGATCTGCGTCAATTATATTCCTACATGCAGATTCTCATAGTAGTGCAGAAATCTCATGGATAATTATATCAGCAGTATCTGTTGCTTTAAAAGTTTTCATTAATAGGGGCACTTGTTCTTTGAAGATACATTGTATTAGTGAAAAAAGAAACAGCCTGAAGTTTTTGGTTGGTTTGTTTGCAGTTTTAATGAAAAAAATAATCACAATGTGCTGCTCTATTTTCAAAGCTGGGTCATGAAAGAAAAGGATAAGAGCAGATACACTGTGGATCTTCTACATTATTTGTAGGCTTAGTGAACCTTTCAGGTGCAGATTTGAAGCATCATTGAACAACCCAACTTTACAGCATCATATGCCATGCGCCTCCATAAGCCATACAATTTGTTCGTGGACTCTGCTCTTTGGAAGAAGCACTGAGAAGATTATGTAAAATATATAGGGAACTGGAAAAAAGGCTTGTAGCCTCAGGAAGCTTTGCTTAGCCAAGTTTTGAATGTGATACACCAAATGCAAACATCTTTCCATTATTTTTCCCTGTTCAGTGTCCAGCTTATATATATTAATGGTAGTGCATACTGCTATGTTTCCCTAGTACTGTATCTCTTCTTCTGTAACAATACCATGTTTTGTTAAAATCTTACTAATATTAATCTTTGGTTACAGGCAGCTTGCACCGTGCATCCAGTGTACCAGAGCGTGTCTATAACATGGGGATTACTGAAAATGATTTTGCACCAAGAACTCCCTATAGTTTCTCATATTACCAGTCAAACCAGGTGAGGAAGATGATGAATGGAAATAAATATAATATCACGTGCATAGTTCATTCATTTTGATACCACAAATAATAGCATTTAGGTGGTGTTACAAGGTCTGCTTGCTTATTTGTTTTCTTTTTAAAGCCTGATTTCTAGAAAATTAGGTTTTTGCAACTAAAATCTCTTCATGTTTTACCCCACTTCCAGTGACTTCGGAGCCTAGTGGCTAGGTTAAACTCAGTTGTGCAGACAGGCTGTTTGCAACCCTGTTGGTTTCATGAGAATTGGCATTAGAGTAGAAAATGAAAAATCATATTAACACTCCACTAAGGCAAAGGCTGTGACAAGTTTTCCCTCCCACCAGGCAGCAGGTCAATCAGCACATCAGTAACTCAGAGCAGCTAGAGGCCATGCTGCCCAGTTAAACAAAATTAAGCATCCCAAACCAAAGCAGAACAGGTTGCTTTAGTTTCATAAAGACAGGTAGAGTGTTCCTTATAATTTAAAATATTGCTGTTGTAACCCCTTTTACCATTTCAAGAATTTCAGCAATACAGTCCCTTGCAATACAGTGGTGTTTCTAAACCATCTAATCATAAGTTCTCTTGTTGTTTTGACCAGCTTTTCTTGGGATCATGGCCTGAATGAACAAATAATTGGTTTTCTGCAGGGTTTGTGACACAGCTCATAACTGCTATGAACCTATTTGAGGGAGCAACCATGTGACTGGGAAATCAGCACAGCTCAATAGCAACACTGCTGCACTATCAACATTAGTCAACCAAAAGCAATTCAGCTTGAGAACAGAAATATTTATTTAATAAATAACTGTATGTGGAGAGGGCAATTCTTTCTTAATTTTAGATTACTAAGAATAGCTTATTGTCATCAAAAGAAGTAGCCCAGGTTCTGAACAGTCAGTGAAGCAGCCCTGGCTCTGTATGGGGAGAGTTAGAACAGTTTACTTAAACACATTTCTTTCTCTGTCCTCCTGTCTGCTATTCTCACCTGTTGTCCAGTTCATAATATTTTATGTGAATTCATTCCTTCTAAAAGAGAGCAACAAGAGGAAAACTGGCGGTGACATAGGAATCATAAGAAAATAATACAGTTTTCCTGGGGGGGAAACAGCAGTTGGAGGGGAAGAGAGTGACTATTTGTCCTGTGTGAAAGATGGAAAAAGCCACAAAGTCTTAAAGCATTAATCTCCTTATCCCCAAACAAAAGATGAAGATATCCTTGCAAAAATTCTATAGAATAAACAGATATAGCCAATGATCATGGTCTCAACCTACCAGTTTCCGTAACCTTTACCCCTTTTGTAAGTCAGTTATCATCCTCAGGATCTCCTCAACAGTGAAATTAGGGAATTTCAGTCCAGCAGCTATCTGCTGAGCACTGTTCCTTCAGTTAATACTTTGTATAAACTCCTCAGTTTACCTTAAAAAAATGCCTTTAATATTACAAAACTTTATTACAACATAGAAATGGAATATATGGGGCTTTGATTTATGGCTGCATGCCCCTGTGCTTACTGATTTTTAAAAAAACATGATTCCTCTATTTCAAGGCCAGATAGTGTTCCAAGTTGATTTACTTCTGCAAGGCTTTGAATTGAGTATGGTGTCCAATACAGAGCACAAGGAAAAGGTAGAACATTTGGAGATGCCTCAAACGGCGCCTGAACAGTAAAAATCTTGAAGGTACATCCTACAAAGAAAGGTTGGAGGAAGAGTATTTGTTGACTTTAGAAAAGAGAAAATTATAAAGCAAGATGATGTTCCAGTAGAGTCTATGCCCATTAGGGACAGAAAAAGAAAAATCATCTAAAATTGCAACTGGGAACTTGGAGATATCATTGAAATGGTGAAATGATCATTTTGGTCTTCTTGAATGTTATACAATCTCCTCCATTTTTAAGAGGTTAAACAAACACAGAAAGGACTATCTCTTTTTACTAGATCCTACCACAGATTGAACAGGAGTGCTAAATAACCTTATATAAATAAGGTTAATATGCAGACACTTTAGTATAATATTTTCAATATCTGACTGATTAATTTTCTTCTGTATGTTGGACAACATTGAATTTAGTTTTAGTAGCAGATGTTGGTGTTAATCCCTAAGGAGTTTCAAACTGAAAAAT
>JAWWLV010000045.1:61173817-61221256 GCA_035041135.1 Platyrinchus mystaceus
TGTGACTCCTGTTCTTTTGTGCACCCTTGAGCAGGTTGCCTCACCATCCTCTTATACAAATGGCTGGGGGACAAGGATTGCTTACAGGACAATGGAAGACAGAGCTCAGAGGCAACCTCTGAAGAGACTGGAGGTTTCACCCCAACGAAATCCGGAAAGACTGGCATATGTGTCCAATGATTTTCACTATGATAGAGGGATTTCAACTGGATTCTCTATGAGGCATGGAGATATCGGGAGATCAAGTGGGACTGTCCCGCCGAGATACGCTCGGTCCGAGATTGTTGGTTACACTCTTCGTGACTCGGTGAACAGGGGACGCTCTTTTAAGAGACACTCCCGCATGGGGGCTGTTAATGATGTTGCCCTGGATGGTGTCTACCCCAGCCCCACCGTACCTCTGTACCACCAAGCAGGCAACAGTCGCAGTATGACCAACCTTTTGGAGAAAGAAAACTACCTGACCTCGGGCAGCGCGATGGGACAAGTGAGATCACCAACTGCTTCCCGTCTGGGGTCTCAGAACAGGCAGTCTGTAAGGTCCAGCTTCTACCAAACCACTTTCAGAAACACACAGACCAGGAGGGAAGTTTCCCAGCCAGCTTCAATAGCCAGTGTCACTGCAGAAACAGATGGGAAGAGGATGCCATTGACGGCTGCTGTGGCCGCGGCAGGGAGAAATGGTTTCCTGCAGAGTGAACAAGTCACCATCAATGGATCTCATCTAGGGTAAGCAAGATGCAGGACCTGCTTTGGTTCTGGGATGTCACAGCTGAAAGGAACGTGTTTGTTTAAAAAGAGAAAGTAAACTGACAGCTTATGGTTCAGCAGCCAACACAGTGTATGAAATACTAGTGCAGGGGATGCAGAAAGATTTGCTTTTAAAAATCTTCTTCCAGTGCAACAGAGGAAAAGGAATAAAAAATGTATATGTGTGTACATACTGCAGGATCCACAATTCCCACTTAGGTTTGGGACCCCCTTTTGCCAAAAGTTAACCAATTTTATAACACTGTAAGTAGTCACTGAGTTATTTACAACCTGAGTCACAATACACAATGTAGCATTGGCAAATTTTGTGCTCATAGAAGACCCGATGATATCAGCACTGGTTCTCACAAGAATAGGTCAGAAATCTACCAGTGAAGCAGCTTTTGGCAGATGTACAGTTTCTGGTTAAAAATCCTTCATGGTTTTAAGGATACTTTTTAGTATTAACTTCAATTAAAACACAAGCAGAAATTTCTCTTGGCTCTGTAGCACCATCCATCCCTAGAACAATACCCCAGAGCTTCTCTCTACCACTTCTCTCTACATGCTCTGAGGGCACTATCCTGATTTAAAGCCCTGTTAGATCCATGTCAGAAAGTCAAAAATCTGCCCCCAGACTTCAGGAAAATTGCTTGAAGTGCTGGAATTTTTTCTTTCACCCAACATTACTCCCACTGCCCCCACTGAAATTCCCTTCCAGAGAAGATTTCAGAATGTCTAAAATCAGTTTCATTTTCAAAAAAGAAAGTTTATCGGTTCTGATATTCCACTCAAAGATAAATATTTTTTTCATTTTAGAATAATTCTGAATGTTTCCAGAGCTGTTAAGGTTCAACAGACAGAACAAGCCACTTGGTATACAGGAGATGGTTACTTGCACTGTCTATTCTGGTTTCTATTGTTGTTTCATAATCCAAATAAGATCCTAAAATTTCTTATTTAAGTTAACGATAGTGTAATTTACAACAGTGTCATTAAGAAATGGCTCTTTTCCCATAACTGCATAGTGGTTAAGCTCATTCTTCTGAAGACTACCTTTCTTCTTTTTCTCAATTTGTTACTGTGTGAGATGAGGCATCATCTGGTATCACTGATGAGGTATTTTCTGTTGTCAACTACATGTTGTGTGTTATGATAAGATTTACAAACATATATAGTATTGTGCCCACTTCTTGCCTGGATTGAAATTTTCACTGCTGGGAAATGCAGGAGTTAAGAGATCTGATATTAATGATGAGACACTTAGGCATTCAGTCTTTACAGCAAGTCCAGAAAAAAACAGCTCAGAGCTCACAACAGCTAAAGATTTGAGAGTAGTAATGTTGAAAATAGGTACCTGGGAGGACTTCATTTCTCAGTAAGACAATTTACAAGCAGGCATGTATCCCATTGATAATAATTTCCTTAACTTTTGGCACGTTCTTGAATGCATTTCTGAGCAACAACCAGCAATTTTTGTCTTTAATTACATGTAGGAGCAATTTTGGTTTTTCTTTTGCAGGTGCAGACACTGGAGTCTGGTTGTCTGCCTGTACAAACATCAACCAAAGTATTTTTCATACCTGCAGATGTAAAAATCTCTATTCAGTCATTGTGCAAGTGGCTTGATTGAGACCATGTTGAACTCAGCTGGGAGATTTGTGGCCTATTGGAAATCTTTTGACAGCTTAATTCCTTAAGTGCCAGTTTTTAAGTCCAGCTTGTGCTGGAAATTACAGAGGAAAACAACTGGAAGTACTGTGAAAGCTTCTAAAGTTCCCTTTGCAGCTGTTTACAGATCTTGTTTATCTCAGTACATCCATTTCATTTACTTCTACGTATCTTGCTTAGATTTTCAAATATCCTAGAATCTACTTTAGTTTCATAGCTAAGTTTTTGGGGGAGTGAGGGGCTCTTTACCCAAAGTATTAAAAAGCCTCTGTAAAGTGTAATAGCTTATATTAGTAAAGAAGCTGGTGGAAAGCAGCATGTAAGTTAAAATTCTGCAAGAGGTTTGCACTGATTTCACCATCTTTACACCGTTCTTAAATTATAAGGAAGAAACTGTAGCCATTTTAGCTGATTGAAGTCAGCATTTGTTACACATGTTTATATAGTAATGTGTATGATATCCACATACATTATTACTGTTGTCAACACCTATATTACACATTTAATAAGTCCTGTTGTGAGTCTCACCACTGGAAGGACTGGATGCAGAAGTCCTATTTTGTTTGTAGTGCGTTCTAGTTCAACCTCAATAGCTACCACACAGTTTACTGTAGAATTAACTATTTAAACCACACTAGACAACATTTTGCTGTGGAGTATACACCACTGTCAAGTCAGAGGTATTTCATTTAAGTCCATCATCCCACCAGTAGTACAATACTTTCTTCTGACAAGGTTTCTCAGTTAAAGAAGTTTGTAGACACTTTCAGGTTTCTTGTCATTTCCCATTCTCTCTGGTTTTAAATCTGCATTATCTGACATATTGCTACCTTACCCATTTCTCCCTTAGTAATGTAAAGGGGAAAAAAGACAAGCTTTGTTTTGGAGTAAATTAATTTTTCCTGAAATTTGTATTTTTTTATGCAAATCACAATTTTGGTCTTTCCAAGGGGAATTAAGAGAGTGTAAAATAGTTGTGCCAGGTTAAAGTGAAATAATGGACTAGCTGTGTACAGCATTTGAAATTTATATAAAAGCATTTTCAAACTTTCTGTAAAAGAATTAGCTCATGTTATGAAAGAAAAGTAGAGAAAATTGGAGTATAGAGATGTTATCTCTGTATCTTCTGGTAAAGTGAATCAGTTGAAAGCATCCTCATGATGAAGAGCTTAGAAAAGAGACAGATTCAGCCTGAAGCTGTCTGAGAAAGAGCTGCTTACAGAATCTGACCTCTAAATGTGCTGAGAGCTGTCACAAAATTATTAGATACGTATCTATCTCAAAAATGTTATATTCTGGCTATTAAGGTGAACTCAGAACTTGTGAAATCATTGTTCTGTTTAACAACCATTTCCTGACTGTCTGTTTGGTGTCATGACACAAGCCAATCAGCCAATTGCTATTATGTTTGCCTGTAAATGTTTTGAGGGTGGGATAGAATCGTTGCATCACATTCTATTTTGACAAGAGTTAGGGTGCTGCAACTTTATGAATACCATTGAGGGTCAAAGATTGTGTTACATCCTTTATTGCTGCCAGATAAAACATTAGGGAATGTTATTTTTATCCAATGAAGGACAAGCCCAGTATGGCAGCGCGCAACAGGAGAGAAATATTTTTGCCTGCTGCATGAAGGAGTATCAGCCAAGAAGGGATAACTCTGGTGAACAGTGAGCTGCTGTCAGTCTCAATGCAGATTGACACCCCTAGCACTTGGATATGCAGTCTGACTGTCCCTGTGTTCATCTCAGCCTGGCTGATGATGGACCTTAACTACTCTGGGACACCCTGGTCATCCTGAGGTTGAGTTTCCACATAGATCCTCTGGTATCCCATGCAGCAATTTTGACCTTGAAAGGCACGTGGTTCTAGTCCTTCTCAGCTGTTAGTCGGTGAAGTGACTCACAGTTTAATACATGGGAGATGTCTGCTGCCCACAGAAGGTGACTGAATTTGGGCAAAGGACTAACAGTGGCTAACAGTCAGGTTGACATGCTCACATGTGCACATGTATGACAGGGCCACAAAATCTTTGTTGATTTAAGAAATGTGACTAAAACCCAAGGTTTAGGCCTGCTTTTCTGTCCCACTATAGAGAGGAAGAAGGAGAAATATGATCTGGCTTTTTTTCATCACTCATTTTTTTAGATCTCTAAGCCATTTTGTGATCAGTTCGTCTGACTTACAACTTAGAGTAATTTAGTAACTACATTGTTTTAAATTTGGCCAAAATTTTAAGCTCTGAAAATGCAGAAGTTGTAAGCATTGTGAGGCACTAGAGGTACTAATCAAAGTTCTGTCTAATTTCTCTTTGATTTAACTTCTCCATTGTCATCTTCAACACACTGTCCCCTTCATTTAATCTTTCTCTTGCACAAGCATCCTCAGCACCTATAAATACAGTGTATTTGCTCAAAACACTAGCTCAGGGGAGAGAAGAAGACAAGAAATAACATATTTATACCAATCAATAATGATTTATACCAAAAAGAAATATAAAGGCAGGTGGCAACCTCAGGGTATGTGTGTAAAATTTTGTTTGCAACAGGTGCAGTGAATCAAAATTCTGCATTTCTTTGCTGTCCTTACAGTCACACTAATCAGTTTTTGCCTTGGCAAAACCAAGCAGCAGATGTTGATTTGCAGTGTAGCTGCAAGAAAAATTCCAGCAAAATCTGTTTTTGTCTCAGAGCTCGCAAGTACATCATAAATATTTTGGGGAAAGAGCTGGATTTCAGTGCATTTATAGCAATATTCCCTGTGGGAAATGTGCCTGATTTCTGCTTGGTTTGTCTACCTTGCTCCCCTGGGCAAGCCTGGAATTCCAGGCTCTTTCACTCCTGCAGGCCCACTATGGAGCCAGTCTCAGAGCTGAAGAACTGGGTGACACCTGGTGCAGTCCACAAACACACTCTTTAGGAATGTGTCTCTTCTCAGTATCAAAATATTTGGTATTTCACTTTCTTGAACATTGTTTATTATTTAATATTTCTACTTAGTTAATTTAAAAAAAAAATAAAATTAAGCCAATTTATTTCCCAGGCACCTATTTTAACATAAATGGTAATTGTGTTAATATTTCTAACTTTGGCTTCGTTTACTGGGATGATTATTAAGTAAATCAGTCTCATTCCAGTAGCTCTGAAGTAGGGAGTTATTGCCAGTTTTACCTTGTTTCACTGGGATTCACAAACTGCCCTCTCATCCCTGTCTGGCCAGCAGAGGATCTGGTACTACAAAACTATTTGGTTTAAAAAAAATGAAATGCTCATGTTCTTGTCCGCTTCTCCCCACCCCCCACTTTTATTTTTCTCTAGGTAGAACATACTTGAAACAAAAGTAAATAAAAGTCTGGGGAGCATAACCACCTGTCCCATGGCTAATGCACCTGAATGTGCCATGAATTGTTTTATGTTCCATTTAGTGAGGAAAAAAATGTGTCTGGTGACCTCTCTTTCCATTTTTTCATATGGTTGTCTAACACAATCATCATTTAAGCAAACATGCTGGAATTTGAGAGGAAAATAGCCATGCTTATTTTTAATCCTACCACAGTGGATGTACATACTCAGTTTAATGAGTGCTATTTTTATTCTGAAAAAAAGGCTTTGCTCATCTATTTCAAATTAGAACAACTTCTATAGTTTGAAATATGCAGTCCTTCATAGATGTAGTCTGGAAACTAAGAAATGGGTGGAAAGCATGAAAACAAATGTAAAAAATCAATCATCACATTACTGAGGAAAACATCAGAGTGTCTTCATGATCAGTAATAGTCACTCTACTTTGGTTATAGCCTTCTTTGGATCTCCATCCACTTCCTTCATCTTTCCTTCGACATCCTGTCCTTCATCTTTCCTTCCACGTTCTGTCCTTCATCCAGTGATGAAAGGATGGAAACTGATGGAAACACTGATAAAAACATCCACTGATGTTTCCATTTTGTTTTTACAATTTGAAGCATGACTTGCTTTCTTCAGAATTTCTCATTGTTGCCACGCTTTTATTTATGATTTTCTCTTCCCCAGAATATCAGTATCTCTTAAAGCTTTTATACTACTTTCTGCTACTGGAAAAGAAAAAAAGTTCTAAGACAATCTAAACTTACTTGAAAAATACAAAAATCCTGGTATTACAACAATTTTTCTGCAGTCTTGCTTCACCCTGTTTCCTCTGTCTATACTTTTAAGGAGCCCAGAAGTGGAGATGACGCTGGAGCGTGCGGTGAACATACTGAAGAGTGAAAATACACAGTCCACACCTAGGATTCTTGCTGCAGTGACTTTCATACAGCATGAGTGCTTCCAGAAAGCAGATGCCAGAAGAAAAGTAAGTAATTATTTTTATGCCAGTTACGGTCAGGTAGAGAAAATAGCTTTCTGTACTGTATGGCACTGTGTCAGCACGAAGAGAAAAAAGGCACTTCAAGAAACATTATAGAATACTAATGTTAGATATTTTCCCTAAAATACACTGATGGTTTATGCTGATGTTTCTTTTAAATCCATGGAATGGGACTGGATCTATGCTTGCAAAAATTTGGGCTTTAGCATTTTGTAATAGAAGAGGAGACATAGAAATATAGGGTAAAAATTTACTCAAACCATCTGTAATTACAGATGTTTAGGACCAACCTCCAGATTATCCCATTGATTAGGATTCCACAAGCTGCTGTAGGCAGTCAAAGAGCTTTACCACCTTTACCAGTTATTCCTGGTATAACTTTAAAAGCAGAACTTAAATCACCCTTTTTTGAACTGAATTTATTAGTTTCTGTCCTGTCTGGGTGGTTTTTCATAAATGTTGAGGCTGCAAAGTGAAAAAAACGCTTAATTTGCTCCTTTTCAGGCCAAAAAGACATGTTCTTTCAGCCTTTATAAATAGAATCTGAACTTTTTCTCATTATAATTGCTCCTGTCTCTCATTTTTGACTGGCATTCTTACACCATTGGTACAGAAATATCCCAGAAAAGAAAATTCTGGGAGTAGAGTACAAACTTATCCAATCTTCGGGGTTTGCTAGGAGTGCACAAATGTGTTAATGCAGTGCATGGATTAGCCAAAATGTTAAGGGCCCTTTGGGACTGCACAAATGCATTAGTACATTGTTTAGATTAAGCAAATTTTTTAAGTCCCTTACAAGACACAAGTTTTTTGAAAGAGCATATTACAAATATTCTCTTCTTCCTTTTCTTTAAGTTTCACTATTGGACACAAATATGTCTCTCAGTTCTGTACATGAATGTGTAATTTGATAGTTTATTTCAGCCATTGAAAAACAGTGTTACACCTGCTTTGGTTTGTAATATGCTCAGTATCATCCATATGTAACCTCAGCCTTAGCTCCATATTAATGTACATTCAGTCCAGTTCAATGACAGCCAAATATCACCCAGTCCTTTTAACTCACTTCACGGTATGTCCAAGTCTGTTTTGGAAGAAAACACCAGTACAAGTAGCATCTTTAACTTCAGGCTGAGGACAGAGCTCCAGAATTTAATGTTTGAAGGTGGTTTATTATACAGATCTCTCTCAGGCAGCTTCCCAGGAAAACAAGTACCTGAGTAAAAGTGTTCTAACTGGAGCAGTCAGCCCAAAGCCTTCTCCTATTTTCCTGTCTATGCCACATATCCTAGCGAGCTTTTCTGTTTGGTGCCTGTCAGACTTGTTCACATTGGCATTGTTTTGTGTCCCCTTTTTAGCCTTTCAGCCTTTGTCTTAAAATGCTTTGTTCCCTGATAGTTGATAGCTTGTGAGTCTAGTGGCTTTTCTTTTTCTTGTGAACTGGTGTTCTTGCAGTATTTTGGTGAATTCTGTCTACCAAATGAAAATTTAGAAGGACCAGTCAATAGCTTTTGTAAATTATCCTTTGCAAATTAGGTCAAAATAGCACCACTTCTTTTACAAGAGCTATAAATGCATTAAAATTACTAACAGAAAGTCTGTATAAATGTTTCAAAAAACCCAACCAACTACAGTGCCAGTGTCAAAAGGGCTGATCTACTGTAATAAAATAGGTTAATATGCCTCTATGTTCCATTTCCCCCAAGATACATATTTCTGTGTTTCATTCTGCTAGCATTGAGATGATTACTGAATGATTGCAGAGGGAATCAGGTCAGCAATGCAGCAGCAAAAAACTGTGCCTTTTGTACAGCTGAATCAGAGGAAAGGCTGGCAGGCTATGTAGTTTGCTACATGAAGGGCAAAAGGCTTTGTTACATTCCATTTCTTTGTGTCTCCAGCACCTGCCAGTTGCATTGAATTCTTTTTATCATTAAACTCTGGACTGCTCAAAACAGTTGTATCAGATTTCTTAGTCTTTCACGTGCTGTTGATTATACACAGCGATGAGTTTGTCCACAAAACCATATGGCATTTTGAGATGCTGGAGGAAGCCTTTCTCAATTGTACTTGAATGTAAGGTACTTTTCATAGTAAACTCATTCTTAAATGAGCCAGGGCTTGCTTATGTCACATCACAGCTCATATGGGATTCCTCATTTGCCACAACATGCAGAACTCGGAAACTAATTTTTCCATACAGCTGCTGTAAAATAAGATCTTCTAAAGTCTTTGTTTGTGATCAAAACCTCATTTCCTATAGAATTAGACACTGAAATGTAGTCTTTGTTAACTGAGGGTGGTTTAGTAGATAGCTAGCTTACAATGTTTAAATTTTACTAGTTTAATATTTTTTCTCAGTATGCCACAGATAAGAAATGCTAAGTATAATGTGTTCTTATTTGATACACTGTCAATTATTTGGTAAGTGCACAGAAGATGATAGAGAAAAAAATACTGTCTTTCCATCAGGCTGGCTGCTGAAAAGAAAAACCCCAAATTTGGCACCTCAGGAACATTTTACATATAGAAGTCTCAAAACAGTTTATAAATGTTCAGAATTAAATCTGAAATACTCATTTCACCAACATGGAAGGTAAAATACAGAGTGATTAAATGTCTTGTCGGAGACTACAAATCTGCACCAAAGCTGGAAGAGACTTAGTTTCATTCTCTTACGTTATCAAAATATGATGCCTCCCTTAGTTAAATTTAACTATTAGTCATATGAAAGCCCAGAAGTTAGCAGTCATGTGCAAATGATTAATGATTTGTGCTTCAAGTCTTTCAAATAGGAGCAAGTGAAAGAGGCCTGTATTACTCTTTAAATATTTGCTGGGGCAGGGGGAGAGTGTAGTTTGTTTTTTTACAGCATCTAACTATTCTCTGCTGTGTTTTGTTTCCCTCACAGGTTTTCTCACTTGGTGGTATTCCCAAACTTTTACAGCTTCTTGAAGTTCAGAATGAGGACATCCAGCGAGCAGCGTGTGGTGCTCTGAGAAACTTGGTGTTTGAGGACAATGACAACAAACTGGAAGTGTCAGAGCAGAAGGGGATCCCAGTCTTGCTCCGCCTACTCCGGCAAACCAGAGATGTAGAGACTAAGAAGCAAATCACAGGTAGTGTTTTCTGTGCAGTCAAGCATGAAATGCTTTAAGTAATGCACAAGCTTTCCGGGAGAGGTACATGATTGTTTACTTAGCCCATGTTTAGTGACTAAATACAAGAACATTGTCACCTATTCTAGGCAATTCGCTTAGGGTAAAATTCCAAGGTCCTTACTCAAGACCAGTCTTTCAGTCAATAAGAAGAGATTAGGAACTGCAACTTCCCCTCTTAAAGCTCCTTCAGAAAACTGTTTGCGGGAAGCTTAAAGTCCTAGATATTCCAGAAAAGAAAGCGAGGCTCCCTTAAGGAGCCCGGGACTGTAATTAATGCTGCTGCTATTTACACAGCAAATCAGCCTTCGTTATTTGACTCTATGCTGACAGCACCTACGGGGAGTTCCTTGCTGAAGACAATCACCCAGAACTGTCAGGTGCCTTGGATAGAAAGTGGTTGTGGTATTCCCACAAACTCTACTGCCCCAGATTTCTGCTCTGAGCTCTCCCACTCCCAGTGGTTTACACTCGAGTCTGTTTTCTTGGATCTGTGACAAGCAGAAAGCTCTGCCACAGCAACAGCGCGTTTCTTTTTTGTGTACCGGGGAGAGAATTCCTCCTGGGCAGCCATTTGACTGCAAAGATCACACAGCACCATCAGTGGAGTGACTGACATTCTGGATTCTGTTTTTGCAGGGCTGGTGTTCTCATGCTTTTATTTCCAATAACCTTGAGGAAGAACTGTTAATTAGTAGGGCCCATTGCAAATTTGAAGGAAAAGCCCATTGGATCAGAACCCCCATATTACACCTTTATTGTACTTCAATGTAGCAGAAGGGACGGTGGGAGGAAAAGTCCAGCATTACTCAAAAAGAAGCCTATGGTTGCTGCCTTGTTGGCTTTGCAGCAGCCCTTTAAGAAGTGCCCACCACCTCATCCCTGCAGTCCTGTGTAGCCATAGTATGTCTGTTGGAATGCAACTGCTCGTGACCCACATTCATTCTCGTTAGCATGCAAAGGAAGAGCAGCCTTATATTTTATAAATGGAAAACCTTATGAATAAATGAATGGGGTTTTATTTCAAGTGAACTTTAAAGATACCAGGAACAAAAGCTATTAAAAGAACAGTGCTTGAAAAGATACAGAAGGTGTCAAGCAGTCCTGCCTTGAAGCAAGGACATGTCGAGACCTTCTGTAATTCTGCATTCTTTTAAGTATTTTAAATACTCTGCTCCCTAAGCTGGAGAACAAAGCTTTGTATTGTTGGTTCTTTTGGCTCAGTTCTACAGCTCTGCAACATTAAAATGTTTTAAAGGTTTTCACACTCATCAGGTGCAGAATTGGGTCACTTAGTAACTTATTGTATAGTGTATTATCTCTCTACTGTTCCAGATCAGTGAGGTAAGCAGTGAAAATGGTGGTACAGTGGCCAGAAAGCCAATGCTCTTTCCTTGCTAGCAATTTCATCATTTCTGACAAAACTGTTGACTGTGCAGGATAGCTCACATGGATATTGTGAATATTACTGTCTTCCCCTTCAGTGTGGAATTGGATGAAGGCAATTCATTCTGCAATTACTCCTGTCATTGAACATGAATATTTGCTTACAAAACAAAGAAGACACCAACAAAATATTTAAGCAATATCAAGCAAGATGACATAGCTTGTATAAAGCAAATAATGTAGAGCAAAATACTGTGATATGCTTTCATGCTTATCTGTTGCCAAGGATGGCTTAAAAATATGCCAAGAGAGAAGTATTTCTTGCTTTGTTCAAGATGAAATGTGCAGTCAGGAGGAAGTACACTGAGTCCCTCTGTGAAAATGGCACTAGGGCATACTTTTTCCCAACACTTGAACAATTCTTCATCTCCTTAATAAGCTGCAAAGGGCAGTCTGGATGAATAAATTTCTATGAGAATATTAGCATTGCTTCTGGCCACTTTCTTTCCCAGACAGGCAAGGAGTGAGCTGCAGACTGGAGATAGACAGTCACTGTTTTACGTATGCTAACTTAGGTCATTGCTTCTAGTTGATCTTGGCATGTACAGTGATATCTACAGATCACTGGAATTACTGTCCTGTCAGGTGGACTGCATAGCCTGGAAAGGGCTGCAACATAAGGCTTTTCCAAGGATAATGAAAACCTTTGGCTGCCTTTCTAACAAAATGGTTAAATACTGCTGAACAACAGTGTCCCTGTCTGACTGAAGGCTCACCTACAAGTTTTTTTCTCCTCTTGCATTGCCTTTGCCTTCCTGCAGGACTAGTGGAATATCACAGCTTTGCATGCAATCTCTCTGCAGTGTTGTAACACTTCCAGGAAAAGATTAATGTGGAAAATTTGGCCTTCCAGCCAGTCAGCATGATAAGTCCATTTGTCTTTCCACATCATACATATTACTTGCGTACTTTAACTGTAAATTAGGGGCTTCCAAATGTATGCTATGATATTTAACTGAATGTCTTTCCCCATAAAAGATGAGTAAAATCAGCTTGGTCCCTGATAATCCCTCATTGAGCTGTGGTGAAAAACTCCTGGCCAAGGATCGAAAGCATGCAATACTCATTAATAAAGATGTCTAAGCTCAGCAGAGGGAAGCTTTTTGTTTCTGCTGCTGTGTAGGAAGCATGGTACCAAAGCACTCCACCTGGCAAAAGTATATGAAGATAAGGAAGTTGTTGGAGAGAAGGAAGTTAAAACTCTGAGACACAGAAGTTTTCTCATACTGTACTTCATTACCTCTCAGAAAATTACATGAGATAAGTAAATATCAGCCTTGAAAGCTTATTTTTAAGATCAATGGCTTATTAGTACGAGCAGTGTTAATACAAACAAGCACTTGCCTAACAGTAAGCCATATTACATCATATGTTCTCAAAGAATAATACTTTGATGGCCTGTATTTCCTTCTAGACCTGAGGAATACAGACTGAGCGCAGTCATACAGTGTGCCTTGAGTCGTCCTGTGAAAATACTGAAAGCAATCAAAGTGTATGGAGATAAATGCTGATTACAGCAAGTGCTGTGTGCTGCCTCACGCTCTGTGCATCCCAGGAGAACACACAAAGAGCACCAAGCCACAACCCCCACCAAAGTGGCTTTGTGCTTATGAAAGTGGTTTGAAAGCTGTTGTGGACCAGTTTACCTAAAGCCCCTGTGCAGAAAATAGCTGCTTGGTTTCCCTGCAATTTCTGTGCTTATGTGACCCTTTCATAGGGAGAACAAGTCCTCCTCAAGATCTGACTAAATTGTCTAGCTTCATGAAATCATTGATACAAGGAAAGGAAAGGAAAGGAAACATAGGCTTTGTTCTTTCTTTGACATACAAGCTGCTTAGAAATCTCTTAGGAAAGGAATGAGGTTATTCCTGAGTAGTAGGAGAGGATGTCATTTGGCGACAACATAAGAGCCAAGACAGGAATTGAATTTTATAGTATTTGGAGAGCATACTGAGGAACAGAAAGTAAAATGGCTGTGGCATGAAAAAAAAAACCAGAAAATATTAGCTTTTGAAGGTAAGCCAGATGAGCCTCCAGGGAGTAGCTAACCTCTTGATCTTGTTATCATGAAGCATAAATACAAGAAATAAAAGGAAATTTCTCCTGCAGGGAAGATTACAGCACAAGCAGAACTGTCAATAAAAGAAATATAAATTTAAAAGCAGACCCCACCCATTTTTCCAAATAACCATCTAAGGGAAAACTGTGCTCCTATGAGTGCATTATAGCATAGGTGCAAGGAAAGAGTCCACTCCTAAAGACATTTTCTAATGTGAACAAATTCATCCACACCCAGAATGCCACTGAGAGAATCCTTCTCAGCCCAGTGATACAGTGCCTGTGGGTAAAGGTAGGATTTTTTGTTGGAAAATTTGCAGTGTAAGCAACATCTCAAATTCTGTTCTGACAACTGTATTCTAGGTATCAATCTGTAATTAAAAATTAATTTATTCTTCTTTAAATTCTATTCTGTCTTTGTGCCCTTTCTTGCATTTGTGCCATTCTGTCTTAACCTGCTTCCCTTACCAATGCTCTTTGGACTGCTTGTCTGATTTCCCATAAGCCTTATTTTCCTTCAGGAAAATACGTTCTTCCTTTTATCCTTTAATTCAGAGGTTGAAGAGCTGATCCCAAAAGAAGGAATGGGCTGCTTTTGGCTGGTTTTTGTTTTGATTTTATTATTTCTCACAACACCTGAAATTAAATTCAAAGTGTAAGGAGATATAAAAGAGGCATTTTTTGTTGTGAATTGATGAAAGGAGCGTTCACTAATACTCTGCCAATCTGTGGAGGAGGAGGTCTGTGAAACTTAGAGCAGCAGGCTGGGGAAACAATGAATGTCTTTGTAGTGGAAAGCAGAAATATATGTCGTTTTCCAGGGGAAGAGTACTTTAAAAAGAATTGTCATCTGTTGGAATAGAACATAAGCAAACCTAGTAAGTTATGCAAGATTATATTTAAGATTTGTTTTGGAGATTGTGAATAGACACGGTTTGTAACATTACTTCATGATTTGCTTAGTGACTAATGTCTGGACAGTAACAGCCAACCAGTGTTTAACAGCTTTCCTTCTTATGAGAAATTTTGCTATCAAGTGTTAGAGAAATTTGGTAATGGGCATCTTCTGTCTTCCAGCAGATTTCCAGCAACCTGTGAACTCAATCTCTGTACTTCCCATTACAATCCCTTTTGCATATGAGTTTATTCTCCCACTCATTGGTCTTGATACTTGTAAGTGCAACTAGTTCTGCCAGGCATCCAGAATGGACAGATTCCTCCCTGGAACTGTGGAGGATGATCACTGATGCTGGTGTTGTTATCTCTGTTTAGCTTGTGCTACTTTGGCAATGGAGAAGATGATTGCTGCAGATAAGCAATGCAGAGCCATGGAAAACTACAGTTCATGGTTGGGCATCAGACTGACTATGCAGAGATTTTACTTTATTCACATAGATAACTGTGTTCCCTTTTTTGCCCCATTTCCCTGTCCTCAGATCAGGGCTAGTGAACACTTACCAACCTCTTCAGGATATCAAGTGTCAGGCAGGTTTCTTCACTCTTTAACTTCAGGGACTTTGAGATTAAGTCTTTCAAACTGCAGGGAAGTCTTTTTGCCACTCTGATTTTATTTTGGATATTACAGGTTTGTTGTGGAATTTGTCCTCTAATGACCAGCTGAAGCACCTGTTGATTAGAGAAGCCCTACAGACGCTGACCGAAGCTGTTCTCATCCCTTACTCAGGCTGGCCAGATCGAGATTACCCAAAGTCAAGTGTTTTACCTGACCCTGATATCTTCTATAATGCCACAGGATGCTTGAGGTGAGCACTCAATCTACAGCTACCCAAAGCAATAGTGATGATAAAACAGACCTGCACACTTGTCTTTCTTGTTTTCAATTTTGATGCACTTTACTGTTGTATAGCCTTGTAAGTGCCATTTGGACTACCAAAAGACTACCATATTTGAATTATGGTGTCATAGATCTTTGGTGGGACAACTGAAGTGCCTGTGTATCTGAAATTTTCTTTTGAGAGACTGAGAAAGTTGTCTACAGCAATATTGGGTATTAATGGGACCACTATTTTTTGACATTTCTGCTGAGTATGTTCTGCTCACCTGCTGCAATACCTGCTAAATGCTACCAGGCACAGGAGCAGTCCTTCGAGTAGTGAGCAGAACATGCTCAGCAGTGGCCAAGTCAGTCTTTTTTTCTACTCTGCATATAAACCATGACTAATAGTTGCATTCGGTAGCATCTCCAAGGACCCTTCGGAAAAATGCACAGAGTTCCTCTCAAGCCATAATCCCTGCTCATCTAAACAGATGACTTGGAAAAGAAACATGGTACCTAGAAGCACATAAAATTCTTCAGTTTTCAGCTGCTGCCAAAGATGCTTACTTTGACATATAATCTATACTTAAACTGACTAGAAAGTTATTTAACATAAATTAAGGAAAAGCCATTTGTTAAACCATGGTAAGCCCTGTCCAATCTTTTGCACAAGTTCAAGCAAGTTGCAGCCATGGAGTGGGTGAATAGATTTACTGCTCTGTATTTACTACTGCAGTCAGCTACTAGGCTCTTGAACACAGTAGCTAGTTACTACAGAGAAACACCAAAGGCCTCAGTGATCACACCCCTAAATGGCTGAAGGATAAAAATCACATCTTCACGAAAAACTCCTTTAAAAATAATAATCTACAGAACTGGGGCCCTTTGTTTGTGAGTTCAAAGTCATGGCACGTTAAGTAAGTACACTCATGAGTATCAGAGATGTATATGTCTTTTGTTTACACATTCAAAAACGCATGAAAGAACAGTAAGCTCCTTAGAGGAGTAAAGTACAAGTGCAAAGGCATGGCCTGAGTTTTACACACCTTCTAGTACAATACAAGGAATTAGGTTCAAAATTTAGAGGCTTGGGAAGCTGCCCAGTTTTGCCTCACACATTCCTGCTATGCTAACATGTCCTATAGCATAGTAGTTGTATATATATGGCATTAATTTTTACTGTGTAAACGGCTGTGTGCCTGACTCATGTAGTTTCAGAGGACAAATGTATTGTTAGCTGTACAAAATACTCAACAATAAGGCACCTTTTCCTGTAGGAACTCCTGTCAGCCCACTAACTACTAATTAAGTTCATCTCTAAGTAATAATTAACTTTTATTTACTATGATGGCTCAAAAGCAAAGGAAAAGAAACATTAACCACCCATAATAAAATCTCTCTAGCTAATGCTGGTCATGTTTAGGAAATGTAGAGGTTGTCTATTTTCATATTGCTTAGCCCAGGATGCATTTACATAGAAACAGCCTGGCTGCTCCTCTCTTGCATTTGGACTCTGGAACTATCTCTTCCCTGTAAGCCAACCGATGCAGAAAAAGGATCATTCTCAGGTTTAGCTTGGTATTACTTTATCTGACATTGTTTCAGCAGCTTGATACAAGTTGTTATGTGAGTTCTTTTAAATTAGATTTTGGATTTACCTTAATCTGTACAGAAAAGTCAGTGCTTGGGGCTGCTCCAGAGCTGCAGTGAGCTCTGCAGCCTTAATGAAAAGTCTCTTAAACTGCCCTTATCTGGGTGCTCAAGGATGCATTACCCATCTTATAAATATGATGTCCATATTCTAGTTCTCATTTTTAAGAGCTTCAACACTGAAAATTATAATTAAAACAAGAGGGGCTCGAAAATTCCCAGGTGAAGGTGATCTGCATGATTGCAGCACAGAATTAGTTTCTGGCACAGAATAGTTTTAATGAGGCTTATCATATTTGTACAGGCCAAATAGCTGAGATTTTTAAGATTAATCAGTTTGCAACTCTTTATTGGAAATGGACGTCCCTCCCAGATTAGGTCACTAGAAGTATTCCTTCCTTATGTATTAATTAAAAATTAATCTCTGCATGAATAAATGCTGAAAACTAAAAAAAAAGAGCATACCACAAAGTAATAAAACTGCACGCTGAGGGAATGATGTTGCTAATGAAGATGTTTAAAGAGTATATTTATTTGCCAGAATATAAATCTGTAATTAGTCTTCCCTTTTGTAATACTAACATGTTTGTTGTGCATGCTGATAAAGTCTGTAGCCTGGAGCTTCTATTATGGGATAAAAATAGTACTTTGAAGTGCAATACATTATGCATAGTACAGTACTTAGCTACAGGAGAATGCCAGAACTTATTTTCAAAAATTTACATACACCTATTGACTGAAAGGGACACCCACAGTCCAAATCTAACACTGGCATGTGGTGTGGGCGTGTACACTGTGCCACACAGTTACCAACTCGTAAATCAAAGCTCTCTTCCTCCTCCTTGACAAAAGTTCAGGAGGAGAAGTGAATCCAGTCTAGCAGATAATATTGCAGGTACTTTCAAACACTGGAATGAGTGAATGAGCAGACCAATCCCTGTCCTGCTAACCAGTTATTGCCAGGTATATTGTGGAGTCCTGAATCTTGGCTGCCTGTGTCACTGATAAGGAAGTCTGACGTTAGAAGGATTTGTTAATCCCGTTCTCTAGGTCTGTGTTTTGTCTTCATCTTCATGTCAGAAGCAAAGCTTTACAGAAATCTCAAGTCACAAAACTTAACATAGCAAAAAGAAGCTGCGTACGCCACAGAATTCCACACTAGCAATTAGAGTAAGAAATAGTATTGTTCAGTAGTGAAATGTGATAAAAAAGCACTGTGCCCTGAACAGGCAGAGTCAGACAAATGAACAGACTTCACTGGTTGCCTGACAATAAGCTGAACAAGTAAAATTGGGGTATTACACTATCTACAGGAGTATTACAGACATTTGTAGACAAGTTCTGTTGGATTTTAAAGGTGAAGTCACTTTTTCTTGGCCTGAAAGTCCTACACATAAAAGTTCTGCCTCCAATTCTGATACAAATGGGTAAAAATCTTCAAGATACTTCCCCGTATTCCTACTCTGTGTCTGAAAGGATTAGATTCCAACAGCATGCAGAATGTATGGTTTTAAATATTATTTATATGCATTAGTGGATCTCTGGCATGACTCTTCCTCTGATTAAAAGGAAGGCTTAGTAGAAGGCTGTTTATATTACACCTTGAAAGCCTTGATAAATGATCTTATTCTATTTTTATCTTGAAATACCTGTTCCCAGAAGTTCTGCAATGCTGAACTTCCCCAAATTTATGTTTAGTCATCACATTTCCTCCTGCGAAACATTTCATTTAAGTGTTGGAGCTCAGGGTCACAACTGCTGTACTTCATTGCAGAGCCCTCCTGTTTAATTGCTCTGGAACTGAAGCATCCAGTGCCCCTATGTATTCTAGTTTTTCAAAACTTTATAGAAGCTATCTCCAGAAAAGTCAGCTATCCTCTCTGTTACTGGTTCCTCAACCAGTAAAATAAAAGTAATGCTTCCATTTTCATTATTATTTTTGACACTTTGTCTGTCCCAGCTCTTGTTTCAGCTTTTTTTTGAATTACACAGTGACCCACAGGACAGTGTAAAGCTGTATTTGGAGGAAGTAGTATCATTACACTTCAGACCAGGAGGCTGCATAAAAATCTGCTTCCCTTTGCTCCAGAGAGAAGTGAAGCCAAAGCTCTCACCGTGTGTTAAAAAGCGTGATGGCAGCTCAAACTTGTAATGGAAGCTTCTAAGAGAGAAAGTAAAACAAATGACTGATGATAACAAGTCTTTGAACCAAGGCCTCTTGCATAGCATTGCTACTCCTTGAAGTTTATTTCCATCCATTCTTATCTTCTCTTGCCTCCTCTTCAGTTTATCTGCTCCCCCAGTTCCTGAAAGGAATTTTGTTATTTCCAGCAAGCATCTCACAGCTTGGCGCCTCTGGTTACTAAGTAGATCCTAGATACCTTTCCCTCCTTGATGAATTTTTGCACTGTGTAAGGCATGCAGGGAATAGAATTTCCCAAAGTGCTTCAGGAAATTGTTGTCTGGTAATTGAATGAGTCCCAGGAGCAAAATCCCTCTTCTTATCAGTCATGCAGATCATTCACAGCAGTTCAAAAACCTTTCCCAACAGTCGGCGTATGACTCAGTGTTGGCTTAAAGGGAGTATCCCTTTCATTTGGTGCCATTTGCAAGCTAATTGAATATATATTACCATCATTCTGCTTCTTTCAAAGTCATGCTTGATTTTACTATGTCACATTTCTTTGCATTTACCTCGCATCTCTGGATCAAAATAATGTTTCCCAATAGGGAATTAGCTGATCCTCCCCAAATGCCACGAGAACATGGGCAAACAGCTATTTTGATTACAATATAGTTGCACCGTGGGTGAGTGCTAGAGAGAACAGAAGCAGCAAATGTAAGATGAGATAAATGAGGCACGTAGCTAGATAAAATGCATCCACATTACCATGTGGTAGAGTGTGAGCGTGTCACCAGGATTACCACATTTGAGCATGCCAGAAGTCAGAAATTTTTAATAGTTAGGTGATACCAAAATGTAAGTTCTGAGTCATTTAAGGAGACCATCCCTGCAAGCACCAATCTCCCTAAGGCTGCATTCTCCTCACGCTGCACTCTCCCAACCTTTTAATACCAAAGCAGGGTTGAAATGTCAGAAATTGGGCAGAAGAGCTTTTCTATGAGAAGACTCTTGATTTTTACTCCAGCTGATCTTTGTTTCATGGATCTGTTTATATCAGAGCACTTTTGATAAAATGCAAATGAAACAAACTTGCACAGCAGACTTGAAGATTTCAGGTAGCTGTGAAGTCTCCCCACAGCAGTTGCCATGAGTCACAATGCTGGGCCGGGCCAGCCCAGCCATGGCAATTGCCCAAGCACTGAGTATTTCAGTGCCTCCAGGAACGCCACTACAATAAAGCCCAGCTCCCGAGCTCAGAAGGAGCCATTCCAGTTGTCAGGAACCTCAAATCTTGGGAAGACAAGATGAAGTCAGTTTTGAAATTTTCTAAGCAAAATGTCACCGTTGTTAAAAAAAAATATTTTTCCTTTTACATGTCTGTGACACTTCTCAGAAACTTTTTTTTCTTCCCAATCTGATAAAATTTTTATTTTCTGGAATTTCTCAAGCTTCAATTAGCAAACAAACTGAAGCTGTCAACTGAGGTTTTGCCTGAAATGCTCTTCTCTGACCCTATTTAGAGTAAGGTGGTTACAGCTGTGTTTGGGTGAGTGGGAGAGCAGGAACTCTTCCTTTCCCAGCCCCTGTGGTGGTGATAAAGAAACAGGGAAAGGTGGAGAATGGAGTAGCCATGTGTGTACAGACATGCACACAGACATGCACTGATATCTATTGCTGGATGAACAGTTGAGCATCAATTTCTTAATGAAACAGAGTCTGGTAATTAATTTCCTTTGCAGAACAGGACAGTGCCCTGAATTCAGGCTCCTCTCCATCTCCTGAGCTATAAAAGTTGTTTGCCTCACTATATTCATGCTAAGACAGCAAGTCCAGGGCAAAGCCTCTCCTTGCACAAGCATTCAGCACGATCAGTTGTAAAAAGTTCAGGGGGATTTAGAATGATGTACTGGGGCAAAACTAAATACTGCATCAGCTGAGGTGTCTTTGGCAAGGAAAATTCCGCACTTATCTTTAGCAGTATTTTTAGTCTGTGTGCATCAGGAACTATTTTTGCTATGTGCTAGAAGGGCTATAACATGTACATTTCTCTCAGCATAGCCATAAACATATGAAAGGGTGACATGCCTTGAATGTGACATACATAGGTAAAATTAAATTCCAAAGTGATGCCTATAGCAGGCCATGTTGAGGAATCTGAATATTGCTTCTATGATACATAATTTCATGAGAGAATAAATGAACTCATAGATAGAGACATTATTAACATTATTACTTAAAGTAAAATTATAATTACAGTGCACTAGTATTTAGTCTGAGCATGTACTTTCCGGGGGAAAAAAAAACAGTAGAAGTGAAATAAAAATATATAAAACACTACATTCATTTTACAGTCATAAGCCATGGGAAAGTTTAAAGCTGTACCTTACTAGCTTTGTCATTAATAAAATAATAAACACTGCGATTTCTAGTGGGTAAAGTAAGCATGCAAAATAAGCAACCTGAAACTATCTAAAGAAACATGTGCCTCTCCGGTTTTGATAGATGCTAAGGTTGGGTTATATTTAATGTTCTTTCAAACAAAGAAGCTGGAATGTGCAGTCTTTTGGCCAGCGGAGCTGCAGGAGTCCAAAATAATGAGGCCTAGGTTAATAATTCCAGCATTCCATAATTCAGACCTTGTTGAGTTGTAAAAGTAATTACACAACAAAATTGTAAGTGTTGTTATTTCCCTGGAAATCAGTATCTTATTTAGAGCCAAGCTTCAAGCAGCAAGTGTGTGTTTGGTTTTTCAAGACTTCTTAAATCACTTCTGTAATTAATTTTCAAGTTGCACTTGGGTTTTGACAAAGCACTGAAAATGTTACTTGAAAGCCTGGCAGACAGTGCCTTCTTTTGGGTGTGGAGGAAGCAGAAAGCCTGCAGAGCAGTGTCTGAGCTGCTGTGGTAGAACAGCACAGGGCATCTGCAGAAGGTGTCTGTCATTTCCCTCTCGGACTGAGAAGCTTCTACTGGCTTCAGCTTTTACCTGCTTAGATGCCAGCAGCTTCTCTGGGAAGTGGGAATCAGCTGAGTGCAGTACCGTTTTCTCCTCTTCCCTGTCTCCCACTGCTGCTCTGGCAGCCCCCTCACCATTCATCCCCGCAGCCTCTTGCCCAGCAGCGGGGCCAGGCTGCTGCTCCAACCTACCAGTCTGGCTGCATTCAAATCCCCTCCTACCCAATAGCATTTCCCCCTGGAGCATTTCCACAAGTACCTGAACTGCCGTGTGAATGTGGCCCTGTAAGTGACATCGGTTTGCTTCACATGTTAATGTAGAGATGTTTCTAAAACTTTCAGAACAAGTGCCTGTTGATGCATTATCTTGGATCAAGAACTGGTTTGGTGTAGGTAAATTGCTAAAGGACATTTGTGTGCATAGAAATTTTTATTGCTATCTTTCCTCTGTTCTTTTGACATAGGCACCATCCTAAATATTAAAAATATAACTGAAAATGAAATAATGAAAAAAAGTCCGGGTTTTTTTGTTCAGATTTGTTTAAAAGTATGTAACTCAACTTTGAGATGAAAATTGGAGTCAGATCTTACCTTATGCATCCAAACACAATGGTTTGTTTTCCTGGAGTACTTGCTTTTTTCTGAGAGTGTGCTGAAGTGAAAGTTATACTTAGAAGAGGCTCAGATTGTCTTACAGCCCTGAAGAAAGGAAGCAGTCAACCTTAACTTCAGTGTTTTTAAGACTTAGCTGGAAAAGCTTGTCAGAGTAGCACAGAAAAATATCTTTGACTAAATCTCTTCTCACCAACATATTCCTTCCTGCACAGAAACATGAGCTCTGCCGGCCCTGAAGGAAGGAAAAAGATGAGAGAATGTGATGGCTTGATTGATTCTCTTGTGTATTATATCCAAGGAGCTATTGCAGACCATGAGCCTAATGACAAGGTACTCTTTGAGATGAAAAGTACTTTCCATGGGGAAATTGCTAAGTGAAATTGTTGTTGTTGTTGTTGTTTAGAAACCAGTGTTCAGAAAATGTTGTGATGTAACTGCCAAACTTGTTTCCAAGGCTTTTAAAATTGCCACCAAAAGTGAAAGTCCGGTAAGAAGCTTTTTGAAGTATTTTTATCCTGCTATCTAAAAGAATAGTACCTTAGCACTGGGAAAGCATTTTTGGAAGCACCAGAGAGAAAGGTAGAAACTTCTGTCTTCTTTAAAAAAAGTGAGATAAAGCCACAGCTGTCAGAGATACTAAGACACAAAAGATTCAGATGTTACCTTTCAGTTGCCTCAGGGAGCTAGCTCGCTAGAAGCTTAAAAAATTAATCCGGTTACTCACCTGTATATTTAATGTTGTATACCCCTTAGGAAATGAAGAACCTAAATCCCTTTGAGTGGCAGTGTAATTAAGGAGCTTGCATCATGTAGAATGGAATTAATTTTCCTAAGTGTTTTTTTAGAAGTTAAACTTGCCGCCCAAGCCAGTAACTACAAGGACACAGACACCTCTAGATGCCAGTTTATCTCGTTCTCTTCCTCCCACCACTGACTGCAGATGAACCCTGAACACAGTTTAGACTAGATGCTTGTCTTTTAGCTGGGTGAAGTTGGGTAAGACCAACCTCCACTTATGACAAAGTTATCTGCAGCCTGCAAGGCACTTCTAGCATGCCTGCTGTAACTTGTGCCATGTAGTGGTAATTACTGCACATTTACAGCTCTATTCTAGGATTAGTTGCTTGAGCATCTCCTTGTATTCAGTGCCATTAGCTTCGGGGAGAATCCAGCACATTACACTTGTGCCAATAGCTCCTTGTTGCGTTCTGTCTTAAAACCACTTATTCCTTTTTACTTTCAAAAAAGGAGGAGCTGGTAATAAAGCCATTTGCCATAGATTCATCACTCAGAAATTGTAGACCTGACCTTAGCCGTGTTCAGAAAGGAACATCTTATTTAAAAAAGCATTCTACCACAGGAAAAAAACTTCTTCCTTAGGAAAGATACAAAGCTTTCCTTTTGCTGATGCTACAGCAAGGTATGTACATGATCATCTTTACTCTTAAGCTCTTAAACATTTCTTGGCACACTGCTGGTCTATGTCAAATAGCACTCGCCCAAACACTTCCCAGGCACAATTCAGGAATTATAATGTCCCAGGACCATTTCCAGCAGGCATGCACCCCACTCTGAATGCAAGCCCTGTGTGCCAGCTGGCCTCAGTGCTCAGGAACATCCCAGGGCATGTTTAATTTATCAGTGTAAATGCAGTCTTGTGGATCACTGGCATGAAGCCCAGCTCTTCCATAAGGCTCTGCAGTTAGTTGTTGAGGATCCAAAAGTGAAAGCTCTTCCCATGTCTATACATGTCCCTTCAATGCATGCCAAATCTTTCAATTTCTGTTCTTTTGTTATTTTAGGCCACAGAAAACTCTGTGTGCATTCTTCACAATCTTTCCTACCAGCTAGAGTTAGAGCTCCCTGAGAGCTATGCCCAGAGCATATATATGCAAAGAAGAAATATCTCTAGCGATGATAAAACACCAGGCTGTTTCGGAACACGGAGCAGAAAAGTAAAAGAGGTAAAGTGCATGTTTAGTTACATCTCGTTTGGTTAATCAGTTGTAGTAACCTCTGGAGAATAAGACTGTAATCTACCTGACAGTCTGTTATTGATGTGTCTGATAGCATGACACTTACTTGCCCCAAAAATGCAAATTTATTGATAGTCCTACTTGACATCAATTATCTCTTTCAGCTGCTGCTGGTGACACTGACATATAAAAAACACTGTTTCATTAGCTGAGGAACACTGCCACTCGGTTTCATCCCCTCTGATGAATCTAAGTGATATCTGTGCCATGTACAGCAATTGTGCAAGTGCCCTACCAAGGGCTGGGTGTTGTGGTGGTTCTTTCACCAGTGAAACCAGCACAGAATGACTTGCCACTTCCACGACTTGCTGGGTTTGGGACTATTTCAGGACCTCTTCTTTTCATTGCCATGTGGTACAGATCAGTAAGATTCTGACAACTGGGAATAGTTGGAGGGAAAACAGTACTAGGGGATGGCAAAAGCAAAATAAAAAAAATTGATAACGCTTCTCCATCTATTGGTTTTGCTGGAGTGTATTGTGCCTTCTCCTCCATCTACAGTATAACTAGCTGTCCATTTCTGTTTCTCCTTGGTCTCAGCCCCTAATATCAGTTGCTGAGAGACGAGAAACAACTTTCCCCATACCTATGTCCTTTTTTTTCGGATTGAGTGTCCAGTATCATTAAATATTGAAATTTTGCACATTATTATTTGAGCTCAGAACTTGACAATCTGCAAATAATCTCCTCATAGAGAGTTACAAAATGGCTATTTTAGCTTGTGATGCATTAAGTCATATAAGGTCACTGTTTCTAAAGGCTTGATCTGTTTACATGTTTAGAAGCACCAGGACACCCCGCTACCTGAGGAAAAGAGCAATCCCAAAGGTGTTGAATCACTCTGGCATTCTACATTGATTAGGATATATCTCTCCTTAATAGCAAAGAGCACCAGAAACTACACCCAGGAAGCGTCCCTGGGAGCTCTTCAGAACCTCACAGCTGGCACTGGACCAGTAAGTCAGCATTTTTCTTTTTTCTGATCATTTAGTTCTTAATGTGAATGCATAGAGTTCAGGGCTGCAGTGCGACACGCCCACTGCACTGAGCTCAAATAACCACTGGCAAGTCACTGGCTCACTGACATCATCAAGGAAGTTGAAGAACATTGAAGGGAAAGTCACAACTAGCTTTGTAGAGTTTTCTTGCTTGGCAAACACAGAGCCTGCTTCTTCTCACTCTGTGCACATCTCCATTTGTGGAATTTGCTAATTCATTAAACAGTGAGAGGGATGAGCAGATGTTAAAAGCACCAAAAATGCATTTTGTGGAACATAGTCCCGTGTGGAGAGGAAGGCTCTGCAACAACAGCAGATCACTTTTGTGGTGAAGGAGCTAATGACTCTGTCTGAGGAACTGGCCAAAGAGCACATGGGAGAAAGGGGGCTCAAAACTTCTTTGATAGCACCTTCCTTTTCCATCGCAACTCATGCGTAGCTCTGAATTGAAACTGTTTTGAATGTGCTTAAATTGATGTAGACAACCTGCTGTGTGGGGGTTTTTCTGAGGCCGTACATCCATGGTAATGACACAGTATTGCCACGTGCCTTTTAACAGATGCCGTTTGCGGTGGCCCGGACTGTTGTTCAAAAGGCAAATGGCCTTCCAAGCATCCGAACTATGCTGCATGTGAGCCACCCTGCAGTAAAGAAGACAGCAGTGTCGCTGCTCAGGAACTTGTCTCGCAACACCTCTCTGCAAAATGATATAGGTGAGCAAAATCTGGCATTTTCTCTTATGCAGTCTTTGCTCTCTTTACCTTCAAGTTTCCTTCTTAAAAAAAAAAGAAATGCTCAAAAAAAATCTGATCCGTGTGAGGTGAGTAGAACTTTACACCAGATACTTGCAGCCATTTTACAGGGTTTAAAATAAAGAGTTTTGCCTAAGGATGACTTTACCTTAAAGTTTTCTCTATATTGTGTATTCCTCATCAGATACTTCCATAGGTGCTATTTTCAAAAATACATAATGGAAGGGAAATCTATGCAGATTTGGAGAGGCAGTTTTTCCTCTGCATAAAATAGGGTCAAGGAAGGTGAGTGCCAGCTTCTGTGCTGCCACAGCTAGGTAATGCTTTGCTAGAAATCACAGACCATCTCTAATTCTTCTAGCAAAGGTCATATTTCCTTCTATTAGACACAAAACTTTGGAAGCTTACAGCTCACACAGTTTTCCTGCAAAATGTTTTTGAGAATGGAAGCTAGAAGATGCTATAAAAAAATAATTTTTAAAGGATCTTATTTCTAAATAGAAGCCATTTCTACTCTGAGTATTCTCATTTCAATTTAATGTGTATTTGAATTTTTTTCCTACTGATAGGATAAAATGAATTCACGTAATTTGTTGTCCTTTTCTATGTTCCCACCAAAGGGAAAAGGGGAAATTACAGGCATACAAATGGTTCATGGGGCAGATTAACCTCCAGAATTCTGCAGAACCGTCCCCTGGGCACTGTTTAATCCTTAGAGAACATTCCCTATTAATGAAAATATTATAACATGTTGTTGAGCTGATTTCAAAGGGATAATCCATATGGTGTTAAAAATTACAAGTAGTGAATCCCCCAGACAGAATAGAAATTAAACTGACAAGAAGCTGGGATTTCATCAGAAAAAATAATTTACGAAAGAGTGTAAAAAAAGATAGAATAGCACAAAGCTTTGGAGACAGATGCCTCATCTTGCACATTCACAGTCATTTTCTTACTTCACCCATAGTAGGCAGAACTGGGGGAATTTCAGGCAAACTTTTTCTTCATGAGAAGGTATTCTTTGTGATTGACTGAAAGCATGTGTGAATTCAGGTCAAATTCCTAAAAAAAACTTTGTTCAAAGCACATTTGGAAAGGCGTACTGTTTTCTAGATATGTGTCTAAATTCATGAAGCTTTCTGAAAATTGCCTTTCTTGATTTACTGATGGAGAAAAAAGTAGACTATCATGCCTGACATAATTGCTTTGACTGATACATGAACCTTGTCGCCCATCTGGAGGAATGAACAGGCTGGTCAAAGTGATGAGGTGTTTCTTGAGTAGGGCTGGACTTCAGAATATGATGTTATTCTTAAATAAACATTTTACACACTGGTTCAGAAAGTTGTGCTGCAGTCACCCTTTCTCAGTTTGCTGTGTATCACTATACCCATGATTACCTCTAGGACACACCTCTAGGTTCCCTGGGAAGTGGCAGCCTGCTGCTGGCATGTGCCTAGTGACATCACTACAGCACACGAGGCATTAACCTACTGTGTATGAGGCAAGTTGCATACTGTCTGACTTGGTGTGGATGCAGCTTAACCTAAATTGCAGAGATGTAATGCAGGTACGAAACCATGACTGTTGTGGGAGCACACAGCACCCTGCTAGGTGAGAATGAGAGGAGCAAGGTAGGATCCCTACATAAACCTGCACCTGTTGGTAATGGAATTGCTTGTCTCTCTTCCAACTTGCAGCCAGAGAAGTTTTGCCTGATTTGGTTGCAGTACTTCCCGAGTCTCTCCCAGGGTCTGACATTGCCTGTGAAACCACAGCGTCCATCTGCTACACCTTGTACAACCTGACGCAGAGCAGCTCGCACAATGCACGGCTTCTCCTGAGTGCTGATGGCCTGCCAAAGATTATTGCCATCAGCATGAATGACAGGTAAGGTGGTCGAGAGGTCTTACCCTCATCCTTTTTTTCCTGGGCAAAAAAAAAAGGTGCAACCTTTCTGCTACCTGGGGAGAAAAAGCACTTCATCTCAAGGTACAGGACAGCTTAAACAAGTGATGTGAATAGAATTGCACATATTGGGAAATACAGAAACATCTCTTACAACTGTTCCAACCTCAGCTAAATTCACATTCCAGAATTTTAAGTAACTCCTCAGAAGATAACTGCACAACATTATCTGTATTCTGATTCATATAATGACTGACCATCACATCTTATCTGTACCCAGAAAGTTTCTGTCTTTCCAGTTGATTGTAACTCAGTCCTGCTAATCTTTAGCGGTGAAGTGCAGGGATACATTTTATAAAACTGATAGACCCGTACTTAAAACTAATTTATAAAGTAGCATTTTAGAGAATAGATTCAAAATTTAATCATTCTTTAATATGTAATTGCCGACATCCACCATGTAAACATAAGCAATCAATATTTACTCAAAAGATTATTAATGCTTTAAGAATATGAATAATGATGCTGTTTGCCTTCCTCTCACAAAATGAAAGGAAATTAATCTCAGTAAAGGAGGCCTCATGAGGCTCCAAGTAGTTTAGATCCTGTCTAACTAACCAGAGAGTCTACCTACTGGAAAGATTCTTTCTAAGCCTTATGCTGAGTGTTTTTTCCTCAACTGAAAATTAATAGCTGCTCTAAGATGTAGTCTACAGAGTACTTGGTTTCTCCCTAATTTTGAAGAATGAGTGAAGCATGGAGGCATGTTTTGTTTTTTTCAGTAATCAGGACAGCATGAAACGTGCTACTATACCCAAAGAATAGAAAAGCAGCATTAAGGAGCAAAGAGAGACAGGACAAATGCTACAAGGTTACATTTGCTGAAGTCTGTGCATGCACTGTGATTATGATGTGGAAATTTAAATATGTTTTATCATTCTTTTTGCAAAATTGCAGTAACATGTTCAGCAAAGCTAGCAGGGCTGCTTCAGTCCTCCTCTACTCCCTGTGGTCACATACTGATCTCCACAACGCTTACAAAAAGGTAAGGTCTGGGTTAGAACAAGGACACTTAATCTGTCCTTTCAGAGCTAGAACTCTCTCATTTGTCCTCTGGGGTCCTTAGCAATTCTGCACATTTAAGAATCAATAGGATTTCAAGTGGTCTCTGAATTTGGTTTTCCTATTACTTATACTGCCTAAGTAATGCATGGCCTTAATTTACGCTCATCTGTGTTCATGTTCCCTCCCTCTGTGGTTTTAAATCCACTGACAAAGTTTATGAAAGCTGTTGCTGCTGCCTGTCAAAAGTGTCAGATGGTGAGAAGGGATGCATAGTAGGCGACCATCCACCACTGACTCAACCAACAGAGGATGTCAAGTGCCAGCTAAAGCAAAGGCAGGGCGAGGCAGCTTCCTGCTTTGAAACCAGAGCAGTTTTATTCTCCTTATTTGCGTGATCTGGTAGCCCACGTGTAGGCAAAAAGCTAGGGCCTGGGAAAGGTGTTGGCAAATATTTACTGCCATAATCAAAATCAAACAAGAAATGACCAGCATGAGTCAGAAAACAAACCGGTTTGGTTTTTTCTTTCTTTTTTTTTTTTATTCCTGAAGCTCTGTGACTGCTTTTTCAGTACACAGCTGAGTTGAATTCAACATACCTGCCTTCACCCTGCATTTCAAACTCTTTTCAATCTTTGTTTGTTTGCTGTTTATAATTGTCATCCAAAATTACCTATAACCTAAAAAGCTGTTCCGTGTTCTCAAGGTAGCCTTCAGCATTTATTAGTTGGCTGTTTCTTTTTGTAGATATTTTGTTGAAATTTGCTCTAAGGAAGTTACTTAGCATAGTATGCTTTAATGGTGTTGCATCACACTCAGCAGTATACTTCCCCACAAGCCAGAAATCTGTGCTCAAGATTGAGGGTACTGTACCCATATAAATTCTTAACTAGATTTTGTTGTCCCTGGTTTTTTACATCTACGTTCCTGACTTTACTGTACAGCAATATGCTATGAATTTTCTGAAGTCACTGGTAATTTAGGTATGCCTATTAGACACATATGTCAGATGTGAGTTTCAAAAAAAAATCTGATTACTTGTTCCTGTGCAAATCAGGTCCCCTAGAGACACTGGGTATGGCACTGAAAACTGCAGACCACCTGATGCCTAGAGATTTTTGAAAAGTCAGGCTGATAAGCAACAGAAATTACTTGATCAAATGAGATGGATAAAGCCCTGAGTCATTTTGGCATTGCCCTGTACTGTTTGTTCTGATAAGGTTAATCTCAGCTGGCATTAGTCACATAAGAGCCAGGAGTCTGAAGAACAGGCTCCTGGTACAGTCAGTGAAGAGAGTTAAGCAACTCCAATTATTCATCTCACCTGTCTTAGACTAAATGGAGATGTGACTCTCTCTGTGACTGTAGAGGACTCTGCCTAGACCCCTACCAGGGCTCCATATCTAGCTTTTAGACAGCTGAACCCCCCTCTACCTTGCAGAATCAGCACTGAAGATAATGGACTGTTCTGTTTTTTTCATTCCAAAGGCTGACTTTAAGAAGGCAGATTTCGTCAACACCCGGACCACAAAAGCCTATAACTCACTAAGAGATTGAATCAGAGCATAACACCACTGAAGACAAACGAGATCATACATCAGTTAATGTAACTATCTTCACGTGGTTGGTGTTGCCGTTGTGAACGAGGAAGTATCTCAGAAAAAAAGAAATTATGATTTTATATAAAGACTTGAGTGATTTTTTGGAGTTTTTAGTCCTAATCACCTTGTTGTCACTGTATATATCAATATAAGAATAACCAAAGATGGATTCTTCAGGATGTCTGAGGTGAAGTTTCATCCAGGTTTACCACTAGTCAGAGCTCCAGATGACTGCCTTTGATCTATGCAGAGAAGTTTGAAATGCTGATTGGCAGCAAATTCTTTTCAGACTGTTTTATACAAATAGTTTTCTACAGTGGATAAGCATCAAGTGCACTGCTCAGGACTTAGTAGTCTTTCACCCTCTTTTTTTTCCCACAAGCTAAATAAGAATCTCCAGACTCTGTGAGTATGCACAAGAAGCTGTTTCGCTACCTGCATTATAAAAGCACCAATGAAGTTAAAATTATTATTTTTGTATTGCTTGTATTCATGGGCTCACTGGTTCTTAAGCCCCTTTCTTTTGAGATTTCATCAGCAACAAAACTGATTTTACATAGATCTTGTAATCTCTTGCTCCTCTCATCCTCCCTCACCTGGCTGTTGCAATTTGTGTCCAGAATTGGTTTTAACTAGAGCCACTAGGTTTAAGACACTATGTTTCAGAAACTTTAGGCTGAATTTAGACCCATCATTCTTTACTAGTTGGTGGGGAAGTTATTTGCGGGTGATTTGGTGATTATTTTAAGAAAATGGTTATTTCAAAATAATTCTTTTGATAATCTATATATGGTAAAGGGAGTGGAATCTCGCCTTTCTTTTTGAAGTAATAGACACACACACAAGAGGTTAGGCTCTGTGCTGCTTAAGGAGTGCTGATCCTGCTTCATATTCTCTTACATGAAATAATCATCCTCCCTACAGCAATTGTGTGCAATGTGATAACTTTAGGACTATGTCTGCACATGTGGGAATAGGCAACAGGAGGAAAAAAAAATCCTAAGCACCTAAAGGCTGTTACCATGATATGATGCTCAGAGAGGGTAAAGAAGCACTAAAAAACCCCTCATCTGCACTTTCAATAAGTCAAATTTTTCTCAAAAAAAACCCAAACCCAACCAGTAGTTAAATTGTCCATTAAACCAATAAGAAATTAATATATAAATATATTATAGGATGGGGATTGGGTTATCAGCTGACATGATCCGGCATTCCTCTTCTGAATTCAGGGGAGGGGAACTACCTTTATGGCAATGAAGATTTTGCCATATGTATTTTTTTGTCATAAGTATTTTTAAGCCTTGCTGCTCAAACAGAGCCCATCCTGTGCCCTCATTCTGACCTGCTGGCACAGGAGCTATTACAGCTGTTCTTATCCAGAAGGAGATGTGCAATCCTTTGATGCAGAGGAGGCCACCAGGCCTCTTCATTTCAACACTCCTGACTAAAGGTCTAGCTCCTACCAGAAACTAAGACAATAGACTGTGACATTGCATTGTGTCCAAACATATTTCTGGATATCAGGGAGCTAAATTCTGCTGGTAGATGCACATAGTTCTCAGAGGATTCCCAGAAAGTCCTACACAAGCACACAGAACAGAATGTGCCCTGGGGAGGTAAGTAAACAACCCTGCTTTCCCATCACAGATCATTTTCATAGGTCTGTTAGTCCTCCACATTTGCTTTGAATAACTCAAATCAAATGAATTCCAGAAGGAGGTTTTAAAAATACTATTGTTTTTTTTAAGAGGTCATATTCAAAATACTACAGGTCCAAAAACAACACAGGGGAAGGGAACTTAACAGCACCTCATGTTGAGGAAATTGTTTTTATAACTTTTTAAAATATGATAGAAAACAGACAATTAAAATCTAACTTTTTCTTCTAACTTGTTAACCCAAGATACACTGCATGTGCCACAACTGAATAAACACCAGGAAACCTGGACAAGTCTATTTTTGCTGCCCAAAAAGAAGTGGTAGGCAAAATTAATATACAAAGAGTAAACCTGAATACAGAGTAGCATGGGAATGAAGAATTGCAGTCTAAAAATCAGGAAAGCTGCTTTTAGAAATACTCGAGCACTGGTTTAGTTCTGTGAAACTCACTAGGCATTTAAAAAAAAACAAACCAAACAATGCCAGGTACTTTTAAATACCCTGTTTAGTATGACTATCTCCCAATAAGATGTCCTTATGAAGGGGATGCAAACTTTTTGTGTTGTTTCTATTGATTCCGTGATTTTAAAGGTCTTTTTCAACCTAAATGATTCTCTGATTCTATGATAGTGTCCCTTTAAAATCAAAGCAAGTTCCAAAGTCACAGAGTATCTCAGACCTGGCAACAACATGAGAAACAGAGACACGCCTTATTACAACTGATCTCCTACTTGTATGCAATCAAAAACATTTCAGCAGGTCTCCAAAGAAAACAAAGCATGTTAGTCAGAGAAATAATAAAGTGCTCTCTCTAATGCAAAAAATCTGTCTTTGTTTTTTTTGTTATTAGTGAACCTACTTGCTGGGATGCAGCAAATGTATTTCCAAGCCTTAGCCCTTCCTTTAAAAGGGCAAATTCATTTTTAAATTAAATCTGTGTATGGAGACGTAGACTTTTCTACAGCAGGACAGTGTTACTGAAGGCAAGCTGTGTAATGTTGGCATCAGAGTGCTCCTGCAAATAATTTGTTTTTACTTACAAGATGTTACAGCTGTCTTTGTCCAGTGTTGCTGACCTGTCAAACCACCCAGCATCTTCTGTTTTCACCTCTTTCTAATTGGTATTTGCCAGTAAAATGGGCCACTGAGATCTCAAAAATAATTAGAATCATTCTCGCCATAGTCTTGGACTTGGGAAATAGAACATTCCCACTTGCTCTTTTCCTGAGAAACCTTGAATTTAAACATATTGAGCAGTGCCCGAAGTGTCTTTGGCTGAACAAGGCACTGACCCCAGGTCCTCTTGTCTTGTCTTAATCACAACCCAGTACAGCCATCTTTCACTGAATTGTTTTAGTAGAAATTCTTAAACGGTATGGATAATTTTGTACTAGATACTAGAGAATATAGACATTAATTCATTGCCAGAGAATTAGTCATTCCTTTCCTCATTTCATCCTCCTGCCTTTTTTCCTACTGTCACTGCTCCTAAATATTTTATTCTCTCTCCCTTCCTAAATAGAATTAAACTGTGTAAAATATTGCATTATATTATACATGAACACAGGGTTTAGGTTACTTGACTCTCTCTGTGAGGTTCTCCTTTTGAGTAGGAACATGCTATCTAGTAAGAAAGATTCCATCTTCCCTTCTGGGCCATAGGAAACTGCAGGGCAGATGAACTGGCACCATCATAAGCCACAATACAAGAACCCTGACTCTTTTCACTGGCCACTGCTTAGCCTGGCAGCTTATCCTCAGAAGGCAATCCATTAAAGCTAATGGTAGGCAGGCTGCCTGTTTGCTTTTTATCAGGGTTAGCCCTTAGGTTCCAGAAGCATTAACCTTTTCCCATCTTTAGGTTTCAGGAACAAAAAATCCAACAATATCACTTCACCGCTCTCTTGGGGGGCCGGTTCATGAGACAGCCTGATGAGCACAGCACACAGTGAATCATGCACAAGCCATGCAAAGCATTGAGACTGATGCTTCAACTCCAGCAGCTGCTCTTCCATTCTTTTGCTTTGATTGCTACTGATTAACATCTCAGTTTACATTCCTGACTCATACTCCAGACCCATCCCATAGGGAAGATAACACGGCCTTAAGGCATCATCTGATATGATACAAAGGTCTGGAAACAGAGGCAAAAATCAACTGGAGGAAATGCATATTTGAGCTCAACATCACAGTACATCCAGGACAAGTCCTGAAGAATCAGATGTTGTACAACCATGTGAGTTGTACCTGGCATATTGTTTTAGATGTTTCACAGCATCCGCCCATTGAAAACCCAGCAGGGAGTTTTGCTCAAATATACCAAAGACAAAAAGAGCTTTAGTGCAGACAGTATACACAGATCAGGGGTTTGCCATTCTCTACAGTCATCCTTTGGATATTTTAATAGGTTTGCATATGAAGGGGGAATAAAAAAATTTTATCTTATTTCACATGTTCAGAGCTAAAAATATTGTAATATACACATTAAGGTATTGTAAGCTCAGGATCAGCAATTAGAGTTTGCTTTTATCTTCTCTTCAGCTGCATCCAATGTGACTGTAAATAATTCAAGGTTAGGAACTTAATCTTTGTTTAACAATTTTTCAATTACTCAACCTAAGCTCCCATTCCCTTATTTCTATCTTATTATTCTTAGTCATCAGACCAGCCTAAATATCCACAGATATAAAAAAGAGGAAGCAGGCATGTCCTTAGCAGCTACAATTTAGAGCCAATACTGCAAACACCCCCCAGGCATCAGGGGCTTCTGAACATGGCCATGGCCTTGGTCACAGAGCAGGCAGCACCATGGCCATGAAAGGGAACAGGGACAACACCAGTTGCAAATACAGTGCTCATTTCCAGGCTCTTTTTTTCATGCTCACCACATATTCCCTCTGAAATTGCTCAAGGCCCTCTCTTACCTCTACCTCCCTTTTGCAGTCTCTAAACTATAATCAGCTATAGGACTATGAGTCAAACTGCCACCACTCACACCTTGAAAAGTGATGGCCCCGAAAGTCTCCAGTCTACTCTTGATGTCTGAGATTCAGAGGACACCACTACTGCCTTGATTATACTTTGACATCTGGGACCTCCTATTACTTAAGTAAGAGATTTGAGGTCTTGCCCAGTTCTAGAGAAATTTAATTGTTCAACCCTCAAAAATATTTCCTATTGTGCTTTCACCAGAAATTGGAATAGCCAAGTCTGAGCCACTAGGCAAACACAGAAAAATAATAAAGAGTGAAAGGGGCTTTTTTAGCTGCTGCCAAGAAGGGTAAAATCTTTCAGAAAGTTCAGAAACTTTCTGAAGCCCATGAAGGTCATGAGATAATGGGCCCCAGCCAGAATAGCTGTATTTGGCTTGGAATAACAACTAAATAAATCAGTAATGTTGTAGTATCACTGTTGAACTTTGCCTGGAACGCACACTGTGCCTCAGGATACATGAGCACACTTGAGTTTTAACTCAAAATTCTGGACATCAGGCATGTGTACGAGTTGAAAGCCCCCACAACCTTTTTGAGGCCAAAGAACCTTGGATTCAGAATGCAAGATGAATGATCTGTAACCGAGATTGAAGCAGACTTTGTAGGGAAAGAAAAAAAAAAAAAGCTGTTAACTAAATCTGAAAAAATAGTATAAAGAGGAAACAGGCTTTTTCTTTGTCAGACTTCCCCTTTGTAATAAAAATGTTGCTTGGCAGCAGAGTTGCTGTGCAGCGCGTTTGTGCCCTGGTTACCTTTGCATTGCTTTGCGTTGCAGTTACAACACGTCGGATGCTGCAGTGAGAACAATGGAGGCTTTCAAAGGCAACCCTTATCCTTGAGGAGGGACTGGGTGGCCACGTGGGCTGTCTGCTCTCTGTCTGCACGTTGGATTAGGTGTGTCATCCGGCTCCTGCTTCGTGCTTGAAATGAAAGCTGGGATTACAAGAATTTTATAATGTCTTTTCGAAAATTAAAATGGAGATTCTTAAGAAGTTTCTTCTTCCCTGATGCTGGGGAAAAAAAAAAAAAGCTGCTCTAAACATATGATATGTATAGCCTTGAAATACCATTTTATTAATAGGATAATATTTGTTATTTTAAAAGCATGTGGACAAGATTAGATTTTTTAAAATAAAGGGAGGCTAGGACAAGAAACTCGGGTCTAATGATATATAAATGCTGCTGACAAGGATAGTGTACAAAGCAATATTTTCAAGCAGCATTGTTGTAGGAGGTTTTTGTTTGTTTGGTTTGTTTGTTTGTTTGTTTTAGTTTTTAAATGGTACTAGTACTCGACCTGAAATTACTTAAAAAGTGGAAGTCAAAAAACTGGTGCTCTGGACAGCAGGAATGTTCTTGTGAGGGTTATTGCGAAAGTTTTGGCACAGTTTAAATGACACAAAGGAATGGAGGAAAAATTGTCTTCTGGTGTGAAAGACTTGGAGCAGAGGCACTTGAAAGAAGTTTAAATGCCAAAGTGATTCATTGAGGAGTGGTCAAGAAAGCTGGAGCATGGGGAGGAGGGAAAATAGCTGGCTTCTTACTGGTATGAGGTGTTACTGGACAGGATCAGGCAGCAAATGCTGCCTTGGCAAAAAAAAAAGTATGGGTGAGTAAACTGTTAAAGTGAGAAAGACCAAGCAAGTAGTGTGGAAAAGAAAGGAGAAATATCAGAAGCTCTGAAATTCACTTGGCAGAAAGCAAGACCATCTGAGTGCCAGGTGAGAGGTACTTCCAGTACCTCCAGCAAGGAGGACTCATCTGAGGAGACCTTCACTTCAAACCTTGACAGGGTTGCACATAACTCTCTTTCCAACTACTGCCTGAAGCAAATGAGCAGCTGGAGTGGAAATTGCCAAGGTGTAAGGACTGGGCATTGCTCAGGGCATTTGTTTTGCAGGTTTCTGAGGTCCTGCACACTGAGCAGGGGAAGCCAGCAGCAATCTGGCACTTGCCTCTTGTACAGTCACAGCTGTGGGCCAGCAGCCTGACCAGTGCTGTGCCTTCTGAATGCACAGCATGGATCCATCCACAGATCCATCCACCAAGGACATGTTTCCTGATTACACCAGCTATTTTCTACTTTTATGAAGAGAGGTGGACAAATTCACCATTACCTTAGGGTTGTCATTAAATTGTTTTGGAGGGGTAATTATGGATAATAAATAGGGCACAATGAATCCTATAGTCCATAATATGCTCACCTATTAAAAAAAAAGAGCTATTTAGTGCAAGTGAAAGGCATGGACCTGTGTTTTACGGGCAACCTCACGTTCTTCACATCTACTGCAGTGGCTACAGATGTATATTTGTTAAATAGGCATTAAAAAAAAGGAGAAAGAGCATAAGAATCTGAGATGTTTATAAGTAGATTTCAAAGTTTAGCCCCACTTTCTGTATTTTTGCAATGCAGAAGTGCCTTCAAACCCTACTATCCTGATTCAGAATGACAAAAAAACAGTCTAGCACCCCCAGCCTGATCCAACACAACACAGCACTGGAGCAGCTTTGGAGGAACATTTTCATAATCAAGTTTCCCTGTGTGATTTCAGTGACAAAATGGCAGGCACATGGTGGATGCTCTGTCACTGTGTACACCGACTTTTTCCACAAGGCCAGGGAGCTTCCTGACTCATGGCAGCCACCTGTGCCCCATCCCTGAGCCATGTGAGTCTTTACCTGTCTGTGTGTGGAGCAGTGGGAGAGATGCCTTGGCAAGGATCATTTGAACAAATTTGGGGTGAGCACGATACAGCAACCTCGTGGGCTCTGAACAGCGCAGGAGCAAACAGCTGCTTTATACCCATCCTGTGAGCACTCACTCTACGGAAAAAAATGCACTTAGCAGCATCAAACAAACACCATGTCCACTGTGATTGGCAAAAACCTTGGAAGGTGCATGTCTGCCCTCGGGTTCTCCATTACAGTCAGCAAACAGCAGTTAGCTGATTACCAGCCAGGAAAGAAAACAAAGGTAAGTAAGGTGTAGCCCTGGACAATGGTCCCTGATGTACCACGTGTTTATACCAACCACCTGCAGCAGTTGTATATTTTGCTCTGACTCCACACCTGCAGTCTGGTAGGAGGACCCTGCTGGAATTTTTTTCTTGGTAGACACAAAGCAAAAATAAACATCAGTGCAACATCCCAAGTCAGAGAAATGCTTTACCACAATTCTCGTTAAACATTAAATTCTTGTTAAATGCTCTTGACCCCACAGTTTGGGCAAGAAGACACCCTCCTGACTGCTGGCAGCGTCACTGGCAAGGCTTCTTTCCTTCACCCCCAGCAATCCCCAGGATGTTTAGCTCTGACTGCAAGCAAAGCCCAGCATGACCTGCTGTCCACAAAAAGGACAGCAAATAGCCCATAGTTTACACTGACTTGTGTTTTTGTCCTTTAAGCAAAGGCATCTTTACTGGAGGGGGACAGTTTAATTTTTACATGCATGTCATTTAACAGTAGCTTTTTCAGAGTTAGAAGGGGAAAGCAAGGAGGAAAAGAAAAGGAGGGTTTCTATGAACATCTTGCCTACATTTTTTTCTCTTTCAGGGCCATAACAATAATTCTCCTCCTAAATGAAGCAAAATATGATTCTTCCCCCACCTGCTTCCAAGATAAATCCCTTAATGTTTTTTTTGGGGGGGAAGGCCTATGTACAACAGGCAGGCTGAAAACTGCACACATGCCATAAAGCACAAACCATTTTTGCTCTGGCTTAGGAGACAATCTCTGAAGGTGATATCTCTCTGACAAATTGAGACCAGAAATAATCCAGCAGTCCCATATCTGCTCCCACATCAAAGTCAGTTCCATCTCCTGTAAATTTAGCAGTGAAGTCAGGGTAACAAACTGCTTAGCTCCATAAAACCCAAAGCCCGTCCCCATACACAGAAAAGTCAGCACAGGGTTGAGGGGAGGGAAGAGAAGGTCTCTAAAGAGAGGACGTTTCAAGTGTGGCTTGAGTATTTTCTTGCCAAAACAAAGTGAGATACATCTGTTTGGGTCCTTCCTCATTTCAACAGTAGCCGTTTTGGCATAATGGTTGCTCACAGGTCTACAAGCCCTGCACAGGTGGGGAGGGTTAAGGCTGTAGCTGTGCAGGGAAGCTCCATGTGCACACACACAGACACTACCTGTATGTACAAAGAACTGAATCCTCGAAGGGGGGTGAGAGCAAATTTAAGAACATGGACCCTGTAATGAATAGTCACCCCTAAAATAAGACATAGCTCGTTCTTGCTTGTAAGGGGTTTCAGAAGCCCTCAGGATTGCCCTCCACCTTGCCATTTCACTGGAAGGGGATACATCAGGAGATGCAGCCTTGCTTGCTGAAACTTCCTTCACATGCAAGATAATTTCTGATGGGACAGGAGTTTAATGACAAATGTCTTACACTTATTTATTATTCCCTGAAGAGCTTTGATGGGAAGCATCTTCAGTAATATTGTTCTAGTTGTTGAAGTCCTCTAATTGTCCAAACATGCTTCTCAGAAACCATACCAGAATGGTTTGTGGAAACACCCCAGCTCCAACATTTCTCAGTAAAGTGGTATTTAAAAGCCTTGCATGCTTGTTTTTCCTCACGACAACAGGTCACTTACCTGTCACTGGCTTTCACCCATGGCTGAATTTAGCAGACCATCCCCATAACTGCATCGTTTGTCATCTCCTTCTTCCTGCTATGACTTTTTCAAACCTATGAACCCTTCCCTCTATATCTCTGACCCTTGTGACTTGCAGGTAAGGAGGTACATCAGCTTTCTCACACCTGTGCTGTGCAGTACGTAGTTCTTTCTATTTGTCTGGAAACTGCATCCACTATAGACATAGAGTCTGTTTGGAGTATTTTTTTAAGTCTGCTTATATGAGACACTTGTCCCCATATACAGCTTTCTACTCAAAGGGCTTTTGATGGTGCAGTAGGGATAGTTCTGTGAAAGCTGAGCTTTTAGTTTGGTATAAAAAATGATGCTGTAAAACCTCAGGTTGTAAAAAAAAAAAAAATTAAATCACCACATCTTGGATTTTCAAGTTCTCTTAAGGGTTTTCTGTAACTGAAGCTATAACTTGGTGTTTTCCCCCAGCAATAAAGCAGAACATGATTTAGACTGTTAAAAAGCCTTCATGTTCATTGACCTGCAGTTTTTAAATGCTTTTCAGGGATGTAAAACAACCTACAAATGCTTGAAACTAAGCCTCAGAGATCACAGAACCAAACTTGTTACAATGACAGGTGATAAAGCAAGAGGCAACAGGGCAACAGCACCATGCTGAGGTGTGGGAGATTAGGGGTGGGCATTAGGAAAAAAATTCTTACCAGGTCAGTGGTGTCCTGCTAGAAATAGCTACCCAGAGAGGTCAGAGATGCTTCATCCTTACCACTTTTGAAGACTTGGCTAATAAAAACAGCCTGGTAACTCAGCATTTCCTGTTCTGTGCACAGTGCAAATGGTGACATCCCCAGTGCAACCAGGACAGTTGCTGACAGCAGATGACACTTCAGTGGTGTTACTGTGTTTGCTCCCCTTCAGTACAATATGATTCCTACCAGATTTTAAAAGCTTCTTGTCATAAAGTGAAAGCATAACAAACTAGTTTAGGCTCATGGGGATGGAAAGAAAAAATCTTCAAGGTAACTTTAACTGGAGATTGGGAAATATTTTCTACTTGAAGGCAAACTTATCCACTAGTTGAGAATTCAAACTCTGTGTGGCCCTGCCTGGCTACAAGAAGCAGAAAAAGAAATATTTGTTCTAGCTAACATTAGCATTAACTGGGTTTGGCCAATGACACTAGAACAAGATGTTTATTTGACCCCTTTCTAATTCCCCAGCACAAAGCTTAGCTTCACAGCAAAGCAGATAGATTTTCACAAGTTTTGAATGCTTCTGTACTTCTATATTGTTGTTGTTCTAATCAAGCCAAGAGTTCTGCCTCCAAAAAGTTTCATACATCCCTTACATGAAAAGAAAAATACATGTTAAAAAAAACCCAAAACCAAACAAAAAACAACAACAACAACAAAAAAAACCACCACAACCACTTTTACACTTTCCTGAAGTGGGTCTTAAAATCACCAGTAGAAAAAGGCTTCCCCATATCTATTGTCAGAATCTACTGTACTTTTGCCTGAGCTTTGATATTTCATGATGCTGACAGCTTCCTTTACCGTACTTTCATCCTTTTGTGCTGTCCTTTCAGCAGAGCTCTCACATTACAGCTGTAATAGTCACCATCAGTCAGACTGGGCCAGCTCTGGAAATTCCTTTAATCAGCTCACTGATCAGGAGCTTTTTTGTGAGCCCCACATCAAGAAGCAGTTCAATCTCTTAAAGGACTTTGAGTCTTTCCCAGCTGATGAATGAGCAACCCAGTCAACTGTGGAAAACATCTCAGATAAGGAGGAAACTTGACCTTTTTCATTAGCTGTTTCCACCAACTATAATCCAGAAGAATTCAAATCTTGGGCCCTCAGTGCAAATATTTGTTTTCCTCATTAAAGTTACCATGTTTGTGTTAATGAGCATGTTCAGTAGGTAAAAATATGAGAAGCTATCATTAGTTAGAGTGCTAGGTCTTTGATTACAGGTTCATTTTGGTTTATGAGTCGTCATTTTTTTTTTCTTTTCTTAAAGGTAGACTAAAAACAGGGGCAAAGAGGATAAGGATAATAATGTACTGTAGAAAGCTTCTTAGTTTGAAATTTGAAATTTTGGAACTTCTTTTGTAATTAATATGATAACTTAGAGATCAGTTTTATTCTGATCTGCTTTTTTTTTTTTTTCAACAACCTACGTTAGAAATGCTAGTTCACCTACAAGCTAGGTATAAACAAGCAGTGTGTTAAAGAAGTGACCATGGAGACTGAGACCACATTTTTAAACATATTTAGAAACCTAGTTCCTCCTTAGGTAAGAGAAATGGAAAAAGACCTGGGCCTGTGGATAGCAGTTAATAGATGGGTAAAGTTTGTACTGCATCTGTCACTTCGTAAGTGCTGAACAAAGCGAAAGGAAGGAACAGACGACATAGCTCAGGAGGGGAGAGTCCTAAATTGCATGATAGAACTTCGTGATGAAATAACTTACTTGTTATGCCTCCAAGGCAGAATGCTGCAGTAATCTGCTATTCTAACAGCAGTAATAAAGTTGGAGATAGTTTGTTCTCGAGATAAATCCCATGTTTCCTTCTTAGTGGATGTAAAATTGAAGCAGTATCTACTAAAAGCCCCCATGCCTCAGCAATGGTGCTGGTTTGGCCAGCCTCAGTTCTGGTTCTGTGAAAATATATAAATTATTCAGCAGTGATTAGTAATAGAGGAGTTAGAAAATTGTCCTTAGAAAATTGAGATGGATGCTGCCATGCTGAGCCCAAGCACTGAGTTCAGATACAAGGCAACTGAGTAAGTGGAAAAAAGTGCCTTAGGAACCATCAAAGACCTCATCATACAGGAAAACCTTAGCCCTGGATTCTTCATTTCAGGATGTTTGAGACCAAGTTGCCCTCACGAGTTGCATATAAAAATTGGATTTCTTATTCCTATACCATTTAAGAAAAAATCATATAATGCCACTTATGTACAGAACTCTCCTTTAATATTGCATATCCAAGCCTCTGCTTACAAAGTACAGAGGAAATAACAACCTGAATACTGTGCTCAAACTTCATCCTCTGTATAAATGCTATGGTTCAGAATGTACTGCAGGAAAAGACCAACAAGTTTTACCAGTTCTTGAAGAGTTTACTGGATTCCTGCACCCAAAGGTATTCCGTTTATTGTTGCTCACCTGTCAGATCAATGAAAGCCTCCAGGCATCAGTGAAATCTTTTATGAACTAGGTGCCCTTCAAAACAACCAGTCTTCTCTGGCATCATCTAGAAGAGCAGGGGGTGAATTAACCTCACCTTTTTCATCTCAATCACACAGGCACATAGCTCCTTAAAATATCCACCTCCTGTTATTTTCCAGGGACAATCCATGCCAATTCCTCAGCAAAGTATTTATGTCATAGTCTGTGGGTGTTGATGCTGCTTTTTAATGCTTTGAAAAAAGCTTATTGAAAGGACTGTTGTTGCACCAGGGGGTATTTTCTCAGTGTCTGCTAGGAGCCCACATGTATGTGAAATGAATAAACAGGGATGCATGCCACAAGTTAAAAAACAAACAAAAACCCATCAAAAACAAACAAACCCACAAACAAAATCAAGGATATTTCCAAAGCTGTTCTTTAGGGTAGTGGGAATTTCCATAGTAACTCAGTGTTTCAGAGCAATACTTACTTATTCCTGTGGAGCTAAAGGCAGTAATAGTGGTATCAATCAAATCTTTTCATTGAGAAGTGCACAGTTATATGACCATATACTAACTTGAAAACCTCCTGCCTTGTATTTTGGTTGTGTTTTTTTTGTTTTGGTTTGTTTTTTTTAATACCCCTCTCTGGTTCCAGTAGATAGATGAGTTTGGAAGGGAGCTGCTCTTTACTGATGTCTTGTAGTAGCAATGGACACCACAAAGCCCTACTGAGCATAAGGCACGTGTGGATGTGAAGCCATACATCACCTTCCCATCCCTGCTGAAAAAAATGAGAAAGTAAATGTTAAATAACTTACAGTTACAGGATGCGTTGATTGGTTTAAGTTTTCTTCCATAATATATAGTTTGTTCTTACTATTAGACAGATTAAACACAGCCTCAGAATAAGATTAGGAAAATTACACAGTTGCATCACAGCCATGAGGCCAAAGAACTGAAGAAATATTCCAAGAGATCAGAAAGCCCACAAGGATATGGATAAATTTATCTTTTAACACCACTTTTTACAGTTTGAATGGACAGTAATTTCAGTGATTTATATCTCCTTGATCTGACTTTTGCCATTCAATAGTTTGAGACACTTGAGGATGAAGCTTAAAAGTGCTATGCTACCTTTCAAAGGTGGCAACCAGCAGGCACAAATGCACTAGCCCAGTTTGGTTTTTGGAAACTTTGATATACTGACACAAATTAAAAGCACTTACTTCAGATAAAGTGCTTTATTTTGTTCTTTCACAATACATTACTTGCTATAGCTACGAAACAAACTTGATATTAAGGAGCACCAATGCTCTGAGGAGAACTACCAGCATCCACGAACATTTGAACTGCTATATGCACAGCAGGTTCAGGAGTTGGTTGGGTGTTACTCCACCTTCAAGGTTAAATACTTATCAACTTCTTTTTCTTTTTTGATTTATTACTTCTGACAGGCAAATTTAGATTAAACGTATTCAGTAACTCCCACACATATTTATTTTAGGAGCTTCCTCATGCAAATATGTTAGCTCAAGGGCATCCTTTTGCCAAGAGGGCTTTCATATCATCTAGGTTCTTTCTAGAAAGGTGTGAAATCTATTCAAGCACATCAAATTCCAGTGTCTCTCTCAATATACATATGTATATTTGAGTATATCCATAAAAGTTTATGTACAGGGTTAAAGAATGTCCTCAAGAATGATGGGGGGGAAAAGCCATTAGGGAGAACCAGCAGTAAATCTACATTTTTTAGTCTGTCCTCTCATGTTTTCAGAATATGCTTTGCTTTGGAACACAGAGAGAAAGAGATTAATCTTGAAAATAAGTTACAATCTCTCTGACAGTCTAACAGTCCACAAGAATTCACAGTACTTTACAAGTAACTCAGCCTGTGTTGGCAACAGCAATTTTTGACCCTGCCTTACTGCTCATGCACACCTTCATCTGGTTGAAACATTCAGATGCCCTCAGATGCCAGCTGCATGTTGGCAACGGACTGTACTTCTAAAAATCAGTGCATCTTTTTTTTTTCTCTCAAAAGTATTAAAAACCACACAGGGGAATTACAACAGTTCTGCAACCCAGGCAGAAAGTTGAACCTGCCTGAGCCATTCTCTCACTTGAAAGTGACACTCCAGTTACAAGTTTCACTTGGCTGGCGGCTTTAATTTATTACATTTCAACATTATGCTGAAGTTGTAACTTCATTTCACACTGCACAGGCCCATCCCATGCCAAGAGGGGGCCAGATGCACGGATAATACTGAAGAGAACTTACTTTGGCAACTCACCCTCACAATCCTGGAAGGAGGAGTTTAGGTGCCAACTTTAGATGGAAGTTTTTGCTACCTTTTGACTGTTGCCATTAAAGTGTGTTTGCAGTGCATTTAGGACTACAAAGTGAAGCTCCATGCCAAAAGTTAATTGAAGAAAAGTGAGAACGTGGCATATTTGCAGTGCTAGTTTTAAATGCGCTCTGCATGGACAAGAACAGCAGTGATTTATCTACCAACTAACTCTGCAAATTCACCCTGCACCTAAAAGAATACAAATACAGAAAAACAACAAGACCCTGCTTCTCCTCACATTGCAAAGGAGAGTTAGAAGGGCAAACAGCTTAGGTAAACTAGAACAGCTGGTTTTTCTAGCCCACTTTAGACAAAGAACCCCTTGTTAGAAACAATTCCTTTGTATTTCAGAATGCTCTCCTCATAATGATAACAATAATTATACATGAAAGCATAGTCTTCCAAAACATATTTCTGCCAGAAAAAAAAAAAAAAAATACAAGAAAATGGATTCTTTTAACATGTGAAATGTTGAAGAAGCTACTACTCACCTAGGCCAGTTTTGATCATTTTGAGAGGGAAAAAAAAAAATTCCTTTGGCTGCCCCGGAGTTGTATCAGACTGTCACAGGAACCTCCTGCCTCTCCAGAGAGCCAAGAGCAGCTTTCCCACAAGGCACGTGTGTGTGTACATGTGTGAGCACACACGTGTGTGTGAGTTTTTGGTGGGGAGGTTGCCTAAAAGCAACACCATCTTTACAGGCAGCCTCAGCACAGAAATCTGTGCTCAGAGCTGCCACTGGCATATCAGTGTGGCACTTCACTACCCACACTGCTGAGAACCCACCAGTGGTGCCACCATGCTCCTCTCCCCTGGCAACACAAGGCCTGGCAGGTCTGCCTGCCAGGGAGGACAGGATCTAATAGTCTTTTTTTAAGAAGTGTCTGGAGATCCTGACTGCAAACTGCTCCCAGTTCATGCTCCAGATTTTTTAAGGTTTTGTGCAAATGTAGTTCCTTTAACGACAATACTAAAAACATTTTCGAAGCATTCAGAAAAACTACATTTCTAGCTTGGTCAGAGTGGAAGGAGACAGCTTAATTAAAACAACCAGATTTTCAGACAGAGCATAATATTTGGTATTTCAGCTCTGCACTTTTACAGCTCTGCAGAAATTATTTTGCAGAAGCTGAGATCTGCTCAGATTTCTTCTTAAGATAACGTTTCCTTTCACAAGGAATGCTCACCTCTCTGCTTATGCTAATAAAACCAGTTCTCACTGCTTTTATTTCACCTGTGCTCTATATCCTCTCCCAGCTCTAAACTAAAAAGAACAACAACAAAAAAATATTCCAGAAAGGTCTGTAGCATGTTCAGGTAAGAAGTCATCTAAGTATCTTGAACTGTGTTAATTTGAGTGGCCTGACTGCTTTCTTGCAAGTCTCAGTAGAGCATCAGAACTGGCCAAGTCAAATGCCCATTTTACCCATTTTCAACTTTTTCCATAGGTCAGACAGAGCTCCAAGAGGATCTTTGAGCTACATGAAGAATCTCGCTAAGATAAAGGAGACAGATGAAACAAGACAGATCTGATGGAGAATAAGTTAATCACTACTCTGATAAAATATTTACTGCAGTTGTTAGGGTTTAGTAAAACATATACTAGAATGTGTAGATTGCCATAACCTCTAGAGATAACCAGTTGTCTCCAGCAGGAGTGACAAGGTTCAAAAGGGCCACAGGATGGTTAGCATTGTTAGAGAGGGCAGGTCAGTAATTTAGAGATGAGTCAAACCAA
>JAWWLV010000045.1:61226566-61260519 GCA_035041135.1 Platyrinchus mystaceus
ATACCAAACATCCTTGAAGATAAGAAACTGGCTTCTGAAACTTTCCCATGAACTCCAGAAAGATAGTAACTTTTTAGACTTCTTGTTAAGTGAGGAGATAACAAATGAATAGCACAGGCCACCCTTCCTTTCAGTTACACATAATTTGAGGGATATTTTGATTCATATGGGGTATGTGAACTTTGATTCTGAGAAGACTAAGATTCCAGCCACAGGAGCATGACTTGTGCAGAAAGCCCCTCAGTAAGGCAAACCATGCCTGGTAAACTCACACTGATTTTATAGAGGAAGATTTCCATTTTCCATGGAGGAAAGCTTGGGGGAGAAGGGAGAGAAGAAGATGGAGGCTGAAAAGGTGGACTTTCCTCTTTCCCAACCTGAGACAAGTTTCCCTGGGCTCAAACTATTGAAAGGGGTGCCCAAACAAGAGTTACTGGGAAGGGCATCACTATCAGCACAGGTGTCATAATGTCTTCAGAGACAGAAGATAAATAAACCACATCTCAAATTCCAGGAATGCAACAAAGAAAAAAAAAAGAAAAAGAAAAAGAAAAAAGCAGGGTCACCCAAACAGAAGACCTGGGAAGAAGTGAAGTGCTAAAATGAAAACCTCACATTCCAGTAAGAAATTTGCCTCTGCATTTCTGTATTTATGCCAAGTAACTTCACCTATATCATATATCTTTGAGTTTAGCCAGACAAAGGGGAAGTAATAAATTTGAGCATATAGAACAAGATAATAAAATGCAGAAGTTTTATATTGCTGTCCCATCAGCCTGAGAAAATATATGAGATCTTGGCTCAAGCAATGATCAAGAAACACATTAAACTGCATAAATTCCTCTGCAATGCTTTCTGGAGAAACAACTTCTCTTATCTTAGCCCCAAAATTACCTCCATTCCTTGTAAATTTCTGCCTTAATCCCAGCAGAAGGATGGCCATGCTTTCAGTAGTGAAAAATTATTTGCAGAGATAAAAAACCTATTGTAGCTGAAATAACTGACGGAACTGCTGACCTCAAAGGGAGGGAATTCACAGAACTTACATTTCCCATTTTAATCATTTTTATGCATCTCTCCAGCAATTCAGCCCACATTAGCAGTGACAGTGGGGTCTCAACAGGTTCAAGGCACACTCACACCATTACCTGAACTAGGGTTTTTGTGCTGTAAAAGCCATTTCCCATGCAGACTACCAGGAGGAAACACAATCAGCATAACCAATGCTTCTAAAACTGATGAGAGATAAAGACTGTTTTCATATGCAGGCCAATAACAGATTTATCTAGCTTTGAAGCACCTAATCAAAAAGGTTTTTTCCACTAAGGACTGGCCTCAGCCTTTTCTGGTTGAAATGTCTGGGTTATAACATCCTGCAAGGAAGTCTGCATGTTGGAACCACAGACAACGTTTTAGCGAGTCAGGCACAAACAGATGACGAGTGAGAGTCACGGATGAGATTTGTGTCAGGTGAGTGTTACTGTCACTGTGCCAGAGCTAACTTGGTAGAAGCTGGTGTATTGCCCTGGCAATACCAACCAACCAAGAAACTGCTGCTGGGTCAGACTCCCAGCACACTTTAGCTTCTCATGGCCCAGCACAAGTAGTAGGAGAAAGCCCAAAAAGAGCCTTTTACAATTCTGTTTGGACATACAACATCTCCTGAAAACCACTCCACAAAATATGAGCAAGCCCTTCTCATCCAGGGGCAGCCCATTGGCTCTGACCATTTACCTCAATAGGAATTTGCTCCCAAAGGTGGTCTCCACTGATTGCAAGGAACTGGCTTGCTGGTCAGGGATTTCGGTATTGATTTTGCCATCCTGTTAAAATCACATCCCTATACAGCCTACCCAAGGAGATCTATTTAGTATAAAAAAACCTGTAGTTCCTATTTTCACTCTCTTAATGTCTGTGTGAAACAAACCGCACAATAAAACAACAGTGGTTTGCATGGGGCACTGTACACACTTGAAAGCCAACTTTATCGTCAATATTTAAAACTGATATATAATTTGCCATTTTTGCTGTACTTGAGAAACAGTAATGGGACACCCCCAGGGCTAATTTAATATAGCTTTGTGAACAAAGCAGCTGCTTCACATCTCTAAGCAAATGAGTTTGAAGTCTTTTACAGAGTGGATTGCATTAACCTTTCTAATTATTTTTCTCCTGAGAAAGCACTTCCAGATTTCTCCTGACAAAACATATTTCACTCCTGAAGCGTATTTACTGCCAACAATTAAAACCAAAGTGGAGCAAACACACAAATACTCTTGTTAGATAGGCAGCCAAACAGCAGAACCATGAATGCTGAAAAGCCTTACAGATCCATAAAGCCTGTAAACATAGCTGATAACAAAATCCATTCCAACACAATATGCATCCTAGATACATACAAAATAACCAAACCCCTTGAAATTAAGGTCAGACACCAGGAATGTGTTTAGTCCTCTCATTTAAAAAGTGTTATGTTTGCATTAAACACAGATGTTTGATTTGGTCCAGCAGAACACGCCTGTGAATTCCAGCATGACAAAGGATCAGTATTTATCATCAAAACAACCCCAGGAACATCCACGGGGTCTTTAAATGCCTGAAAACAGAGAGCGTGTCCTCCCTTTCTCCCCCTACCCCAAACTGTACACAGCTCTCTTACGTTACTCCACAGGGCAGCTGAGACACTGGAGTGGTGTCTTCCTATGATAAATAGGCACATGTATTGGGAATGCAGCACATTCATAAAAATGAAATGAAGTAAAAGTGCAGTGAGTCACCCAGTGGCTGCTGCCTTTGAAGGGATATGGAAATCGGAGACTGCAAACCAGAAAGGATCACCTTTCCTCTTCCTCTGTCAATGCCATTCACACGCCACTTGCATTTTTAGCTCAAATCTACAAAGGAAAAAATTCTTTCATAATGGCTACATTGAACTGAGAAACAATGGAAAATTGCTGATTTGATTCTATTTAAAAAAGGCACAGAGTTATTTTGAACTAGGCACAATAGCACTAAGTCCTGTTTCAAGTTGGTATAATTACAACTGGCCATTCATACATCAAAGAACAATTTATTTTGAGTAATAGCCCATAATTCACTCTAACATATGTAATGAGAAATGAAACGCAATATGTGCCCAGGCTATTGAGGGAGAATGGGAAATGCAGACTTTTGAATGCATACTGTGTAGGAACTGCTTAATAACATGACTGGTAAAGATTAATCATCCATCACAGTGCAAAAAATCAGGTAATATTAAACAACCAAACAAAAGTCAAGCTGCTGAGCACAAAGGAAACCCATTATAAACACGGTGGAAATTATACATGCCAAAGATAAATTAATTCCTGATATAGTTCCACTATTAGGGGAATAAAAAATGAGGAAGAAAAATGAGGAAAAAAAACCAAAAACAAAACCAAAAACACATTAAAAAGGCACTTGGGCCTCTGTTTCTGCAGCATGTGGTAGTCCAAAAGACAGGCGGAAGCTCTGCCTCGGTCAGAGATGGCCATCCAGCCTCCTAGGACTGAAGCCCTGGAGCAGCAGCCCTCTTAACACCCAGCTGCTCATCTGGAATGGCAGGAGCAACAAGACAGATGGACAGCTAATGCAGGCTGGAAGTCACCCCCCACACCCTCAGCAGGACCCCACAGGGAACCAGGGTGGGAAGGAGTAGGGTGGCCACATCCCAGCACCACCACGCAGCTGCCCAGCTGCAGGAGCCTCCAGCAAGTCCTGAGGGGTGTCAGCTGAACCAGTGGCAACTGCATGGGCTACAGTCATTCCCTGGATGATGAGTGGAAGTTCTCCAAGGGTTCTGGATCTGTACTGCTGCTGTTTTTCACACATTATGGCTAGCCAAGTGACACAACACCTTTATTTCTCTGGCAAAATCCTCCACACCCTAATTCTTTACCCCCTCCCAGTATTTGCACACAGTTGTCGTGATCCTTCAGGTAAGCACTAAAAGGTACAAGGACCATGCTACAGTGCACCAGGCAGCAAACAAAAATAAAAAATAACCTGAAGGGAAGATATTCACATGGAAACCTCTATGTAAGCTGGAAAGAGTGAGAGCAGTACAAATGAGCAAAAAGCCAAAAGGCTTTCAACTGTTAAATTGCAGTCTTATGAAAAAAAAACCTGCTGCCTGTGAAATATGGTGACTTATCTGCTTCAAATACAATAACTGAAGTAGAAATGCCACTATGATAAAACATCTATATCATGTAGCACAAGGGGAGTGGGCACTACTCACAGCTAATGACTGCCTACCTTTCTAAGGATGTACTTTGTCCCGGTAGCTTCTGAGCGTTATCTTGAGCCGGTGTGTGACTGAAGCTTTTGCAGCTGATTTATAGTCTAATAATTCTGACTGCATTTAATGGATTCACCACTTACCTTTGAATGGCTGCATTTGAATCCTTTTCATCCTGATCATTTCTCAATGTATTCTGTGAATCTACTTTGCTATATGTCATTAAAATCGACAATGAAATTTGGCTTCAAGAAGAAAGCAGAGGGTGCCTTTATCCAGCCTGAGACACAAATGCAGTTTTACTGAGGCATTTAGTCAAGGGACTATAGTGAACAGAAAGATTTCCCTTTGGGTTTAAATGTTGCTTTGGTTTTAGTGACAGTATCTGCATCAAGGAAATACAATTGTAACAAAAGGCTGAAGAGATCTTGGTCAGTCAAAGAGCATTTTTCTTAAGTTTTTCAGGTAAAGTAATTTTTCTTCAGCTGTTTCTCGCTGTTTGACTTGACTCTTCTGAACTCTTCCCATTCTCCAGCTCTGAACTTGTTTGTTCTCAGGACTTATCAACAATTTAAGATGAAACAATACCTTGTGGAGGGCACGAGGGAGGCTCTGAACACCTTCCTTTCTTGTAGAGAAGAGAGAGCTCTTCTGAGGGTTTTTGTGACCGGAGATATGGGGTGGAAAGCTCCAAAGAACCAAATGCAATTAGTTACAGAAAGAAAAAAGTTACAGAAAGAAAAAACATTTGTCAGTCCTAGAAAATATCTTAATGTATTATGGAAGCAAATAGCTGAATCAACCAGCTTTTTGTAGCACTGGAAGTACCATCGTAGAAGCTGCCAAAGCTGCCTGTGTGGAGTGCAGGCACCACGCTTCTGGGTATTTTGGTTTGGTTTATTTTAAAAAGTTGGCTTCTGAAGTTACCTGTGCTCTTCCCCTTTACTCAAATGCATTTGGCCAAACAAATGTCAGCAGGCCATAATCTATTTCTTTGGAAGACAGATAGCAGGAGCCAGCTGCACTGGTTTTAGCCAGCTGGGAAAGTCTCCAGCAGTGAGGCTGACTTCCCTCTGCTTTGCTCTCTCTTCCTCACAGGAGCTTCTGTGTATTTTAAAAGGACTGCAGGATTGTATTTATGTATATGTATGTGTATATTTTATTTTTATATGCACTTTAAAAAAAATCCTACGTATGTGTGTACAGGTATAACCTGTTATATAATAATAGGTTATATAGTAATATATAAGTTATATAGTAATTGTGGTTATCACTAATAAATGTTAAAAATGGTCAACTGGTTGTACATAAACACAATATCAAGGCTACACATGCATCCTTTACCTACCACTGTTAATGAAATTTCTATTTATAGAGAACATGTTTGTTTGTGTGCTCATGATAAAGATTGAGTAATGAACTCCTCAGGGTTATTTGAGGTTCACACACACACAAAAAAATCTGAAGTGCTTACACAGCTGCACCTGGACTTCTTCCCTTCTATTTGGCATCCAGGAGTTATCCTGGGCTCTGAAACAGCTTGCCTTGTTTAACATTAAAGTTAAGCAATGTAAACAGCTAACAATATCCTATAGCAAGCTATAATGCTAAATACACATCATACTGAGGAACCCTTGCTCTCCTTATTTGCAAGGATAATTAAGCCATTGCAGACAGAGATACACAGGGCCATTGTTTGCCTGGTTTTCAGGTCACTGGAGTCCCACAGAAATAAGGAAGACAGCCCATTGCCAGATCCATTTAACAGTTTGAGGAAATCTCTGTTACCCAAATCATGAATAAGCAACTTCAATTTCCATGGACATCTCCCAGCCTACATAGCTGCTGCATAGTGCTGGATTAGTAAAGGGAAGGCAAATAATGGGGCAAAACCTACCACTTAACATCTCTGGGGACATGTGGGACCATAGAGAGACTTTCAGCTGAAAATGAGAATGAGAATTTGGCTGATTTAACACTCTTTAGCAGCCACTGCATCCAGGAGATCACTCCTCACATTGTTGGAGGCATTATGGCTTGGATTGAATCACCATGGAGAAGCTGGTATTTCTGGATGCTCTTCAGTCTCTGTAGGTTTGGTCTGGCCAACATCATAACTTCACAGCTACAAAAAGGCTTCTGGGCTGACAGACATCTCACCCTGCAGCTCACAGTCTGCAAAACCCACTGCTTCTTGAAAACTTCAAGGTTCTGGGCTATCAATTTTTACCAGTATCATATAGCAGTGATAATATGTCTTTGCAGTGTCAATAATCTGGGCTGCAATGGAGCTGGCTTTGTGGTCAGCTTCAGGCAGGTGAGAAACTGCTGCATCTTAAAGGCTAGGGGTAAGAGTCAGGAACAGGCTCAATCCAAGAGCTGCAGGTAAAGGTAGGTGTTTTTCAGGCAAGCCAGAAAACAAAGAACACCCTTCTGAGACACCCAGCATCCCTAGACATCCTGTGTTTCCCTGATAGACCCAAACCCATTGTGCCGTATTCAGGCTGACCCAGGAGAGTGGACAAGCAGGGGGCTGAGGGCAACCACCCACCCAAAAGAGCTCTGCAAGGGGCTCAGCCCAACTGGGCACATCAACAGGTAAGCCAGGACCAAGATACAGAGCCAGGCAGGGGTACTCCTATAAAGTAGCCAGGACAGGTGCCCAGGGCTGAGCTGAAACAGGGTCCTGGACCTCGGTTAGGGTGGGGACAATCTGGGAGGGAGGCTGGGCAGGGCAAAGAGGGTTTGTAGTGCCCTGAGGGGCCAGAGAGGCTCCTAAAAGTAGGAGGCATGCACAGAATTACCTGTGTCAGCCCTTAATTCCTCAGTGTTACCTACCTACATGGGTCTCAGTTTTATTTCTGCAAATTCGCTGATCAGTTGCTGCCATCCCTGGACACACCAAAGTCCTCTGGCTGCACAAGGGTCTTTTACCAGTGAGACTTCCCAGCATATGAAGGTCTTGCCTGACAGATCTAGAAACATCAAAAGCCATGACAACACTAAAACTCACTGAATTTCACTCATGAGAGGAAGGCCCGGCATCTCTTCACCTGTTGATACAAGACAGCTCCAGACCTTGCAATTAGACAAGCACAGCACAACACACTGTCCACAGAGCCAGGTTCATCCACAATGTTACCAATAGCTCCAAATATCTGTTTGATCCCTTCTCTGAGCAACTTGAGTTTTCTGTCCACATCCTGAGTGAGAACTGTAGTTAAGGAATTTTAGGTAAAAGGGTGATGATTTAGCTGATGACTCTTATGCTTGTGTTTAGAGAGAAAAACCCAGTGCAGGGCTGATCTCCAAGGAAAGCAGACCTATCTGCTCCATCTGCTGACAGACACAGCTTCCTCCCGCATGTTACCTCAGTCCCTAAGGGTGAGGTTTAAGATATTACTGGTTCATAACTTTTGCCATGGCTTTTTTTTCTGGTGGAGGCTTATGCACTACTGCAAGCCTATTCATTTCATAGGACTTTGTTTTACTGAGAAGATAGACAAAAAATTTTCACTGGTATCAGTTTTCCCATGCTTGAGCTGTCTGGCATAAACACACAGATGTGCAGTAGGAATTCAAAGCATTTCCTAAGCCTCACCTGATAAAAGCAGTTAGACATTGCATCTGTACCCAAAAACAACTCCTCCATTGTGCAAAACCCTCATCTACTTCTTGAACTACTATTGCAAAAACACTGACGTGTATCTTCAAATAAAAATGAAACTGCAAAGATACACTATTATTCACTAGTTTAAATATATTTCCCGTCACACTGCAATTTAGACTATGGCTGTCCAGCACTTCCCATTGTTTTGTGGTGTTCTGTGTCTGTTTGTACCAACTAATGCTTCACTTTGTATTTAAGCTATAAATGCGTTTGGGCACAGACCAGTGTTATATCCCCTGTTTGCAACCGGGCCTTGTAACAAAGCTTTTCTGGTATCAGAAGGAACAAATGGCTTTTCTCTTACTGAATCCTGCTTTAGAAACAAAGGTGTTTTCTTACAAACCTAGAAGAAACATTGCTTTTAAGTTTTCTCGTCCTCCTGAATTCCATGCAGCCCTTATTCTGATAACTCCATGATGTTTGAGAAGCCAGACTAGATACAATAGAACCTTGATACACAGCAAATCTCTAAAGATGTTAGAGTCCCCTGAAATGTCTTTGGGAGCTGATATCATCTCCTCATCAACACTCATTCACTAACCAGATGCTTTCCCACATTGTTTATAGATATTTCAAACATCACTGAGCTTAATGTTGATCTGTGAGGGATTCCAGTTGGTAATTCCCCTCTATTGTGAAAAACGAACATTTTTCTCTATCTTTTATCAATATTTGCAGCTTGCCTTATCATATAGTTGAAGAAGTCTGTGACATGTTGGGGAAACTCCCATAAGCCAAAAGATTTCAGGCAGAATCCCACTCTATAATTCCCCCTTATCACGTAACAATACACAAGGTATGAATAGCCTGAACCAAGTGCATTTACTAGTGATTCCTGGCAAGAAAGAGCAAGCATATCCCTTCCAGGAACAGATCAGGAATATAAATTATTAGCTTTCAGACCACAAACCCATCAAATTAATCATCTGTGAACATCAACAACACCTATTTATATACATAGGGAAAATATCCACCAACCTGAAAAGAACACTGACACTGTTGTCTATGTCAAGCAACATCATTTCATGGCTTGTTTAAGTGGTTCCTTCTTTTTGGTTGAAATATATACTGAACACCTTGAATCAGAAATAGAAATGAGCAATATAACAAATGTTCAGTATCCATGTCAAGATACACATGAGAAAAATAAATTACATAGGAAGAGAAGACAATACAAATATATATATATATACAAATATATATATATACAAATGCCAAGTGTTGCAAGAATATCCTGGTGTCTCACAGAAATATGGAGACGTTATTGATAGAGTTTACTCAGTTTGAAAACTCTAGTTTGCTTTTAGTTTGAAAACCACATTTTGACTTGTAAAAGTGAGGAAGATAAGGGTGAGTTGGGGGAGTTAATAATATATTATCATCTATACTATTGAAGAAGATATTCTCAACCCATCCTACTGAATGTTCTAATGTGTCAAGTCAAAGCAACACAGCATCTTCTGACACCAGATAAACACAGGATATTTTTCAGCAGGGTTTGTTTGGATGTTGCTATTTAAGGTCAATTAAAACATATGTACAAATCATTGAAGGCTGATTCCCAACTCAACAAATGCATAGCAGATAGGCAGGAGACTGGGGGAACACAGAATTAAATTTGTTGCTCTGGAAAGCACTTCACTCACATTGCACCAAGCCCCCTCCCAAGCATCACTGAAACACCTTGGTACAGTCTAGAAAGATTTTAGAGACTCCAAGAAGATTTTCTGGGTTGTTTCTGGCAAGATAAGCAGAAATATTTCAGCAAAGCTTTCTGTGGTTGCCTCTGAATGCTTAGATCCTTTCATCTTCTCTACCTTTTTCATATCCTGCCCATTTTGCACCAAAATTTGGGAAGAAAAAAGTGGCTGTCACAGGAAGCAGTACACTAAAAATACTCATTCACAGAGAAGAATTTACAATATAGAGCACTGAGCATTTCTAAGAACAGCTTTTATTTTTCTGGAAGAAAAGTATATGGTGTGTAGCTTCTTTCATTAGCACTGTACTTGCAGGCTAGTGATCACATTCTGCTCCTCTCTTCCCTTTTCAAATTCTCTCTTCCCAGAGGTACATGCTATTCTGTACTGTCAAGTTGTCAGGGTAATGTCTAAAAACCATGGATTAATAAAAGTATGAACTTATCTTTGTTCATTTGACATTACAGAACAATTTTGGTGGACAGAAGTACTATCTTACAAACTCAACACTGAGCTGAGTTATCCTTCTTCTGGTACAGCCAGTTACATGTAATCTCTGAGAAATTGCTTGCATTGGGATCTATATCCAGCATCTCACCCACAAGCTGGTGAATCTAACTGGAGAAAGCTCTAAGGGAAAAGCAGTAGCCACCCAGTTCTTCAAACATCATGGCCCAAAGCTCACTTTCATTTCTTCAAACACCAGCCAGCTTTTTAAAGCTTTTTTTCTGTAATCTATCGGGAGCATTGCTTGAGGTTTGTGTGTCTGCAGGCTGTGCAGTGTGGAAGCAAGAAGGCTGAGACATGCATGCAAACAATCTCCAGAAACAGAAGAGGCTTGAGGGATCATGCATGTTTTCTCAGGAGCAATCTGCTGTTATCAGCTTTGAAGGCAGAATTTATCAACTGTCTAAGCAGGCTGCTTGATGTTAACAGATAGTGTGAGAGATACACCACAACCCAGGTGCCTCACAGAAGTATCTGCTCCTGCCGAATACAGGTCCCCGTTTCTGTCAGCTGTTCAATTCCATCATCAGCATTGTGCAGAGGGAAAATCAGCCAACTGTTTCCCTCAGGCCTTAGAAGTGTGAGTCTTGAATTCTGAGAGGTCAAGGGCAGACATGTGCCAGTGCCTGTGAGGTGTTTGAACAGAGAGGGGCCATAAATGCCCTTTAAGAAGATTTATGTTATTTGAAACACATATAGTGTTTCCCAACACGTATAGGTAGTCCCAGCACACATGCCCACAGCTCATGTGACAGCCTGAACACCCAACTCACAGGCAGAATTTTATCTTAAATCTTTCTTAGAGAAGTTCATGTCTCAAAAGTTATTTCCTTTTTCAAGGCTTCCTCATGTGTTTCTCTACTTTACACTGCTATTTATTTACTAAACCACAAACTGGCATGTACTTGAAAGACGTATTTGCAACAGACTGACTTCACAATGATTAAAATAAGGTTTCCCATAAGGTGCTCAGTGGAAAACTGTTTCCATGTCAAAAGAAGACAGTAGCAGGCTGTTAGCATTTTCATGTGAAATAATAAAATGCACATCCGTAACTTCTCCATGTTCAAATAAATACTGTGGTGAATATAGTGCCCTGAGACATATGCCAAGTCCACAATCCATTTCCTATGCTAAAAGATTTTTAGACCATCTTATTTGAATGAGAAAACAAATAGAAGACCTTATCTTCTGAAAAGCTGTAGTATTGACTTCTACGGAAAGAGCTGATGTCAAAATAGAAAATATCTTCAAATACTTTCTGGTGGAAAACTGGTGGGTAGAAAACTAGTCCTTGGAAGTACATGTAGAAAACTGAGATATTGCTACTTTCCCAAATGCCTAAAAATGACACAATTTTAATTAAAAGACAGGATGAAAAAGATTGGAAACGAACTATTTCCACCTGACACCACTTATGGTTCCCTGTTGAATGCTTTATAACACAGAGAAACAAGCATCAGCCATGCTGAAAAGTGAATTAAAAACATGGATGAAAGAGGCAGACTTTAAGGGTGTGAAGCGATCACCTCCCTGGGAATTTCGCACAAATGAGGTGTCCAGGTTTCTTTGGACCTCAGGAAGACCAGGAGTTAAAGCCAGGAGAAGACTCACAGTGGGACAGCAGTACATCACCAGTGCAGACCCTTTCCTAGAAGATTTTGCTTTTAACAGCTGCTGAGTTCCTGGCATAACATCTTTCATCTACTACCGAGCCACTTAAATACAGATATCAGTTATTAGCAACATAAAAGGCATAAATCATTGATCCAGAAAAACATCTTAGTCTTCCTCAGCCTTTGCATGAAGTCAATTATGCAGATGTGGAGCACATATTACACACTGGCACAGGAAGTCAAACTCTGCACAAACACTGCAAATATATTTATTTAGCTAATACCTCAAAGCTTACGCGGCGTGAATGCTACGAATACCAACAAAATTTAGCATACCAAGCTCTTGTACTGCCACCTCGTGGTTAACGCACGTACAACTTTGCTTTGTTGGGAGGAGAGATCAGGAATTCCTTTTATTGCATAACAAGTGAATAAATGCTAGCATAATTCGAAGCAGAGTTTTAAATTTAGTTACATTTAATAATGATACTTTGCAATGGAACGAGCGTCTTCTCTGAAGGAAGCATACGAATCAAATATTAGGTGAAAATTCAAGCATGAAGTGGAAATATAAGCAACCAACCCCAGCTCTGGTGTGTGAGTTGTGCATTTATCCCTCAGCCCTGGTATTCTTGCTGGTGGGACACAAACAGCAATAGTGCCACTAATAAGTGACTTCAAAATTATCTCAATTAAGTAATCCCTTCAGGAAATTCTTGTAATAATTTCCAAGGCCTCTGGGTGATCTGATATTCATTTGACACAGAGACAATCGCGGTTTATAGGAAATGTTACCTTTATCAGGAATTAGATCCCACAATACTGTAGGGATTAAATTTGATTATGTCCACGTATACTTGAGAATAAGGTAGGACAAAGGAGCCATGGGTCCAGTGAAGAAAAAGGCAGAAAATGTGGGTGGAGGGGTGCCTACCACTGGAAGCAACATCAGCTACTGGCTAGAGAACTGTGGGGGTGCTCGCCAGGCTCCACAGACGCCTTTCACACTAGACTTTTATATTTCATTTTGCACAGCAGTTCCCTGAACTCTCCAAGTAATTTCCTTCAAGCCACCGAGAAGCTTATATACCTGCACTGGCAAGCAGAGGGAGTTTCAGCTTTCACACTTACTTTCATAGTCTGAAAGCAGAATGGTTTTCTTCCTCCCATCCGTATCAGCAGCACCCGGAATCCTAAATTAGCTGGGATAAAGGACTCATCCTCAACAACTGAATTAGAAAAAAAAACCACATTCTTATTCTTATTATTAGCTCTTGTTATTTCTTGTTCTAATCTATGTTATTTTTCCCAGTACATTGCCATGAAAATAATTATCCTTTCATGACTATTCTATTTACCACAATGAAGGCTAAGCCTTTGCTATGAGTTATGGGGATTTTGTGGGCAAATACTTTCAAAATGCCTTCAAAAATCATTTGCTTGCAAGGCTAAGATAAATTGCTTTGTGATTTATAGGCGTACAATCATATATAAGGCTTGATGATTTATAATGAAAAGGCTAAGCACCTTAATCATCTCTATCTAACTGCATTCACATTTCGTCTACTTAGGGCTTAGCCTGTCTTCTAATAGCATTTCATCCTGAACACTTCCTACTTTCTCTGGTTACATTATTGATATCCCATTATACAGCCAAGAGACATCACTTTTGGCTTTGTCTTAATCTTTTAAGTGAGTGGTTCTTAGAACAAATAATTTGAGAGTTACATAAGGCAGAGTGGGGAAATAGTCACAAAAATTTTCTCAGTAATGCCACGAGCAAATATTTTGTTAGTGAGTGATACCAATGTGTAGGCTTTAGGGGGAAGAAGATACTATGTGCCTATACACAGTGTGATTACTTAAATTTTAGTGTCATTAACATAGCATGACACTTCATTAGAATTGTACATTATTTCCAAACATAAAAATATACATAATTCAGTGATTATAAAGGCCAGCATCTGACATGTACAAACACAGTCCCTGATGGGTAAATTCTGGTATTATACAGTAACTTAGATGCAGTGTAATAACACTGGCTGGAAGAAAACGAGTCCTTTCAGCAGCTGAGCTTTCTTTGTAAACTTCTGCTACACAAGTTCATCCTCCATCTTCGCCAGGAGTGGTGGACATACACTTAAGCATCAGACTGGGATGCAATCACAATGGGGATTACATTTCTGACAGTTTCATGGGTTTCTGCATGACCCAGGGAAAGCTGTTGCAGTCAAGATAGCAGATGCACAGCTTTCTTCCCAAGAATTTTATCTCATTTGAAAATTAAGCCTGTGCATGACTGGCTGTGGAAAATGGAGAGATTTTGGACTTTGGATATTGTCATATTACTTTTGCATACAGCATTTAGCTTGGGAAAGGTCCTCTTACATGATGCCTGCAGCATGGCTTTGTCATAGTTACAGCATATAACAAGTGGCATCTCACTGGAAATTACCGTCACTCCTCATACCCTTGCTGCACACGTGCACACACCCCCACTGCCGTGCTAACCCTAATCAAAATCCTCTTTCTGCTGCTGCCTTCTCAGCTTCCACACTAAGGGCAGAGCTAACGCACATTTTTTTCATACCAGATAACAGAGTAAAAAGAGTGGAATAAAGAACAGAGATTTGCCCAAGACTTGCATGTACTTCATGTAAAGAAAGCAAATAGGTGCCCAGTCATAGCAACATCCACTCCAACATGAGCACCAAGTACTGTGGCAGAATGAGCCCCGCCATTTAGTTTGTGATGGTGTGCTCCTACCATCTCCAAAGGGAACACAGTCAGTGGACACATGTTGAAAACTGCAAACAAATTTATTTTTTTTTTAAGTGACATAACCTTCAATTTAATCCCACACAAATCGCTTTGATGATCTCACCCTAAAGTTGATTAAAAGGAATAATTGCTGAAAGACACAAATAATACCATTCTCACAATAATACTTTAAAAATCAAGAGGATTTTCACAGTTGATTCTAGGCTTGGGATTGTCTTAGAAAATCCCAGTATTAAAACTGAATTTGAGGGAGTCTAAAGGTGGGGACAAAAGCAGCCATTGGCACCACAGTCTGCAAAACCCTCACTGCAAAATCAGCAAAACTATTTAACCTGGAAAAATATGAAAGCATATTCCACATTAATTGGTCTGGTGTTTCAAGGATGGACATTAAATCGAAGTCTAAACATGACCAACAGCACAAAGACCAACTCAAAGCAGGTATGCATCTATCAGAGGACATATAAGAGGTCCGTAAATAAGCTATAAATTAAACAACATATTACAGCAGAGAAAAAGGGGAGATGGAAGGGGAAAGGACACAAGGACATACAAGCACCAAATACCCTCTGGGGTGGAGAGAGTGAGGAAACGAGGAACTCATTATTTTTCAGCTGAAAAGGATGACAGGATAAAAAAAATTAGATATATTGAAAAATAAGAAGATCAAATTAAATAAATGTGAGGGAGGGTGGGAAACCACAACAAAGGAAAAGGAAAAAATACTCATTCAAATGCTCAGACTAATCCAAGAGATAAAAGCTGCAGAGGGAATAAGGGCTGCAGAAAATAACCACTGCCTTCATGCCTACAGACACTGCAGAGTTAGGCATGACTACCCCTTAGAAGTGCATTGAAAGCAAATGCTTTTCCCACTCTTAAGCCACAGACAGAAACAAATGCCTTTGAGTACAGCAGAAGCAATAACAAGAAAAGAGGTGTCAGGGGTTGGTATGAGGTGTGCTTCTGGAAGGAGGTGGGCACAATAAGAGCATCCATCATCACAAGGTGACTATCCCAAAACCACTGAAGATATTGCATGCCCGCTGGGAGCATTGGATTCTAAAACTCATGTTGATGTTGTGGAGCTGGTTCTCCATGCACAGCAGGCACGGACTCTCCCTGTGAAAGGAAAGCAGAAGTACAGGAGACATGAATAAGGACAGAAATGGCAAAAAGGAGATCTGTAACCAAATTAACTAGTTCATGCAAAGGGAGGGATACTAACATAACAGAGCATCTCAGAGATTTCAGAGAATTAAAATGATCCTTCATCAGCTTTGTTGCCCTTCTCTGGACATGCTCCAGCACCTCAATGTCTTTCTTGTAGTGAGGGTCCCAAAACAGAACACAGGATTTGAGGTGTGGCCTCATCAGTGCTGAGTACAGGGGGAAGATCACTTCCCTGGTCCTGCTGGCCATACTATTTCTGATACAGGCCAGGATACCATTGGCCTTCTTGGCCACCTGGGTAGGCTGCAGGCTTATGTTCAGCTGGCTGTCAAGCAGCACGCCGAGGTTGATTTCTGCCAGGCAAGTTTCCAGCCTCTCTTCCCCAAGCCTGTAGCATTGCAAGGGGTTGTTTTGGCCCAACAAGAGAAGAAAGAGCAAGGATTATTCACAGTCAGTGATCCCTGCCAGTACAAAGGGATCTAAGCATCTGATCCAACTAGGCATTTACCTGAATCTACAGCAAGTAAGAATTTTATATAGTCATTGCTTTTACTAATAGTTAAAAGTGGTGCAGAACAGCAATTTCAGCAGAATGTGAAAGTGGTGCATGGGAGAACATTACCAGGCCCTTTACAAGATAATGACTATATTTTTGGTTTCTAATGTGCAACAACTAAATGACCTCTTCTTGTCAGTATTATTTGGATAGTTATTAATCTAAACTTTCCTCATTCTGCACCGTATTTCCATTCATTGATCTCTCCATTGTGTCATTGCCTCAACACATTACTTCTAAGACAGAATGACAACTATTTAACAATGTTTATAAAGTCCTTGCCACTGCCTCAAAGGTAAGAGCAGCTGCCCCTGTCAGGATATTTACTCTAAGATAGGGTAGCCGGTAGACTCTAGATTTCTAGGGAGCTGTACTCATTCCTTTAGCAAAGTGTGAGCTGTTCAGAAAGACTTGTGGCCTCAGAAGGAGGGAGGAACTGCCAGAGCCAGCACTGTGTCTTCATGGTGGACAGGAGAGCAGAGCCTACTCTGGGAGGCAGGAGGGAAGGGTGGGCCCCAGGAAACTCCACCCCAAGGCTATGTAGCTATTGTACCCGCAAATGACAGGACCTTCCCTCCTTGCTGAAGGAAACAAAGGGTAGTTTGTGAGGATGACCTTTCACTCCTGGCCCCTTCCAAGTGAGAGGAACCACCTCTACCCTCTCTACCCCTGTGAGAAGAACCCTTCCCTTGGCACTCAGCCTACCTCCAGTGGTACTAACTAGCTGGAAGCTGGCAATGCAGAAGAGGGTCCAGCCTGAAAGGGTGAAGAGTGCGCAATTCCCCCCCAGAAAAGGGAAAGTACAAGGTTTTTAGGAAGATGCCCTCAGGGAGGGGATAAAGGAACAACAAGCCTTGGACCATGACATACAACTTTTAACCTTCTCTAACACCACCTACATTTCCGTCTCGCACAGGCCAAATGACTCTTGATATTTTCTTTGCTCGGATCAGTTTCAGACACTCATCGCAGGGTTCACGTGTAGTGATGAGTTCAGCATTAGACAGATCTCTCTCAGAACTGAAGAAAAAAAAAATATTGTCACAATTGCAAACGAGGTGTGTTTGCAGGAGGAATTAGTTTTCTTGGCACCTAGAGTAGGTTCTTCTCTTCTTTTTCTCTTCTGTCCCTGGCCAAAGGAAGCAAGGGATCACCAGTCCACAACAAGTAGACATTTGCAGCATGTACCATGAGTTTGCCAACTTTTCAGAAATGTACGTTAGAATATAAGATCACAGAGACCTAGACCTCTGTAGAAAACAACTGTACTCCGTGCCTTATAAGACTAAATTCTTTTCCATGCTGTGTAACATTACTTCTCCTTTCTATGCTTTGGAAACTCCCATGGTGGATTAGTCAGAGAGATATTTCTTCATTAATGAAGCACTCAACACCAAGACTTTTTTTGGTCTAACCTCTGAAGAATATGTAATTAGTTCCTACCTCATAATAATTGAATTAGCTTCCGCACATACAACTGCATGCTTGTCAAAATCAACATCTGCCTTCTTGTAAAACAAACTGTTCATTGCCCCTTTTGGATATCCACTGTAGCCCAAGGCAACCTAGAAAGAATCAACATACAAAGAAATAAAAGGTAATGTTGTTCTGGGACCTTTAGTTATTTACAGCCTAATCCAACTCCTGAAACCTGTTAATAACTTCTACAAGAATCCTCATGTGATACTGTTTGGTAGTGTTTATGCAGATTTCCATTTCAAGATGGCTGATTATGGCTCCTAATCATATATTTGTATGATGAAAAAAATCAACACAAAAGAGGCTGCTAAACCCAAGGTCACAAAAAAGATTTGGAAAATGTTAGCTACATTTTTTTAGCTGTGTCCATTTGGAAACATATAAAATATAAGCATGGAATTTCAATATGATAATAGTAACAATGTCATCAGGACATCAGCTTATAAAAGTTCAGCAAACGTGGGACTTCACCTCTTCTGCTAACAGTATATTAAATAGTCCATCATCTTAATGTTCTGGGACAGAGTTAGAGAACATAAACTTTTTTTCTTCCCCACAAAAGGTTGATTTATATTATTGCAACTTCACTAGCATTTTTTAAGAAAGTCCATACGCTGAAAGTTAACTTCCTCATTTACCTGCATAAACACAAACCTAGTAAACTTAGAGTGCACTTCTTACAGCAGAAGTGTGCTTTTTTAAACATTTCTGTGGCTGATAATGTATTACATAGTAGTCTTACATGCATTACTTTCATATGACAACAGATCATGATTAGAAACTTTTATGACTGCAATTTCCAATACCACATAAATTTTTACTTACAATGTTGCCTTCTTTGTAAATCACTGTCCCCACTCCATTATTATTGTCTGAGGATAAAAAGTAAGACAATCAGAGTTATAAATTCATACAACACTATGATATTACAACAAACCTGCTGGTCAAAAAATATGACATTCTTTCTCATGCCTGTTGGTCCTGTTGGGACAAAAGTTGCTGCTCCTTGCTTGACTGCCTCCAGAAAATATTGAACTACGTAAAGTGCTGACAAAAAGGCTGATCAAACGTTAGGCTAATCAATGCACTTGTCTCCAGTCCCTGTTGGTTTCTGTCTCCTATAGTCCATCTCAGTCACCTTATCTAGTCCTCTTGTGTACAAGTGCCAAAATCCCAGACCTTTCCCACTGCTGGGACCAGCGTGCTTTCTATCGTTGCAGCTCAGAAAGATTTTAAAAACTATGTTCTCTGTCTGAAAAGCAAGTTCTGTTGGACCTTCCTCAAGGCACAGGCACTGGTATCTACTGCCCAGGATATCCTCCCACCTCTTCCCCCTCTGCAAGAGGAAACACCCCCCCCAAAATTGTCTTCTGTGGGAAGGGGAAGGGAAAGCTTGAAACTTTCTTCTGAGCCAGGGGAGCTGCTGCAGTCATGATGTTGACAGGGAGTGCCTGAGCTGTGGCTGGTGCCATAAAACTCCACTTCTTTATCTATGAGCAAAGAGCAACTGCTACAATGATTAAACTCAGTCAAAATCTGCACTACTTTCTATTCCACAAACCAACAAAGTGCATTTGGCTAACAGGAGGAGAAGCATTGGGAAGCAGCAGTAGGGATTTGGGATAAACTGGAAACCGTCTGCTATGCTGCTGAGTGGACCATATTCTCAACTTGCACAGGTGGGACAAAACAAAAAAACAGCTTAGTTTTGATGAAACCAACAGCAACCAGCCAGTCTAATGGACAATGTGAGAGGGAAACAGATAATTAGGTCCAGTTTTGTTTTCTTTTTACCTGTCATAGCAGTGTTTCTTTACTTTTGCAAACCTATGGCACAAAAATAGGAAAGCCTGCCAAAAACCAACACTGGAACTGACGGCCTGCCATTTGGTACCATGGAGAAACTGGACCCAACCAGACTCTCTTGCAATCAGTCTAAGGAGTTAAAAATCCCCACCTGGTGAGGAAGACAGGAGAAGTACACTCCTTGTCTTCCTCCAGTTTGGCTTGCATTGTAGAAAGAGGGATACTAAACTTGGCTAGATATGCAGCATCATGAATTACCTAAGAGAATGCAATATAATCAGTCAAAGGGGTCTTTCCATATATTACATCTCCAGGACTATGACTAACAATTATGTAGGATTTTTCTGCACTGAGTTAATTACTCAGCTAAATTTAGCAATATTGATTTACCTACCACTTCTGGATGCTAATAAATCACAGAGCTGTATCGCATGGGTGTATTTAGGATCACAGCCTTCAGTTTTTTTCTCCTCTTCTAAGATTATTATCTTTTTAACTTTGCAGCTTGCCAGAGTTTGAAAACATTCCTTTGCTGTAGTAAGATTTTTTATATATTCTTCCAGTTGGTCTTCTTCCAGTTGGGATTTTTTCAAGTGTTCCAAGTTCAAGTGCTTTAAAATATTTACATCAATATTCTCTCTTCCAACATCAAATACAGATGTAACTCGGCTTAGATTATCACCAGAAGACACTCCTTTTTTTGAATTAAGTATTTGCATCTTTTTTTGATTGTCTATTTTTGGCACATTTGGTGCTGAAACAACATAGCTTTCTGTAAAGATGGTTTGAGCGTGTATTACTGAATCATTAAATGACTTCTTTTTTTTCGTTTCACTTTCAAAATTTGGCCAGTAATTCACTTGTGAGACTTGTGCTGAATAAAGGAAATATATATGCAAGATTAACATTAAGTATAAAATATACCATTGGTCATTTTTTTCATTAATAAAATGATATGGAATATACTTAATCAAGCTGCAGCTTTTCATCACATTAGTAAAATAATATTAAAATTTTTTTATTACCACATTTTTTTCATAGTCAAAAGGGAAACTTTATATAGAATTCATGACTTTTTTTCCCCCAGGTGATTAAACTTTTGTCTCTTCTTATATTTAACAAATAGTAAAAATTTCCAGAACAAGGAGATTGTTTTAGAAAGATAATAGAAAGTTATTGAAGTTATTGTAGAGGAAAAATATGTATATTAATTAGGCATCTGAAACCTCCAGAAAATTCAACATATAGTAGTGTGTTGTCATTTGTGAAGTACCACAGCTTAATTTATCTGCAAAAAAACTACCTATTTCCCCTGTTATCCTGAATACTAGTACCTGTGGTATATTTCTCATCTGATAAATTCTCAGAGAAGAATGGCCATCTTCTTTTTTTCTTATTTCTTTTTTTTTTTTTTGATTGATTATCTATGCATTATTTTTTCAGGATTTCCAAGTTCCCTAAGACCACTCCTTCAATTTTTTTTCTCACTTCACAGGCATCTCTACAAGTGCTGGTGGCTCCTTTTCAAATTCGATAACTTGCACTCTTCGTGATCCATGTGTTAGTAAACACCGACAACTTGTACAATGACATTATGAAACACATCTCAATATTCTCTAACAATCACAGGTATCTGTTGTTAAGCCATTTAGCTACCTCAGCTTCTCACAGTGATCTGAATGATTCACATAGAATCAACTGAAATAAAATGCACAGATCAAAATAGAAGAAAACATAGAGGATGAGGAATGATTGGCATTGACTAGTTTCCCAGCCTGTGAATATGCCACATGTGCAACCTCAGTTTAGGAGATATTTCAGTTCGGATACTGACCTTGAACCAGCAACGTTGCACAATTATTACAAGGCATCCTAGACATGTAAACTTCGCAGCCTTTCAGTGCATTGGGAAACCTTAACAGCACTTTTGGCACAGCATGGAGTTCCTTTGTCGAGCAGTCCAGGGCAATAATCCTTTTTGGCTTGCTTGCTTCACAGATGACAATTCCAGTTGTGTAAGACTGCATACACATACACAAACACACGTACAGAAATGAATGTGTAAATGAGAGTTCACCCGCTTATCTGTATATAAGGTAATAGCAATCAAAGGATCTCATAGAAAAAGAATGGCATTGTTGCCAAAGGGTAGGGATCAAGCAGTTTAGAAGTGTGCTGATTCACGTGGATTTTTAGTCAGTTCTAGTGTGGCTACAGCACCTAACTCAGCTGTAGCATTCAATATCAACAGCACAAATGCTTTGACCAAAGTCAGAAAGGCATAAGAGTCAGACAGATCTTTTGAAAATCTGTAAGTCCATAAAATCATGAAAAAAAGTAATGAGATGAATATTCCAATACCTGCTTAACAGCAGACTACTAAAACAGAAGAGAGGAGTGACAAGATGCAGTTTCAAAAAAATGCCAACACTATTCAAAGGAACTCATGGTAGGAACCACCAGACACCCATGTAGCTTCACAACCCTGAACAGCTTTGTATACCAAAAATTATTAGAGTCTAAGCATACAATCCTAACCAAAGGACTGTGTTCCACTAGCAACCCACTCTGGGTCAGAGGCACCGCTGAGGGACCACAGCCAGCAGACAACCCATGACAGGGCAGGGCCAGTAAGAAACATAGAGGAGCAGAGAAAAAGTGGAAAAAAGTACAAAGGAGTTGCAGATAAACCATCACACGCACAGCTGCAACTTCCTGCACCACCCATCACCTCACTGAAGGTCTTGGGACTGACTGAGAGCAACCTACAGTGAAAACAATGGAAATTGAGACTAGGAAGTGGGAAGGTAGGTGTTTGGCTTAAGGTAAACCTCAAAAAAAAAGGAGGAGGGGTGTTTACTTTGGTGTTTAACTCCTTACGTTTTTTTTCCCCTTAATACCAAATTCAGTAAACAGAAGTTTGTATTTATTGGAAATAAACTGAACTGAGCAAAAATTCCTCAAGTTAAGATGATTTTGCCTGCAACACCAAGTCAGTAATTTTAGAATCAAGATCCTATTTGACAGTGTGACTTTTTTAGCATTAGTACCAAAAAATATGCTTGAGATGACATAACTCACAGGTTTCTCTGGTTCACTTCGTGAATTTTCCATATGTAGTGCTAAAAAGATGCACAAGTCTTCTTTCTTCAGGTAAGGAGCCAGAGGACCTAGAAAGAAATAATGGACAGAAGATCTAATCAAAACAGTCTTGGAGAAAAAGTAGGTAATGTCATAAAATTAGTAAATAATTACTGGTAAAAGATAGAAAGCATGATTTTCTAGCTCTCCAGTCCAAGGTGAAGGGTTTGGGAAAGCAGCTGAAACTTCTACACATGCTGAACTGTTTCTTAATAATGTATCAAAGCTCAATGTCCCAGTTACCCTACAAAGAGCCTTGTCTTTGCACTTTACTCATCAGCACATGCACTTAGGCCTGCCAGTCCTCTGAGGAGAATCCTAATGACCATCCCAGGAGCTTTGGCTTGACAGAATGCAGAGGTATACTGGATCTCTTTTTTTTTTTTCTGGTTTTGTTTGTTTGTTTGGGATTTCTTTATGCTATCTCCTCTTTTCTGCTGGCATATAGAAAAATTTCTATTGATTTCAAGTGGGAAGAAACAGCATGTGATTATCCAATATCTGGAACAGTCAATCTTATTCCTCTATGTCATATTCTTCTTCAAAATTGTTATATGACAATTATTATAGTATAAAATCTTCCCTATTTAGGTCATATTTTTGCTGAGATTTCAATAACATCAGGTGAGACTGAAGAAAAAAAAAAGGATATAATTACTTTCACTTAAAGTAAATTTAAAACTAAGACAAACTTGCTGCCAGAGAGATACGTCAGAAGTTTGTGCATCAGATGTCTGTGCTGTGCAATATCCAGCTCATTGCTTTCAGGACAATTATATTTATTCAACCCTGCTTAATGAAGTGAAACTATGATTATTAGTGAAACATCAGCTAAATTCATTGCACTTTGCCTTCATCATTCATTCCTTCTGTTCCTCCATTCTCTTCTGAGTCACTGGGCACTGGAAGACAGAAAAGAAAAAGGTCAGATTAGAAATAACCCATATAAACAGGTGACATGAAGCACAGCAGTGTATCAGCCCCTCCTCCTGTCATTATCAATACTGACAGACTACCCACTATGACTTGAGCATCTCAGAAGCCAAAATTATTTTAGGACAATATTTGATAGTCAGGACAACACAGTCTAGGCTCTGATACTTTATTCAGAAAGAAACTATATTAAAATGAATGGAAATTTCACAGATATAAAACAGATAACTGAATTTCACGTAGAAATAAATATGGCTCCCCAACAGATGGTGGTGGTGGTGACAACCTACACTGTCTCTCTCTCCCTTTGCTTTCACACTCAGGACTGACTATTCCTGTCTTTGATATCAAGTCTCTGCTTGTTCATTTCTTCCATAACCCTGTCATCCACTTTATGTGAACTCCATCATCCTGGTTCTCACTCTTCTCATGAGCTTGATTTCATTCCACTGCAAATATGTACTGCAAATATATACTGTTCTCCTCGATTTTTTCCTCCCCTTACTCCTCTTCAGTTATGTAGTCTTCCCCAAGTCACTTGTCCATTTTATCCTCACACTCCATGAAGATCTGGTCACCAACTTTTTTGGAGTTTCTAATTTCAGTTTTGTACCAATTCTTGATTTGATTTCAAATCCATATTCCCCCTCAGCAAGAGGAATGGTGTTTCAGCTTATAAATCATTAAGATTTCAAAATTTTAGTTCAGTACTGATTTCGCTTAAACCAAGCAAGGAGTGTAAAAGATTTTGTGTATTCTCAAAATGTTGTGCAGTACTCTTAGAAACTTCTGTTACCTTTTACAGTTTGTATATTCTAAATAAAATTATAAATTATTAAGAAGTTTTTAGGATTAATGACATCATCTGTGGTAGGTGACCTGAATCCCTGACTGGTATAACCACAGAACAGCATAAAACCAGTGGCATGAGGAGAAGATTCAAACCCAGTACCTCTTAAGTTCATCCATTTAAGGCTAGAAGAAATTCACAGAAAAGGCTTGAAATAAGAAAAGGATGCTGAGGAAATAAGAAAAGGATTAAATAAGAAAAGGATCCTATAGTGAAGGATGCTGATTAGCCATTTGGGGAAAATCTAAAACTTACTGACTAAGAGAGAGAGCAGAAATCCCAGAAACTTGCTATGTCATTCCTCTGTCTTTACAACTGTAACCAGTTATGGGATCTGGCCATGCACAGATCTCAAGGACAGCATTTCTGTTTAATTCTGTCTTCTGCATATTGAGAACTATTTTGGCAGAAGTGCAGGGTATATCTGCAGGTTACAGATATTTATAATAGTTTCAAAGGAAGGCTGGAATGAAGAGAACTAATTTAAGCGTAATTCAGTTCAAGTTACAATAATTTTATCCAATTTAGAACCCTTTTTTTATTATTTGTTAATGTTGCGAAAAGGGCTTTAAAGAAAAATACACAGTAACACACCGTGCTTCTAAATTTAAATATTGAGTAATACCAAGAGAAAACAAATGGAACAGTAAAAAAGGATGAGGAAAATAATCTTAACCATACCTGACTTAGGGTGAATTTCACACTTCGTTTGTTTCCACTGAAAAAAACAAAATGAACAAACTCCTAATAATTTTTTTTAAAGTGTAAGTAAACATTTAGTAATTACTTTCCACAATTTGTCTGCTCAGATCTGCCACTATATCTAACAGCTATTAATCAATCTGCCATGAAGGTTTCTTGGACCACAGGACAAAGATGGGTCCTTGAAGTCATTCTCCTTTATTCCAATTCGAAAGCTTTTTTTCTACAGAGGAAGACAAAAGTCAATTACCTAGTCTACTCTCCTCTAACCATTTATTCAGTTCATCAGTAGTCTTGAGTGTCTCAGTTCCCTCTTTTTCCCAAGTCAGACTGCTTTACTTCCATCACATGTATCTGATGGATCCTGAAAAGTGAAGCAATATGTTTCTACGTCACCTGCTTCCACACCTGAGATGCCTTCTACCTGCTGAACTATCTTCTTATTACATACAGGAATGACTGGCTCCCAAAACTCCAATCAATTCCAAAATTATGACTGAAAAGCTCTGATGTGAATAATCAGGTGAATACATACTTATATACATCAAACACTCATGAACACTCAATGTATTTAATATTACACATACATAATCATGAACACTCAATGTATTTTAATGAGCTTTTCAGCTAATGAAAACATGTTTTATAAAAACAACAGGAAAAAACCCCAAATGAAACTCTCCCCTAAGAAGGCTGACTCATATCAAAGCAAAATAGTCCATGCTTTTATTAAATGAATGTTGAAAAGTATTTCAACAACCCTTAACCTAATCTTCAAGATGCAAACCTACCTCATGATACTCAAAGTTTTTCTTTAATTCTTCAAAAATTTCCTTTTTGAAAAAAAAAAAAAAAAAGAGAGAGAAAGTTAAAAGCAAGCAAATAAACCAGGCAATCACAGAATCACTGAGGTTGGGAGCCACCTCTGAAGGTCTCCAGTCCAGACACCCTGCTCAAGGCAGGATGAACTAGAACAGATCTCTCGGGGCTGTGTCCCCTCAGGTTTTGAACATCTCCAAGCACAGGGGTTCTACAACCTCTCCGGGCATCATGTTCTGGTGCTCATTTCCTCCCAGCAGAAAGGCTTTTTCTTCCATTTTAGTGCAATTTTCTGTATTTCAGATAGACCCCAATGCCTCTTGTCCCATCACTGGGCACTACTGAGAAGGGTCTGACTCTGCCTTTTTTACTCCTACCCGTCAGATATTTATACACATGGATAAGAGCCCACCTGAGCTTTCTCTTCTCCAGGCTGAGCAGTCTCAGCTGTCTCAGTCTCTTCTCATATAAAAAATACTCCCATCACTTAATCATCTTCAAGGCCTTTAGCAGGACTTGCTCTCCTGTGTCCATATCTTTCTCATATTGGGGCTCAGAACTGGACACAGCACTCCAACCACAGCCTCACCAGTGCTGACCAGACGGGAAGGTCCCTTTTTTCAACCTGTGGGCAATGCCTTGCCTAATGCACTCTAGGAGGCAGTTGCCCTTTACCACCAGGGTGCATTGCTTCATCCCAGTCAACATAACCACCAGGGTCACCAGGTCCTTTTCTGCAAAGCTCCTTCCCAATTGGGCAGCCCCAGCCTGTAATATACCCCAGGTGTACTGGCTTTGCACCTCCCTTTGTTGGACTTCATGAAATTCCTGTTTTGCCATTTCTCCAACCTGTTGAGGTCCCTCTGAAACAACCATTTGGTGTACTAACCACTCCTTTCTGTTTGGACCATCTATGTATTTCCCAATAGGGCACTCTGACACATCATTCAGGTCATTAATGACAACATTGAACAGTTTTGTCCTATTATTCACCTCAGGGGTACCCAACTACGGATTGGAGTCCAGCTTGACTTTGTGCTGTTGATCACAACACTCTGAGTCTGGCAGTTCGAGTAGTTGTCAATGCTCCTCACTGTCTACTTGTCTAGTCCATACTTTGTCAGTTTGTCAGTGAAGATGCTGTGTGGGAGGTAGTGCTGCAAGTCTTATTAAAGTCAAGATGAAAAACATTTGTTGGTCTCTACTCATCCACCAAGTTGATCATCTCATCAGAAAAGGATGTCACCTTAGCCAGTCATGTTTTCCCCTTCATAAATCCATGCTAACTACTTCCAGTCACCTACTTGACAGGTCCCATGGTCTTGTGTGCATCCAGCTACTTTATATATTCCATAACCAGATTCTACTCTACTGAAGGTAAGTCTTCATTGCTCCACATTTTCCCACTGCTGTCAGGGACATGGGAATCCTGAGATCAAATATTGGCAGTAAAAACCAAGGCAAAGACTTTGAGTGCCTTGGCCTTGGTTGTCTTTATAGGGGCAGAATGTACTCTAGGACATGGGAATTAACTCAATACTTGGACCTAAGACAAGACTGAGACAATTTCCTTCAGAAAGATTTTTCCAAAGCCACAGAGACCTTATTTGATCTAAATTACATCTGTGTAAATCCCGTTAAGTAACTGTTGGATTTCCCTGAAAGGAATAATACTCCTTTGCAAACTCAGAAGATACTTGTTCTTTCCACTAAAGGGAGCATGGTATCTTATGATGAATCATTCAGTGTAATACCTTGGTTGAAACACACTTGTAAATACATGAAGCCAAACTCCAAAAGGTGCAACTTGTTTCTTTCCTGCCTTTGGGAGCATGTGAGAGTAAAGGTTTTCAAGGCAGAAAGTAAGCCATAAAATTTCAGCTGTACCTGAGTATGAAGAATGAAGCATATATATATATATATGTATGTATGTACATGTATATTCTGCTAGAGCTCCTCTCCTATATAGAAGGGTAAGAACTGATGTGTTTTTCTGTAAGTCAGCTATAAATAAACTGACTCCCTTGCCCCCAGACATATAATTACATTATGACAATAAATAATAATAGTACAGAAGCGTACTTTTTTAGTTTCTTTGGATGATTCTTCTACATAGTGAACTGTCTTGATTTTCACATTTTTCAGAAGTTTCTGACACTCAAGACAGGGAAGTTTGGTGCTGTAAAGAACATCAGTCTCCTCTATTTTTGTCTTTGATCTGAAAAATACATATATTTGCACAATTAATTCCGTTTCTGCATAGCTAAAACTAAACGTAATGCTTACATTTTAAAAAATAAAGTTACTATTTTCACTGAAGATCTTTATTTCGAATTAGATTATTCTCTATCTCCTCCTTCAAGTTTTCTATTTCATCTTGATTTTACCTTCTAATATTTGATCCTTGTTGCTTCCTCTACCTCTGTGTATATTAAAGTGCTACTATTATGAGCCATATGGTTTTACAGACTAATGATTCTCTAACTACTGAAAGAGCCTTAGATGATCTGGTGACTTGACACTACTCTTGTTAGCCTAAGGACCACCAAAACAACTGCCAGGCAGAAGGCTGCAAACTGTGGCTTTCCAAAACTGTTCAGAACTTTGTCACAACGAGACTGGATGATTATTTTGGCAGTGCAGGAATACAAGGTGATAACGCACCTTTTTGGAAGTGAGGAAATGCACACACTAAAATGCTGTTTGTAAGCATTTTAGATTGTAAGTGAAAACCCATGATTAGTTACTGACCTATTCACTCTACACACTCCTCACATTCAGTGTAATAAAGAATGCCTGTGAAGTCACTCTATTATGAGATTTGTAACAACAACCTGTATAGGAGAGCATTTGCTTCAGCATGGAGGACAACGCTTCGTTTTACATATGGAGTGCTCTGGCTTTTTCTTCCTGCAGAGGGCAAGTTTGCATATAATATGCCAATGGGGTATCCATTATAACCTGCTCCAAACTGTCAAAAAACCAAATGAGATTAAATAATCAGAAGTTAACAAACCCTTCCAAACATTTTAACCCTCTACTAATACAGCTTCAAAACCTAAATATCTCTTGTCAAAGTATTTCTAGGTACACATAACTTCTAAGTTTTATAGCAATTTATATCAGATTTTTAATCAGCTTTAATGCCTGGTCACGAGCATCCTACCACCCTATCATGTTACCTCTTTTAACACAGTCAAGAGCTAATTTTGCTTTTGCATGCAGTGAAGTCATTGTTCCCCATCAATTTCACCTCCACCTTTTTGTCTCTCCCTTTGCAAGAAACTTAGGATCTTCTTTTTTAGTGACCCCCATGGATTATTTTTGAAAGTTAAATTTAAAATATTGTTATTACTACTTCTATTTATTATGGGAAAATATGTTCATGAGGGAAGTTCATCTCTCTTAACTTCTTTACATGTTTACACCTGCCTAGTCACCCTCGATCCCTTTATATTCAAGAGAGAAAATCAGATCCACCTAGGCTATTCAGACTCTGGATTGGGATGAATGACAGTCTAGATCTCTACTGAGTACAAAGGGGAGTCAGGGCAAATAGTTCAGAAGAAAGCACCTACACTGCAGATATGTACACAGTGTCAAAGAAACCACACTCCTTGGAGCACTGAAAAGAAATTTTACAAGTGTAAAGAGAATTCAAAGTACTTACAAAATATCCGTCCTGACTGTAGAGTGTACACCCCACACCTCGGTCTGGATCATCTTTTGGAAAAGAGAGATTTTCATGTCATTAAAAACATACCTTTTTTCATACTTTAAACCACATTTTACAGATTAACATGTAGCACTTTAATGATATAAAAATAGAAGGCATAAATGACTGCCTATATTTTGAAAGAATCCCTCTATGCATACACATTATGCAATTCCAGACAGATATCCATATATAGTAACATAATGAAGCATAACTACTATCAAGTACAAAAATTGTCAGATTCCAGAACACAAAAACTTAAAATCTTACTCAAGGTACACTTACTCTTTGATTAGTAATTGCAGGCTATTAACTAGATTAAATCCTGATAACAGAATTGTTTCCTCCCTCCAAAATGGATTAAGGGAAAAAATATCTCTTTCTAGGTTTCTGTAATATGCAGTGCCATCTTCTGCTTTATGTTTAAGCTCAGTATTGCAGCAAACATCATAAACAATAACATTAAACATTAGTGTAACAAATAAAATAATGACAAATACTTTAGCAGTTACGTTAGGAAAGCATGCCAATTTATCTGATACCCACCTTTGTTTGCACTAGCTGAATGAATCACTGGCAATAGTAAAAAATAAATATACAGTAATCTGTGCTTTATATTAGGCTACTATTCTTTACATAGTCTCCTATCATAACTTACCAGATCTTGCTGCTAAAAAATAACAAAGCTGCAATGCATGTCGATGAACATTTTCCTCCTGTTTTCCTTGCTGAAGTTGGGAACATTCCATTAAAAAAAAAAAGCAATGAAAAGCATTTTTCACCCGTTTGACAAGCACGTCTTTATTATCTTCACTGATACATATATTAAACAATGAACAGTATTCTTCAAATTCTTTAGCATGATCATTGACCAACTGGAAATTGATGTTTAGCTGTTCTTTGCATCGTATTTTTGTGGTAATATTTTTCACAGTTTCAAAGCTTGTCATGGGTAAGAGCACAGTGCTACTTATATGACTTCTGAGGAAGAGGCTGTCAGCTCGTTCAGTATCTTCCTTAATCACTGAATCATCTCCCCTTTTTTCAGGAGCTACTGGCCAGTAATAAACTGAAGAAACTGAACCTACAAAGAAACACTGAAAGTCACTTAAGTGCCATGGAGTTGGGTGAGACAATCAATTCACATGTTTTTTGTTTGAAACAGTGGGACAATGTTCTATTGCATTGCACTTCTGTGTATACACCAGTGTCTAGTGGCTTAAACCACTCCCATTCCAATGGGATCTCAACTGAACACAGAACTATTGCAACAACTGGTATTTCACTTTCATAAATCGTCTCCCACAGTGTGCCAATCCTTTCTCAAGCAAGAATTCCCACTTGTGAGAGACTATTTACATTTTTGAAAAAAATTATTACATGACTAAGAAGGGATTTATTGGACTGAGCCACCTACAACATTCTTCTAGGCATGATGTTTAGAGGGGTCATTTATGAACTTGTTATTCAGGTAGAACTGCAATTAAAACAGATTTATTAAAAATGTATTGTATACCTTGGATGAGGAATGTGGTGCAGGCTGTGCATGGTTTCCTGGACATGTACACAGTGCAGCCACGCAAAGAAAAGGGAAGACATCGAATGATTTGTTGCACAGCATGCAACCCAGATTTGGAGAAACTCAGGGCTACTATTTTGTGTACTTTGTCTGACTCACATATTACAATCCCAGTCTTATTGAACTGAAGAGAGAGAAAAAAAAAGCTTATTTTTCCTCAGCAAATTGGATTTTACAAGTATGCATACTTTATACAGATTCAAAAATATACTATAGGTTTTGCTACATTGTATTATTTATAACTGCACTTTACTTCCACAATCCTTAGATCACAACTCCTCTTTATGAAAAGTTAATGCAAATGTGGTATGAATTGATTTTTTTCTGTGCCTTAGTTCTCAAGAAATCCAGTGCTGCTCCAATCAAGAGACACATAGAACCAGAACTGCAATCAATCAGAAAGATCAAATCATAGATTTCTAAAACCCTCTCAGAGTAACTGGGGACTTTAGCTAAATTTCTCCAAAACCATTTATATTCACACACACATATAGCTGCATTCTTTATAAATACCACACTGGATGTGGTAGAAAAAAAAAAAGACAGGGCTACTACAGTTGATAAATGATTGTCCAGGTTATTTAAATCTTTTGCACACCAATGCCCACTGCTGCTACAATACTGCAAAAAGCAAATTATACTAACGCTGGATGCAGCCTCCCTACAAAGCTGGCAGAGGCACTACATGGTGACAGAATCTCTGAGTAACAGATTTGAAATGAAAACCTGGAGGTTAATCCACCTTTCTTCAGAAAAGAACAGCAGCTTTGGGATTCATTGATGCCTCTCAAGAAGACTGCAAAAGTGTTTCCATAAATTTCCCAAAGAAATCATAGCATTAAGCAAAGCAAGAGTCAATAAAGCAGTATCAGTGATCTCAACAGAAATCTGCTACTGACCATCTGACCAAATGGTAAAGGAGTTGTTTTAATACTTTAAGGAATCGTTTGATGCGTTCAAGGATCTTTTGATAATGGTAGACTAACTATAGGAAACAGCAGCTGGAAAAGTAATATGTTGAGGACACACCTACAGCTCTGGAAACATTCCAGAGCCTGTTTTAGTCACAGTAACGAATGACAAACAGATATTTTACATTTGATTCTAACACAGAAGAAATTACCATAAATCTGAAAATTGAAAGTCATTCCAATAAAAATTATGTTGATGAGATACACAGAAGAGGATTTTGTAAGAACAGAATTATGCTAATTATTTCAGAAACACATCAGCAAATTTAAGGAACTGTTAGGAAGTTTCCAGTAAAACAACCCTAGGACTAAGAGAGTCTGACCTAGTAGAAGAGAAACAAGAGTGAAATATCCTGATTTAAAGGAAAAGTTAGTGAGACCCCTTTGGTTGAAGCAACAGGTCTTTATCAAAACCAGAATCAGATAAAAAGAAAGGAAGTAAAGGCAATATGAAGAATGAGCATAAAGGAATAGTACAGCATGTACAGATAAAATTAGAAAGACTAAGTTACTGAAAAAATACAGGCAATTTTACTAGCAAGGCATACAGTAGGCAAAAAAAAAAAAAATTGGATAGATACAAAATTGCAGAAAGAAAATCAAAGGAAGCATAGTTACATTACACAACAGGAAAGAAGAGCAACCAAAATACAGAAAAGGCTGCACAGCAACGAGATAAAACCAAAACCAAGCAGAGCAAGATCCTGCTTTGGAAACAGAACCTAAACAAGCAAATACAATATAGAAACATCTGCTAGCCACAAGAGTCAGGAGACTGCTGTGCACCACAGTTCAATAGCCCAGCAACACAACATTACTGTGGAACTCCACACACGAGGTGATCTCTCTGCCAAGATGCATCTGAGGAAGGCTTAAAACACTGAACAACTTGCTGCTATCTGTGATATACTACTACTATGATATTCTCTCATAATACATAATACCTGTGATATTCTCATAATATAAATGGACAAAGTATTAAAATGTCTTCAGAGACATTCATATGAAGAATTGTACTTCCTAAGGTAATAACAGCTCCAAGGAACTGTTTATGTGCCCCAAGGAGCACATTCACACTCTCCATGCTGTCTAGTACCATTCCAGCTAAGCTGTCAATTTGAGCATATGAATATTCTTTTATCAGGATTCTTCACCAGCTTTGTGCCACTCCTAATAGACAATGGAACAATGGACTCTGGCTAAATAACTGAAACTAGGTGCATCTCCAGGATTATCGTGAACAGAAACCAAATCTGGTTCAGCACTCACACAAAGGGCAGAGGGAGGACAGCTGGCTCACAAAATCATTTACTATATTAAATCACAAGTAAACACAAAATAATCTTCATTATAAGCCTACATGTACACAACTGAACATCATTGTATCCCCATTTTTCAAGTAGGCAAAGTAAATACAACCCTGTGCCACTTTTCCATGGCAACCTCCTCCCATTTCATTAGAGAGTTCATTAACAATTAGGGCATGAGGGTATGCCCCAGTGATATCACATAGTGATTGGAAATGAAAAAATTGGTATTAATTGATACTTAGGAATCTAATATCTTTATACAACTTCATCAGATTACAGTGAAAAACTTTACAGCACTGGTTATTAAGTGGCCAGTCTTCGCGAACGAAGATCTGGGAAAGGTGTTTTTACCTTTCAAGCCTGCGCAATGGATTTTTCAGGTGA
>JAWWLV010000045.1:61269719-61283429 GCA_035041135.1 Platyrinchus mystaceus
AACAATATGAACATTAGGTAGTACGTAATGTTAAAGCATTTAACATGGCTACAAAGGTGTGACTTTAAAGTGCAAAAAGTATTTTTTTGGGAGAGGTAAACTCGAAGCTATCAGAGCACGAAAATACCTTCAGTGCCACTAAACACAAAACTATATTCAGTGGTTTTACACTTTGAAGAATCAATCATCTGGCTCTCACCTCAAAGCACAGAGTTCAGCTTGCAATAAAAAGCTCACACAGTGGAGATCTTCAGCAACTACTGAAAACACCAGCTACCCATCACCCTCACAGCTGAAGGATAAAACTGCAGGAAAAAAACTACTCAAGATAATTCAAGTTACCAACAGAGCAGGAGCACAACAGACTGGCAAGCTGTTTGCCCTGCTGTAGCCCATAAAGCATTGAGCAAAGGCAGGTTTCATACAAGGTGTGCTCTGTTTACTTCAGAATGTGGTTTGAAGCATAGAGACACCCCCCCTTGCCCATCTATTCCACTAAGTGAAATTTGAACCTGAGTACTAAATACTGACAAACTGTTCACACATTGGTACACTGTGTTTTCGTTGCAGGAGTACCACACGTAGCTCAGGTACTAATGTCAGACATTTACTAATCTGACCTTCGCTACAGTGGTTTTCCCCTCCATGATTCTCTCCCCACTGGAGAGCAAGTTATTTTAAGTTAGCTAAAGTTTGTGCATTATTGACAAAATTATTTCAACCTTAAATTAAATAAGGTGGGCCAGAATAGAAGGCAGTTGCAAACCATCATTCTAGTCTGGGAGTTTTTCGTTGCTGACCTCATTAGGCTTTTTTCTCTAGTTTACCCATTATTTCTTTTAATGCTGGCACTAACAGTGGCATTTACAGTATTTTAGTTCAGTTCCAGAAAACAGCTTATTTTAAACCTATCAGCAGCCAGCAGCAGCCTGTCTACACTATGAGTTATGCAACTCTACAAGAAGAATGTAAGACTTGAACAAGAGCAAGTGCAAACTTAAGTATGGCTGTACAAATATAGGCAGTTACACTATTAACTAAGTCCTGTCACTTGAACTACAACTCAGTTCAAAACTATTTCTGGGATAATTAATTTTGTGTATTATCTGTTTATTAAATAACAGGATAGTTACAGCATGGACTTTCAAAGACTTGCATTAAGGATTACAAATCGAGTTCATTTCTTGGCACTGAAAACATTACCAAATTGAAACTTTTTGTGAAACTTGAAACAAAAAAGGTTGTAACATTTCAGAAACCAAATTTACACTGTGGATATTTTACATGACGTTACAGAGCCAGGTTATCACTTGCAAGAATTTCTTCAATAAATGAAATTCATTTGCTTTGTACAGCATTTCAAAACTTTACAAATCAGATTATTTCTTCACAAGAGACTGTTGACTGAACTTTGGGAATTAAAGCTTAGGTAGCAGTTCACTTATGGACGGCACTACCTTGTTGAAAACATACTTTTATGTTGAAAGTAAAAGGTAATGGAGATGTCAGGAGAATTCCAAACAGAAATGCTTTTGACAAAACTATTCAAACTTTGCACTGATCACCAAAGCTGATTACAAAAGTGGTTTGCACTTCAGTCACATTTCTTAAATCTGAGAACTACCATCCCTGGACACAATGCAAGAAGTTAAAATTACTTCCTCTGTATTACATTACATGTAATACATACAGCATGACAAACACCATGGCTGTTTAAAAATACATTATATATTTCTGTGTTCTGCATGAGTTATCTCAGATCATACATAAATTATCCAAAAGTTGCACCAGCCACACATAACTCCTTGTGCTTATATTGATGCCAAACTGAAGATTACCATGAGAAAAATGCATTTTTAAACAGCTTCTTGTAAACTGAATGTTTAAATTTTCAATCTTTAGCAGCTTACAAAAGGAATTCCATTTCTGATTAAAGGCAGAAGGAACTGCATACGGTAATAAAAACCTCATTATACTGGCCCAGTACCACAAAAGGAAGCCATGGAGGTTAAGGGCAGTGTCCTATTTTTCATGCAAGTTTTGTAAAGATAAAATATCAGCAACACTATAGTAAACATTTTCACTTTATACAAAAAGAGTGAATCTGCTTGAAAAGCACATGCAAGTGTGCTGGCTGGAGTTTAAATAAATTTTTATTCATAAAAATTAAAATGTTTACTTTATAAAGGCTAGTGTGATCAATAGTTATCTGTATGAAAATCATCTTAATTTCCAACTTAAAATTTCATAATTTTACGATTGTCCTCCAAAAAAAAAAAAAAAAAAAGAAAAGCTACTTACAGCACAATAACATTTCCTCAAAAGCAACTCTAATCTCTGGTATAAATATTCCAACAGGCTTTCTTTCATACTGTCATACATTCCAAAATTCAAAGAAGTTGTGGGGATCCCCTTCTCCCTGGCCAGCTTAATCTGTTTTTAAAAGAAACACTTATTATCTCATTACGGTTTTGAAATCCGTTTTTATTTTTCAGTTCTGCCAGAACAAATTCACCATCGGATGGTCCAGGGGCTTGGTCCCAGAGGGGAGGAAGGGGAAGATGTCCTTGTACCTGATTATAATCCCCAACATTCATACACAAGCTCCAGTGCACATGAAAACCTTTGCACCCACTTTTGAGCAGGCTGCTATTATTGTTCGCAAGCTCCAGGCTAATTCTTCCTACATGATACTCCATTAAATCAAGTTCAACGTTTTGTCTGCAGTTTAAACATTTTTGGGGGAAAAAAAAAAAATCATGTGGACACACATACATAGTAATACAGTCGACATGTCTACTGTGCTATAAAATTGATACCTCCATCTGTCACAGTGCATGCAATATATTCATGAAAGGAAATACTCGGTGCTTTCTTCTCTTCACAGTATTTAAACTTCTATTGTAAAAGCAGCTTAAAACTATGCCACAAGACTACACCGGCCATCTTAACCACAGGCAACCTGTTTAGCAAGTCAGGCACTGGAACTTGAATGTTTTTTTCCCCAAGTTCAAATGAGACTGTCACTGAGACAGAAGACTTGGTCTGCTTTAATTTGCACCAGAAAGCTGGTAAGGAAACATTTAGAGCCATTTATTATGTGGAGTAAATACGACTTCTTTTGCAAAATACAGCATATTTTCCTGTTTGCAAATCAAACCAACTGTCTTTACATGAGCAGATTTACACAGTTGCAGTACACAGATAAGAAGAGTTCATAAATAAAAATTCTACTCCGTATACCATGCCTAGCAATTTTCAAGCCAATGTAACCTCCAATGCATATAACAGTGTGGCTGATACAGTCTTCACCAAAGATGTGTCTCACGAATCTCTGCAATGATCTGGCTGGCTCGCTGCAGGGCCTGCACACACAAACACACAGAAGCCAGAGCTGGTTAGTTTTTCTATAGAGGTTTCTCAGGGAGATAACAGCAGCAGTCTAGGAAGTATAAAATTAAAAACTTATTTTAAGCTTATCAGTTTCATTATGAAATGAGTGGCAACCCATTAAATTTTCAATAAGGGCAGGCTTTTTCACCACACACAATTTTAATGTTTTAAACCCTCTCCAAAATAAAAGAGAATCTTCACCTACTTTTTATGACTTTAACGTTCTGTAGCATTCATTGTAGTGTAGCCTGCTAAACTGCAGATTTAAAAACTCATAATACCAACTAATACTGACATCTATAGTATTACTCCAATTTGGAGTAATCTGAAGTATGAGTTTGTACAAGCAGTATGTCAGGGTATCTAGTCTCAAACAGGCATTGTCTGACCACACTGCATATGAAAGAGAAGCCCCTCCTGGTACTTCTTCAGTGAACTGAACTGGCAGAGGGACCCTGTGTTATGCAGCTGAATGCAAAGCAGCAGATTTCTGATGCAGGTTATCTGGCCATGTAACTAACTGAACAATGCAGAAATGAAGACTTTGCTAACATGGACATGTCACCAAGACTGTCATACAGATGTACACAGTCACCATAGGTGAGTGCAAACATTCCCACTGTTCCCATTATGGGGCACTGTCCAGAGACACCAGCCATTGGCCATTAGGCTCTGCATGACACACATGAATGGCACTTCAAACACTGTAAGCTTAATCCCCCAAAAGAGCACTGCTGAACACTACAAAATTAAATAAAAGCACATTATTAAAACCAAATGTATAATGGAAGATAACACCAGATTAGATCTTCTGCTTTATGCTCAAAATATAGTTTACGTTATTCCTCCCCAGGTACTCAATCTGCATAATATTTTCTGGTCACATACTGGTTTTAATACACTGGCTTATTCTTAAAAAAGCAGCAAAGAAAAAAGGAAGGCAAAAGTCTTCCAAAAATCACATTTATTTGGTGAACTACTGCCATGAACTCCTGATCTTTTTCCTACCTTTAGCATGTCAGCTGCCTCTTTCCTGCGCTGTGCCATGTCCTCTGATTCCGTCAGAAGGTCATCCAACAACAAGGATTTATACAGCTGGCCTACCAGCTCACTCTGAAGAGTGTCCTTCACGTGGTTCACTAGAAAATGCATCACTGCCTTTGGCACACTGCAAGCACATAAAGATTGTTTCTTTGTTCAAAACCAAGTCTGCTCCGGATTGAGGAAGGTACTAACATAGTATTAACGCTGCAGAAAAGTTAACACAGCACTTCCCTGTCATCAAATACTAAAAATAATATTGAGGATACTTGTTTATTGGGCAGACTAAAACTTCCATGACCTCTCTAATCTGCTTTAAACTCTGGTTTCCAGATTCCTGTATTCCCTCAAAATTTCCCATATACATAAAAATCTAAATATATATAAAGCTAGGTCTTTCCACAAAGATATAAGCAAAGCATATTTTATATCATTTTTTGTTTAAAAAAAGTATAATTTTTAAGCAAAACATGGCAGAAACAACTCTTTATGCTATTTCCATTCTTATAGCAAAGTACTGGGAAATTCAGCCACAGTAGTTCCTATCTGACCTTCCCTTTTGAAATGACAAGATGGCAAAGCTAAATTCTGTCAGGGCTAGACAGCTCCTAGAGTTTATTGCAATAATTTGCTGCAAATCATCCATCTGAATTGAAGCATCCTCCAGAAAAGCAGGCATCTCCTAAATAATTAAACTTTTTACTTAATATTATACAGAACTGAAACCATTAGAGAAAACAAGTGCTTCTTCAAAGTTCTTAATTCTATGAAGGCTCAAGTTTTACTGCTGCTGTCCCTTCTGAAAAATAAATATATTTTCTCTCTTGTTACTAACATAAGAACAGGATAAAAATAGCAAGATTATATATATGACTCTTGAGATACCACAGTATTTGTAAGGCTTAAATATTTCTAGAAAGTTCTATCTTACCTGTCCTGAATGTTCTTCCTGACAATAAGGAAGTAGGATTTGATAAGTCGTTCAATCACTTCACAATCTCGTTGCTCACGGGCAGAAAGTTTGCGCGCAACAGGTACAGGCTATGGAAAAAAATAAACCCCTCAGTTTACCAATTCTGCTCATCTGCATGTGTAAGTAAAACTCAAACTGTGGAAACTAAAATAAACTACTGCTCTTTTAGTCTGATAGCTTGACAGATGTAACCTGTCTTGCAACAAACCTCTAATTCTACAGAAATAAAATTGGAGACATATCAAAATCCAGATCTGTGAGACAAAGGTCAGAGAGCACCACTACTACATTTTTTTAGAGCTCACTAAAGTAACTAAACTCCAAACACAGGTATCTCCATCCATTTTTAATTTAAGGGGGTTTAAATTGATTCTTTTCCTCTAATACAAAAATTGAACTTCAGCAAAGAAGGAGAAGGAATTTGAGATGAGATTTGTTTCTGTACAAGAACAGTCTAGACACACAGTTCATTTGCACAGGAATTTGTGAAAGGAAGCCAGTTATCCCAATCATAGGCTGGGATATGCAGGGATATGCCCTGGGTTGGGCAGGGGAGAGATGAAGGACTGAGCAAGGAGGAAAGCAGAAGAGACTGGCTAGAGATCCCTGTTGCTATGATGGGAATTATTTTACAAGGATATCCCATATTAGTAGCAAAGTTACAAGATCTGGAATTCAGATGTTTTCTTTGCTGAGCCTGAACTACAAAGAACAGGTATTTGTCTTTCATGACTCACCACATCTAACAGGTTTACAGCATGTCCTTTTTGAGGACTAGCAGGTAGGGCTGCAGCTGGCTTGGATTTTTCCTCTGCTGATACCTCTTCTGCTTTTGAGGGTTTCAGCATTCCTCTCCAGTTGCCTGTCCCAGACTCCTGAGATGTATCTGCTGCTCCAGGAGCAGCCTGCACAAACAGCACATTGAAAAAAACATCGGAGAATTAGAACTTGGGCACTGTGAAGCAGTGTCTGATCAAATCACTACAGATAAGATTCACTAAAAATGAGATTTTCATATGTATGTTCCCACCATCCTGTTCTTCACATTCCCCACCTTTGTTCTCCCTTTGCTGCTTGCAGCTGACACAAGGTCCCAGTAAAATGAAAGCTTTTAAAACTCGTATTCTTTCAAATAATGATATGAAAGTGTCTCATGTAGAGAAGCTCCTCAGCATTTTGAGGGTCTACAAATAACTTCTGAAATATGGAGTGGTCTTCCTAAATCATTTGGCTTTTACCACTTTGACCATACATCTTTGGAGCAATAAAACCTATACTACTATCAGGATCATCCTGAAAGTGTGTTTTGAAGATCACCAGAGCTCTTGTAATACACTTAAATTCTTTGGTATTTTACTTAAATACAAACTGAAGTTTCTTACAATAAGAGCCAGAAAACATGCACATTTTTGTTTCCAGGTACCACAGCTATGAACACGTTTCTGCTGCCAGACCTCAATTCACAGAAGGCTTTTTTTTGTACCAAATCAAAACTAAACAAAAATCATCCTCTGGAAGTGAAGATCAGAGTTTCTGGGAAGTTCCAGACAAAGAATGACTCACTCATCTCCTGAGAAAAGGACATACCACCCAGCTCTTAAACATTAAGAATCGCTGGGCAAAAGAATATTAGTGGATGGTATCCAGCATTTGTTAATTAGTATTTAAAAACCCAACAGTTTATTTTGATATGGAACAGGGGCAATTTTTATTTCGTACCTTTCCATAAGCCTAATACCTGTTCTATTTACTACTGTGCTTTAAAATCTATTGTTGTTTGAAAAACATTCAAGGTCATTCAAGGCTCTGAGCTACTATTTATGTCTTGCTTCAGATATAGGAGGAAAAAAAGCTAAATTTATCTATTGTGTTTACAATTAAACACCACAGGCTGATCTTAAAACTAAAAAAAAAAAAGTGAGAAAAAAGCATAGCAAATATCAAAGAATATCAACAGTAGCACACCAGGAGGAAGCCCAGTTAAACTGTGCACATCCAAAATTTTATTTAAATTGCACAGCTGCTCAGAGGCATTGTAGAATACACTATAAGAATTCAAATCAAACTCTGTTAATAAGAGAGAACTACTGACAAGGAATGCTCCATTGCATTATTTCTAATTGCAAAACAGCTACTCAAAATGACAAAAATCCCTATGCCACTCTCATTCCATATTACTGTGGAGCCTGGTCTATCTCCAAAGGAGTTTCAGAAACAAAGCTACACAAGAGAAAGCATGAAACCTAAGCTAATACAGGACAGGTTTTAAGGGAAATGCAACCCAAATCTGGCAGCTTCCTGCAACTTTTTAAGTCACAACAGTATCCTCACAGTAGCTCTTGATTTCTTTTTAATGTTTGCAGCATATCAGAACCTCTAAAACACTGATGAAAATAATAGTTAAAACTCTACTATTGACTAGATTTTGACTTTAACCACTTTGCTGAAGACAGAAATGGCAGCTTTGCATTAAAAGCTTGACGTGCACATGCAGTGAAGCAGAAAGCCTGAGTCCTCTTGGTACTCCCAATACACAAACTTGTGACTTCCCATCTTTTCTGACTCCAAGCAATAGCAATTAGCAAAAAAGCCTTCACAGTAATAATGAGCTGTTATTTTAACACAAGAGACATCACACCTGAAGTGTAAAAAAACACTGCAGAACACATTTCACAAATATAAGTAAACCAAGGATTCAACAATTATGAGAAACAACACAAAGGAGGTTCAGTTTGAAAAAGCCTATAAGGATTCCCTGCAGGAAGCAGGAAACTCACATTTTAGCTTATCTTCTGTCCTCCTTCTTTAACTGTCAACACATTAAAAACATGCAGTTTAACAACCATGCTGAACACCTTTGATTACAATACCGTTGCACCAAACAATCCATTGACAGTTTGAGGCAAATTATGCTGCATTCTTGCACCACAATATATTGCAACCAAGAGTTCAAACAGAAAGCAGTGACTTTGCCACCTCATGGCACATCTTTACCTGCCACTGCACGTGCTGAAATCAGCAGTGCCAAGTAGTCCATAGTGGGCAGGGTAACAGTGTCAGTGACAAAGCATTAATCCACACTGCTTCCCTTTCTGCAGGGCACCACAACAGAAACGTGCATGCAGTGCTTAGAGGAGAAATCAAGACAGACCTTGCCATCAGCCTCAGCAGAAGCAGCAGTAACAGTCTCCTGGGAAGCAGGTGGCAATGCACCTGGAGCCTTAGTAGACTAAGGAAGGTAAAAAATGCAGGGAAGGGGGGGAAAAATAAAAATTCAACTGAAGACCACCAAATCTACCTAGCAGATTTCATACACTTTTACCTACTAGCATCTTTCAAAATCTAGAAAAGAAATATTTTGAATTTGCAAGAATAACTGTAATATAAGCAGAGAAAGGAAAAAAAAAGGGCGTCTTCAAGATAGTTAAAAGACTTTTGGATTATCTGACCTTCAATTTCTTTTCAGCTCCTACACTGATGATATAAAGATGAAGTCAATAAAAAGAAAGATCAAAAAGCACTGAATGCAATCTCTAGGTAGCTACCCTAAATTCCCATTTCATCCATCAGTTGTCTTATGTTGATTAAAGGTAGTAGTATTAGATCCATTCTGGAACTTAGTCTCACTTTTAAAGCTAACAAACTTAATGTACCAATTTCTATCAGCTGTAGAAACTCCTGTTACAACCTTGTGAGGAGTTTAAATTATGCTCTGTATCCTTGAATTCTAAATACTTCACACAATGTTAAATAACTGTCTAAAATTCCAGCTTATTGTCAGGCCAGTCTTTTCTACAGCCAGGCAACATTTTGCATGACACTTGGTTGGTTCTTCCACCCATGTATGTACCTGTCATTGCACTAACCCAAAACCTGGTAAAATTAAGCTCCAGAGACAGAACACAGAATACTGAAAATGTCACCCTCACCATCTTCTCCCAGAGAAAGCAAGACTGCAGTAAATTGCAGTTTTAAGAGTGACTTAAAAAAAAGCAACCACCAAGTCATTATGTTCACATACTGGATATTTTAAATCACTTGTTAATCTTTAGAAATCAGTGTCTCAGCTATAAATTTAAGCGTGCAAGTTCTGACTCCATCTTTAGCATCTGCAGGCATTTTATACCTTACCTCAGATGACATTCAAGTAGCAAGTGTAACATTAAATTTATAGACAAATCTTCAAAAATGCCAGATTTAAAACCTCCCGAAAAAATTGCATCTTTATAAGAAAATGACATTCCGCTTCTATCTTACAAAATTGAAGGAAAAAAGTCAATACTTGGGAGCTCCCAAGACTGTTACTAGGGTAGCATATCAAAGCTTCCAATACTGAGATTGGATCAAGGAGAATGCATTAAATTTTAAACTAATAAATAAAAAACCCCAATATTTACTTACCTTGTCTCGTGGCACAGCAGAAGGCAATTCCCGAGCTAACCTGTTACGCCTTTGTTCCTTTAAAAACAATCCAGCAAGACCTCAATTATGTATTACTCTGTATCAACACATAGGCAAGATTCACATTTTACAGACTTTACATTTTAGAGACAAACATTAGTTATTTCATGTCATCCAGTGTCATGCAATAATACTATGGTCCTATGAAACCTTGATTATGTGGATAAAACTACTTTAATTACCTGGTCAAAATGAAATTCTCATTATAAAAACTTTTGCAAAAATTTTTGCAACATGCTCCATAATCAAAACCTGAGCCCTTAAAAAACAACATCAAAGCTACACAATTTGGCTCAGCATAAATACCCCTACAGCTCTCATTAAACATTCAAAGTAATCTAAAGGATTTGATTCTGTGGCCAGCACATGATTAGCCCAAGGGAAGAAGGAGGCAAAATTTCCTTCATAGCAAAACAGGATTTGAAGCAATCAGGACAAAAAGATCTCATTTTCTTGAAATTAAGAATTGAATGTCCAGTAAATAAGGTTAGGGTGTTTTACATGGTTTGATTCTTCAAAAATTCCAATGCCCTGTTCAGAAAAATGTTTGTTAGGAAAGAACTAGTTTAAGAAACAGATGATAATACAATAATTTTCTAGTTCAACTTCACAAAGTCTTAATATTTGTACTCACAGCAGTTTCCATACACATTGTTTCAGAACTAGATTAAAGAGCAGTCTATCAAGGCAAATTCAATTGCATACCCAGTCAAAACAAAATTTATGCAGAGAAGAAAGTAAAAGATTAAAAATAGTTTAAATTTTAACGAATATTTAAAAACAGAACACTACAAGAGCATGTAGTGACAGAACAAGTGGGAAAGGCTTCAAACTGAAAGAGAGTAAGTTAAAATTATATATTAGGAGGAAATTCTTTACTGTGAGGGTGGTGAGGCCCTGGCACAGGTTGCCCAGGGAAGCTGTGGATGCCCCATTCCTGGAGGTGTTCAAGGCCAGGTTGGATGTGGCTCTGAACAACCTGGTCTAGTGGAAGATATCCCTGCCCATGGCAGGGGGGTTGGAACTAGATGATCTAAGGTCCCTTCCAACCCAAACCATTCTATGATTCTGTGATATGAAAACAAGGTGTTGGATAAACACAGAGTATTAGCCAGAGGGATGAAATATTGCAACAAAACCAGATTGGAAGAATCCATCCAGCAGAACTGTTGCAGAACTGCTTGTATAGGATGATGACAGCAACAAGTATTATTTATCAAAGCTGGGCTTGAAAAACAGAAAAACTAGAGACTGCTGGAGAAAATGTCTTGGGGAGACTGAAGTTTGGTAACACAGAGATTCAAGAACAATGCCAAGAGCAAGCAGAAATTAGAACCTGAACCGAGGAAACAATACTTGTATTATCCTTTCACAAATGAAAGGAACATTACAGTTATTGATACATTGTGTCAGAGACAAAATGCAGTTACTTCAACATTAAGTGGTAGTTCACAACTACATTTTTAAATTACCCCATATATATATGAAACACTGCTTAAATTTCATTTAATAGTCAACTAGGTGCCTGTCTTTTTTTCCAGACTGAAAAATAGGCAGAATTCTTTCACTTAAATATCAACCACTGTTCCTGAATGTAATAAGCAACAGAAATCTAACAAATCCACAGATCACAAGAGTATACACCATATTTGTAATACATCACATTTTTATACTTCAAAATGTAGAAATGTGCTTCAATGAAAGAAATTTAAGCATGTTATTTTACCAATTTTACTTTCATTTAAAGGAGTCAAAAAACTCTTCAAGAGAATGTATCTTCTTACCTCTATGTTGTTATTCATTAAACCACAGGCATCAGCAAAGTCTGGATGTTTGGTATTGATATAAGCTAACTCAATGGCCACGAGATTATGAACCTGCAATGCAATGACATTTACAGTTCAAAAATTCAGTTGGCAAATCTAATGCTAGTGAGGAGCAATGACCTGCAGTGCTGGGAAGTGTAGTCTAACTGTCCACAGCAAAAGCCATTCTCACTGCCCAAGGACACTTAAGTTCTGATCCAGAAGGCAAGAAGAGAATTCATTTATTCATCACAATACATTCAGTCCTTCAGCCACGTGGGATGTTACATCAGTTTAACCGGTTACCTTCATCAAGCTAACCCCTCTCCAGCAATAAAAAACCAAAATTCAGCAATCTAATGAGTGTAAACTATATAAAAACCACATACAACACGTGGCTCACTATGGGGGACAATGAGCATACAAAGCAAATTTTGCTTTTCACATCAAACACAGAGTTAATAACTGAAACACTTTGTTTCCTCCCCAACAAGCAGCCCAAATCAGACTTTTATACTAAAGCATATTTATTCAAAGCTAGAAGTTGAATTTTTAGTTCTCACTAGCTAAAGGACACTACAAGTCCCCAAAACACACAGAATAAAGACTATAATTTAATTTTCATCACTGCATCCCAAACTCCACAGTAAATGCTCAGCTTCTGTTACAAGAGAGGGAAATACACTGTATCAGAGGGACTAGGAGGTGAAACATTGAAGTTTTAGTAAAATTCTTTTTGGGAAAATGAAAAAGGGGACAATAAGCTGAAGAGGAATCTCCCCACCCCTTTGTTTTTTCTGAATCGATATTCTAATATAGAAGTTTCAAACCATGTAGAAATTAAATAACTAGCTATTTAACAAATTTAAGTTAAGATTCCTTAATAACTTGGGTTCCTGACACTACAAACAAAAGCATCAAGGCTCCAGAAAACACGCACTTTTACCAGCAAAATGACAGTAGATGGAAAATTACCATTTCATTTGTGACAGGAAGTCTTCTACGCAAAAGACAGGTCACTACTTCAACTATGGCATCGTGCAACTTAGGGAACCTCAGTAATTCCTGAAAACAAGCCAAAGATTTACTGATGAGACTTCCCGAAGTTTTTAAGGAAGTAGGGGGACAAGCCATTACAAATCTAATTCTAAAATGTGCTTTTTTACCTGGGTACTGTAATTACTACAATGCTGGATAATCCTTTGCATTTCCTCGTGAACCAGCTCCACGCAGCGCAGGCTGGGCTCTTCTAAACGTTTGATTTGCCTTTTTACCAGCAACTCAAATGAAACCTCAGGAACAAACAAGGCAGGACGGGGACCCTGGTTCAAAAGGAGGGAAAAAGGTGCTAAACTGTGAATTAAAACGAGATGCATTTCTAAGTAGCACCTGATGAAGCCCAGAATAAATCAGGTCACAGTGCTCACACCCAACACTTGGAACTCGAGACAGGGCTCAAGACCTGTTACAAGAATTATTGAAAATAAAAGCTGTAAAGTTGTTATCTTTAAGACAAACTCTGCATTAAACAATGATTAACAAGCATCCTTACAGAATCTTGGGAGCTTTCTAGCTAATCCTGTCACCCTAGGCTTACAACTCTGAACAATTCTTTTCACATTTGTGGACCCAAGTTTAATTGAAATTTATTATAGAGGCAAAGACATTTTCTTACATATGCTGGAGAGAAAAACTGCCACTATTTATTTGACAGTCCTGGGCATACAATATCACACCAACAAGATAGGTGGGTTTCAGTGTCACTGATTTACAGTGTCTGGGATAATTTCATTTATGACCATACAGCTAAATGCTTAGCTAAGCATAAAACATTTTTTACCTGAAATTTCCTTTTTATTTTTTTTTTAATTAAATGAGCTTTAGAAACACAAAGATGTTATATGCCACATAAAAACATGACTTCTTTTGTGTTACTAAACACTATTTTTTAGTTTTACGTTTATAGAAGGATAAGAACATGCACACAGATCATGGCTGCAGAGCACCTCACAAGCTCCAAGACCATGCAGAAACCCG
>JAWWLV010000045.1:61283529-61293554 GCA_035041135.1 Platyrinchus mystaceus
TTATAGAAGGATAAGAACATGCACACAGATCATGGCTGCAGAGCACCTCACAAGCTCCAAGACCATGCAGAAACCCGACTGACTGTCCACACCCAACTGGACACAGTTCAAAAGCAGACTGACATGTCTGACACACAAAGTCAAGCTCTAAGGAGTGAACATTCTATATATAATATTCTGCAATATTTAAAAGTGAGCTTGCTCTTACCAATACCAATTCCCATATTCTCAAGAAACCAAATCTGTCATGTAAACACTGAACTAATGCAAAGTTGTGTCCTTTACACAGAATTAAAATATCTATGTCCTAGCCCATACATCTCAGACCGAGTTGTCATAACTAACAGAAGTGCTTAATGCAACATAAGTGCAGAGGCAGTTTTCCATCACCATTCTGTAATATGTAACAGCTTCAGCACAGAGTTGCCAAAGCTTGGCCTGAGCTTTATTTTAGCCTATAAACAACAGCAAGGAGATGGAACCATTCACCTTAAAATCATTCCATATAGAATAATGTCTCCAAATTCGGATATTGTAATTTTTCCACTTAAAGTAGTAAAAGTCAGGATTCAGCCTCTTCATATCAACTCATTCAGCTGATATCATTAACCCACAGGACTGAAGAAGCACAAATTTGTTGAAACCTTATCTTCCTATCCAACACACAGCCACAACACTCAGATATACAGAAGAACACTCACGGTAGCATTTCTAATGGCAGTCAGAATATCAATTGTGTTAAGGCCACCCAATGGGTCAACAGATTCCAAAGTTCTTCCAAAGGTCTCATGAAAAATATAACAGATTCTGGCTCCACCACATCTGAAAGAGTAAAATAACAATTGAAGTAGCAAACAAGAAAGAAGCTCTAATTGCAAGCATTTTTTACAGCTGCTTGGATTCAAAACAGTGGCAGTGGATCAAAGGTTGGACTTGATGATGTCAGAGGTCCTTTCCAACCCGGCTGAGTCTATAATTCTATGATTCTATGAAAACATTTTTGAGCATGTTATGCTCCAGAGCAGTACTATTGCCAACAAAAGCCAGTAAGAGCCACGGGATCAATCTAACTACTCAATCAATATTCTAGGAAAACATTTGGTACTTACAGCTCTGAAGTCTCTATGTATTTTGCTGTTCCTTCAATAGTGTTACAATATTCTGTGGCAAATTTGGTAATAAGCTGCAATAAAGTAGCACTTTTGTCTTCAACGGGTTCCCCATAGCTGTTCAGTAGAGACTGGTACTGAGCAGCTAAAACATTAATTCTGGTTTTCAGTTCTGGCAAGCAATCCCTGATATGATGCATCAGTAGTCTAAAAATAGAAAACAGTCCCTCATTAGCAGGAAGGAAAGGTTTTGGTATCATTATCTCCATCAGAACAGAGAAGAGACAAAAATAATCACCAAAGGAAAACATTTACTCAGAAAAATTACAGTAAATTCAAAAACTGAGAGAATCAGAGTTTGCAATCCGAGTTTTCCTCAATGTATCGCTCTACAGGACCGAAAGAGAAACTAAAGGTAAAAAGAAAGGTCTGCACACGTTTCTGACACATCAGTTTATATGTTAGAGCAATACCTGTTCAGTGTTCTAGCAAGATACTTGGTTCCGTTTCGGTTGGCGAGGGAAGGGTACTTCTTCTGAAGAAAACCATACTCATCACGAATGGAATCAGCCACACTCTTCTTGTTGTTAATGTCCAACTGACTCCTGGAGGTAAAAGCCAGAGTTGCACACAAGTTAACAGATGCAAAGTAAAAAAAAAGTCACCCTTCTGCTTGTCTGGACAGGACAATCTACCAACTGATTTTTGCTTTACACACATAACTAACCTTCTTTAGACTTGAAAAGGTTTTATTTTTTGTTCCATGCAGCATAGTCAACAAATCAGTATGTGGAGCAGCTGTACACAGACTAAGCAAAGCTTTTATCAAAACCACATGAGATTTGACCTCGCTAAAGCAAAACTGAAGTGAACAGTGCTTTAGCAATATGCAGTTAGCACTAAAGTACACGGGATCTGTACTGGATCAGAGCTAATGTGAACAGCTGAGCAGAAGTTTTCCTCAAGCTGAAGAACAACAGTGGAAAGAAGTGGTGACACTACAGTTCTGTTGCAAGAAGTGTCTCTATTCCTTTCCAAATTAGCAGCTGGTTGAGTGGAAAAAAAAAGAAGTGAGCAACAAGATCCTCGCTTGCTTATTCAGAAGTTTATTTCAACATTCTCACCTTATTCTTAAAACTATATTCATGGTTAAAAAAGCTGAAAGCATTAAAACTGTGTTACTATGAAGTAAAAATAGCATCAGTGTGCCCAGACAGACCTATTCACTACTCCAATGATGCCAAGTTTGACTGGAATCACTCTTCCCATGAGCACATCCATAGCATCAGTGCCAGCATCCATGAGATCCAGCTTTGTGATAACAGCAAGGGTTCTTCGACCTACCAAAAGGAAAACACACTCACAGGGATGCTTTGTTTTGATCAGAGTAACTAAAACACATAATGCAGCAAAGTAAAGAAAAAAGTGACCTCTCTTTGTTAAATAGGTAAATAATGCACATCTAAACAACAGGCTAAGATGCACAGGATTTGTCTGGGACCTTAATATTTCCTGAGCTCTAGAGTTTGAAAAAAAACTGCCAAGAACTTTTTCTTTAAAAATAGAATACACTTTTTGAGTTAAAAAAAAAAAAAAATAACCCAGCATCTCAGCAAAATCAGTAAGTTCTTCGGTCTTGAAACTTTCATGTGAGTCTACCTACTTTAGTAATTCAAGTTCTCCTTACATACCACTCCTCCTACTGAACCTGCAACATGAGCTGCCACTCCAGACCTTTAAGTTTCAGAATTCTGGGAAGTGATCCAAAAGACACAGTTTATCATCTTTACAGGGGTAAATTAAAAGGGGTCTGCTACCTTGAACCAGGACAATTTGACTAAGCAGACTGTCAGAAGAGGTTATGAGGCAGACAAGTCAAAGCAGATTTAGAATTTGAAAAGAAACAAATGTTACACTTTATAGGAAGAAAAATTTGAGGGTAAAGCATAACACTAAATTTTAGCCTGATTTCTGTATATCTATTTTCCAAGTGTACTATTTCATATTTTTTCAAATCACACAGTGCCATTTGTTAGTCAATGGTGCTGACAGCACTTTCCAAAAGCAAGAAGCAGGCATCCAGTAGCTTTAGATCTGTTCCAAAGTAATTAGGTAAATATGAAATTATAATCCTCTTTTTAGATTAAATCAGATCAGTCAGTTCTGCCACAAAAATGCAGGGCATCAAAATGAATATTATTTCTATTAAACTTAATCTTACTAAAGTCCCTAAACTAACAGCTAGACAGTCAATTACTAGCTGCAGAACAGGATGGCATATTTTCTCTACTAAAATAAACAATATTGGACAATAAAACACGAAGTTGCCCTAACAGACCTCTGTAAACTACTAAAACTCTGAAAACCTCCATTATTCTGTAATGCCATTTGCTGCTGTGAAAACAGAAGCAGCTCTTATTACTACATGTTCTTAAGCCAGAAATCTGTCAGATATTAATTCAACCCAGCATTTCCTGAGTTGCAGAGAATGCAGCAAGAAGTCTTTAAGGAAATATAAAAATCATATTTTCTAGGAAACGTAGTGACATTTGCTTTTCTTACTACATTTTCCCCAAACAACTTCAGTTTTATTTTAGGATCTAATTTAAAGGATATGTTGAGTTACAGCATCCAGTTTTGCTGCTTACCATCTGGATCCACCTCACGTGCTATTTTAAGTGCTTCTGAGGTGGCCATGTCTGTGTTAGCAGCTGTGACTGCCAGAATAATCGAGTTCGGGTTGCTGATGAACTGAAGGATTAGCTCTCTTATTTGAAGTTCAATGTCCTTAGGCTGATCACCAACAGGCACCTAGAGAAAAGCAAAACAGAACTGTTGAAAATTGTGTATTTATGCCTGTGTGAGACTTGGTGTCCAAGAACCACCTGCACAACTGGCAGAGTGGGCGGGGGGGTGCACGGGCAGGGAAAGAAGTCATCTTGTCATCTTCATGTCACAGATAATTATTCCATGTAAAACCTGAACAAACAGAACCTCAACATTTCCTCTAGTGTATCCTCACTTTATACAACTTCTTACACAAAACACACATGGCAACTTCTGGAGAGGCAATGTGGGAAACATTTTAAAACTTGCCAAATGCTCATCTCCCTGCAGGAACAGCTCTGAGACTCAGAGTGCTACTTCTGCTGTGAAAAGGAACGTGCAGGCCACACAACACTTCCAATGGGTTGTCTATAGAAAGAGGAAGACCTTAAGCAACTCTACCTCTTTACATCAGCAAAGAGCATCAGAAACCTAAATCTTACACCAGAAGACAGTGACATGCCGAATTTATAGAACACTATTTAAACCCAAGGAAAGCTGTCTATCCAACAATACAGGACAATGCCAAAGAGTGAACATGAACACCTTGTTCAAAAATACCACTCACAGTGAGTCAGAAAAGAAGGATTCTGCATCTTACCTTTGTCATTCCAGGTAAATCCACAAGAGTCAGATTCACAACGTTAGCTGAAAAAATCTTAAGATGAATAGGTTCAGGACTGATCCCCTAGGAATATATTAATAAAAAAATAATTACTGTACTGGGTTATTTAAATGCATCATTTAGAAAACCAAAAGCTGTAGTTAGTTACATACTAGAAAAAGTTTCTTTCATCATACAGCTACACGGTAAGGAAAAGAAGTCAGACACATCTGTCAACTAATTTCTTTGTATTTGGCAGCAGCTCTGTTTTCTCCATCATAAAATGCAAAAAAGCTTTTGTATGTGAGCGATTATATAGATATGCAAGAATAGAATTAGAATAAACTCAAGTTTATAATTACACATTAAGCCATATATGTGGAAAAATAAAAGCAAGTTTAACTAAAAGTTCATTTTTTGCACTATTATTACACAAGTTTGAAGTAAATCAACAACTCTCTGTCTTTTATCTGAAGTCATTTATCTCATGGACACAGTGAAAGAAATGTCAAGACAGCAAGCAGCATTGCTGTGCTCTTCATTAGAACAGTTAAATGCTTTTCACTTCTAGCTACCAAAACTGTTTGCAAAAGGTTTAAGCAGCAAGAGAATTTATAGAAAGACAAAGATGGACAGTACATTTACCTTATTGTTTCCTGAAATCCTCTCCGTTTCATTTTCTATTTCCTGACGAATTTCATCAAAATCTGTATAGATCTGAAGGAAGAAACAAAATGTTTAAAAATCAAAGACAGCATCCAGTTACCTAATTTCAAAACAAAGCTCTCTTCTCCAAGAGACAGTGAAAAACTCTAAAGTATACAGAATATGAGAAAAAATAAGAATTACTCTTAGCCCTTAAGCTGATGGTAACAGCAATCATCAGAGCTAAAAACTGCAGGAATTGGAATCTTAGTATTTAATCTGTTGACTGATGCTGCGAGATGGCAGTTGTTAGAACTTATGCATCAGTGGCAGACATATTATGAGTGAGCGTTCACCTAAAGAGAATGCAAACACTTAATTCCATTTAGAATCTAGTGCAATCCTTTTAAGTTAAAAAAACACGTAGCTCGAACCCGTTCTCATCTTGAAGAGAACGAAGAATAAGGGCAGAGTTTCATTTTCACATTTTTCCGCTCTTGTCAAAACCAATCCAAAGTAAGTTAGCACACAGCTACCCTTGCACAGGTTCCCCCTGCAATCCTCTCTAGCTTTCCTTCCATTTCTAGCACTGTTTAAAGTAATAAATACTTATGAAATTCATCTGCCAACAAAAATATGACTTTCTTCAAGCAAAGAATTAAGCTTTGACTCTCTTATTTAAGTCCTCAGTCATCTCAGTTTCTGCTCCTTGACCCTGACGCACATTCCTTCTTTTTCAAAGCTTTCTAATAAATCTCTGAAGTTGCCAATTCTTCAGTGGACTGAAATGACTTGTGATTATACATATCATCAATATTCTACCATATAGTATAAGAGGCAGAATAATCTCCTTTTCAGGAAAGTCAAGGAAAGAGATAATAGAATTACATATATATACATATTTATGACAGTGCTACTCCATCATCAGTGTAAACATACCTTATTTTTGGTATGAAGAAATTTACCCCATTCTGCAGCATCTACCTCTGAAAACAAAGAATTGATACATGAGGAAGAGGAAGTAGATGTTTCAATAACATTTTTCCAAGAGCCTGAATGTTGAAAGCTACAATGCAATTTTATTTTTTTCAAGCAGTAAAAGAAAAAATAGTTAGCTTTCTACAGTTAGATGTTAAATAGCTCAGTACAAATACATTTATGATTCTGCTTATTGAGACATTGCATCTCGTTACTGTGTTTAATTTGTCCCTCTTACACAAGGTCCACCTTCCTAACTGTGCCTGAGACAATCAGCTGTCCTACAATCTTTCAGAAACCGTCTAGTTCAGTAAATATCAGCTTGTAACAGAAAACAAAAGAATTATTAGCAATAGCTTAAAAAACCTGAAAAAAAAAAGATGGCTTGTAGCTTCTTTTACCATGCAAGTGAGATCAAATTTCAGCTGAAAGAAAAAGTTAGAAAAACCTGTAGGATCAAAACCAAGCAAACAGAAAACATAAGAATTCTGCATAACAAAGAAGCTGTAGGAGAACATGTCTCTTCCCAAATCTGTCAAGGACCAAATGTCTTCACTCTTGTCAGTCACCACTTCAGTCCAGAATTACTTGGAGGCTGTGCAAGAGCAGACCCAGAAACAGCAAAGGAGGTTTTGTCAATTCCTGCTTTGTAGCACAGGCAGAGTCACACTGTGAGATGGTCACACCTTCACAATTAGGTTTCCAACTACTAATGGTAAGTTCGATTTCTGATTCCTCTCTGCTCCCTGACACAGCAGTCTGCTCTAGAAGAATAGTCTACCAGAAATCTGGGCATTTGGCAAACACACAGTTTACCAACAATCAAGTCATCTTTCGAAACATTCTTTTCACTTAAGTTGAAATTCAAGATACTGATCAACAAAGATCTTTTTTAAAGGATTTGGGAATTCAAAGGGCGGGAAGCTCTATAAAGCAGCAACAGCACAGAAGAAAAGCAAAAATCATCTCATTCTAATGCAACAAGGTCAGAAAACTAAAAATCAACCAGATCACAAGACTCAGCAAAATAATCAATCAACACAGGAGCTGAAGTGTAAAAGGAAAAGTGTAATCAATAATAACGTGGCATGAAATGTATGTGGTTAGTGTATATAAGCATGCATTTTATGTGTAGGGAGAAAAAGCAAGTGGATAAAGGCAACCTTTAGAAAGGTGTCTTGGATTTTTCCATGTAGCAGGGTCTGCAGTTAAAGAGAAACAGCATTGAATGGTATTTAACATTTTTAACGTCATATTTAATATAGCATTTTATTAACTTTCAGAACCAGATTCTATTACAAAGATCACAAATGCATGCAGACAGATGTAAATGCTATTCTAGTACTGATGAGAGCATGTAACATATTAACACTATGCACACAAATAAGATCTTAACTAAACACAGATAAATGATGCATATCAGATATTCTGTACAACTAGTTTACCTGATGATGACTATTACTGCCATTCACCTAATTCCAAGAGCTCACAATATTTTTTTTTTATCTCAGCACAGAAAACAGCACCATTAGGGCTTAACAAAGCTGAAATTCTTTGGTGAAATGCTTCTCAACACTTACTCATAGCAAGAACCAGAAAGAGTAAGAAATTGTAATGCCCTGGAAGTAAGATTATTGTATGGGAAAGAAATCTCAAGTTTTGCATCAATATTTCTAAGACTCCATTAAACAATTACATCAGTTCTGAGACAGATTCAGGAGAGACAACATAGATATCACCCTTCTCAACCTTTAATTTTCTCAAAGTATTTATGGAAATCTCATTACAAAAAAAAAATCATTGAAGGGTTGTTGATGAATTTACAACTCTATTTTTATGTCATGTCTGTACAACTGCACGAAAGTGCAAGAATCAAAACAAACTGGTGAAGATATTTTTGGTTCGTGCTTGTTTGGTACAAAGTGCAAGTAACACAGCAACAATCACCTCATCCATCTGGAAAGCTCAGAACATCAGGAGAGTTATTTTAATGTCTTGCTCAGATGAGTAAGTCAAAGGCATGTGTATCATCAATGGAAATATGCTGATTTTGATGGACTGCATCCATCAAGGAAAGACTTTTAAACCCCAAACTTTTATCCTTACTGTTCCATAGGCACATGAGCTATAAGAAATCATCATTAGGAGGAAGCTTTTGTTTGTCTTAGTTGGTAAAGAGGCAAAATTACATCTCAGTCTCCAAAGTAAGTGCAAAATGAAAGGATTCCTTCATTACAGGTTATTGTACAGGTTTAGCTTATTTACCCTTCAGAGGAAATAAAGCAAAATGCACATATAGGAAAAAACTACAGGGTCTTCAGGATTGTATTGCTCATCTCCTCTTCAAAATTAAATCCAAGAGAGTAAAGAGAGGCATAAAGCCAGGAAGAAAAATATACAGCAATACACTGCCACTGCTACATCAGGGAGATATGGACCAAGCACTGTTCTGTCCCTCCTCAGGAGATCATGTCCTTCTAGGACACACTGTTTTAGTCTTAAATTATTGGCTTTGTAGGAGCATAGGAATTTGCAGCTAGGTACTAGGTTTGGTTCTACATATAAATAAATGAGTTGTTTCAGTATAATTTATTAACTTCTTAAAGTATCTTCGAAGGGACAGAACAGGAGAGTACAGTATATTGAATATCTCTGTTGTACCTGGTTTTGCAGAACCACAGGAGAAAAAGTTTGCAATACAGTTGGAGTGAGGGATGGAAAAAATGGTCCAAGATGGACTCAAGTCAGCGACACTGCATTTTAACTTGCTATCACCTACGGAAAAATTTCCCAATTGATCTAATTTAACACAAAGGATTTGCACTGCTCTAAATGAAAGGATTCTCAAGGCAAGGAGAAAATATTTTCATTAGCCTACATTCAACAACTCAGTGTTCTGGTTTACATGCAGAACATTTTTTTTATCACTAGTTTTACTGGTAAATCAGTCTTCCCCCAGTTATGTTACTTTCTGGAAGCTTTTCAGGCAAAACCTTGAGGTGAATTAATCATCTGATTACATTCCAGAGTCAATGCTAGATAAAAGTGTGACATTCTGGTCATTATAAAAATCAGTATTAGAGATTTTAAGAAATTATTAAGACAGTTGTTAAGAACAAACAGATCCTGCCTTTCAAAAAACAAAACAAAACCAAACAAACAACATAAAAACAACAAACCAACCACCACATCTCCCAAATAAAGCAAGCATCTTTATTCTTCTAGCTTTTCATATCTTGGAGTAAGACCTGAAAACCTTAATTAACACACAGGAAAACTAGACACACACTACAGTACTTTTCTCAGGACTGCCATCCACCAAGTTGTACTTGTTACGTCCTACACTACAATACTCCTTTAAGAAGCTCAAATACAGTACAAAGCTTAGCAACTTTAGTTATTCATTTATCTCTTCGCCCTTTCTAAAGCAGTAGAAATGTTATTCATACACAATGGGAGCACAGAGAAACTGTTCAGGGTCAGAAAAAGCCACCACCATAGAAGATATCTTGCAGTGTGGCAGTGAGAACTTTCCAATTACTAAATTCCTAGCTTTCTAGTTTTCATATCTTCACAGCTGCTGGATCCAGAAGGTGACCATCAGAACTCCTTTTCCCCCACCCCATCACCTCATCCTTTCCTAGCTCTCTCCATCTAAATTAAATTATCTTCCAATCCCTTCTGCATCTTGGACCATTTTTTCCATCCCTCACTCCAACCAGATTGCGAACTTTTTCTCCTATGCTTCTGCAAAGCCAAGTACAACAAAGCAGGTCACACTGTTCTGGAGCTGGGGGTAAGAGATTCCTCTTTGAAGCACAGAGCAAAAAAGCTAACTAAACAGTGCTGATTTATCAAGCAAC
>JAWWLV010000045.1:61294224-61307352 GCA_035041135.1 Platyrinchus mystaceus
TATTACAATGTCAGGCAGCACAGCCAGGATAAGAGATTGCCATCTTTTTTCTTTCCAAGCTACTTGATCCCATCTTGTCAGATCTAACAGGACAATCTGAACGTACACTAAACCAGATCAGTGACAAAACCATTTAGACCATGATTTGCCTGAGTTTTGGAGAGAAGAGGCATTTCAAACTCAACTGGTAAGTCATAAAGGTTTCTCTTTTCTTACTAAACAAGCCCACATCTCTCTCACAGGAACAACAAGATGAGATTATAACGCATACATCTTGCATATTGATTTTTTTTCAAAAAAAAAAAAATCTAAATGGGCCTCTTAAATAATAATTTAGTCCAACATCCTTATGCAGTAATATCATTATCCTATTTTAAATTTAAAAGCCGAATCCTCAAATCAAATGCAACCTACAATAGAAAGGCTCTGCTTTGATTTTTGATTTTTTTGTGGAAGAGATTGGACTAGAGACCTTCTGAGATAATTTCCAACCTGAATTGTCCTACAATCTTTAACATGGATTGCACACTAAAAGTTCTTAATTGTTATGAACCCTAATTGTGTTCTTTGCTTGTGACAATAACGAAGACTGGAGCTTAAACCTTTAAAATGGCACAGTGTTAATAACAGTCCTTCAGAAACCACGGGCTAAAAATATTGCAGGAAAATAAATACTGTAAGGAACTTCTGATATCTTGACTTATTGTCACTAGAAATAAATTCAGAAAAATTTAAACACAATGAGAATTAATAATTATAGCCCCAAGTTTATTACACCAACAAAATCTGTGCCCTTTTTACAGTCTACATCAAAAAGCTACGATTTATCTTACAATCAGAAGGTCAATATGCCCCTGCTGCTCTTTCCTATGATCAAGAGCACTGGTTGGTATAGAATGAGCACTGAAAGTCCCAAGGGATAATTGAGATCACCTTCTTGATCTGATGAAGGATAATACAGGAACACTACAGAAGACAAACTTCAAACTGGACAGCCTCAGAACATTTAAAGTGCTGTCCTTGATGTGCTTGGACTCCCAGTGCAGCTCAGTAAGGTGGCACCTGTAAGCTACAGAATGTGCCCATTAAATCCTATTTGCATCTACTACGTTTTAATTCCTCCTTCTCCTGCTCCATTCAGAAATTATCTCATTCCTAACCTCCTTCTAAAAAGTCACTCATCCTCTGAATGAAACACCTTATTTATACAGCAAAGGAGGAGGGGAAGAAAAACACACACAAAAAAAATCATGTTCTCTACACTCCAGACAGTTATCTTAATAACTGAAATGCTTTCTTTGGCCTATTTTTCTCAAAAGCATTTCTTAAGAACAGGAAAGCTTAAAACACTAAGGATATTTTGAATGTCTCAAGGATTTTGACTTCATGACATTTGCTAAATGGACAAAACAGATGTGACAACAGCCGTGTTTTCTTCCAAGCAGATTTTTAAAAATACACTTGACTTTTAAGACAACGATAACTGATTTTTTCAATTAAAGAAACAAGAAAGATTTTAAGTCTCTCTCCAACAAGGCAAAACTGATTGTTAGAACACACTTACCATTTTCATCTCCAGCTCCTTTCCGACCATCCTCTGGGGAAACGTGCACCAGCTGCAGAATGAGGGGTCTCCGGGTGACAACTCCAGTACCTCGTGGGAGCAGATCCCTTCCCACAAGACTTTCCAAAACAGAACTCTTTCCACTGCTCTGAAAATAGGAATACAGCTACATTATTTTCTTAAACATAAAAATGCTGTGATATTTTACTTTTAGTTTGCTTTCATCTAACCTGCAAACGGGCACTGAAGGATACAAGTCTGCTACAACCCAGTAACTGTCTAAAACCCCTTGGGATATTTAAAAACATGGGACACCTAAAAAACATGTAAATAGATATATTTTCTATCTCTTAAGGCTAAACCAAATACCTAACGGTTTTTTTCAGAAAAATTAATATCCTGTTTAGCATTTTCTACCACAAATATTGAACTCTCCAGAAACAAGACAGAATTTCCTTCTGAGCATTATAAAGAAAGCAAAATGTATTATGCAACTTTCTAACATCTTTCAGTAAAACTTTATAAACTAAAGAATTTAACCCTCTTAGTATTGTTAAATTAACATGAGCTGACCCTGTTAATACCAACAGCAGCATTACACAAACAGATATTACCTATGTATACTTGAGTATATTAAGCTGTTAAGTCTTATATTCCTTTCAGTTTGAGGTTTGATTTTGTGTTTTGGTTTTCGTTTGGGATTTTTTGTATATCATATTGTATCAGCTTCATAAGTGCAGGCATTGTTTTATACTCTCAACACAGAAACAAACATTGTTTTGTGCCCTCCCACGCTCTCTGTCTGTGTATATATTTAAATATTTACAATTTAATTGACTGCAAATATCTGTCTATATAACAACAAAATGTAAAAAGTTGTGAAATACTTTAAGGCTGTGAAATTACAAATAGGCTTTAACTGTCTACATTTAAAATATTCTCCTGTAGCACTGTTGTACAAAATGCAGAATTGGTCCAACAAGCAGCTGTGAATACATGGGTTTTAAAAGTGATTCAAGAGCAGTACCATATTAAAACTAACAATAAGCAACAGACCCAGCAATGTCAACAACATACTTTGAAAGTCTGACTGAGAGGATTTTGTCTTTTTAATAGAACAGTATTAAACTCTTCCAGTTTTCTGCAGGTGGAAAGTCGAAAAACCACCTGCTCTGACAGTCACTGCCACCAGCTACAAAATGTTTCTATATTAATGCCACTACCAAGCAATTCTCTTGTTAAAAAACCCAAAAACAACAACCAAACAAAACAAAACAACTGAAAAAACTCCACTCCACAAATCAACAGATGCTTCTGGCAGCTGTGCATTACTACTACACAACCTCCACTCAGCCTGCCAGTTCTGAAGTAACAGACTTGAGACTTCAAGTAATGAGTATATAATCTTGCATAACATAAAATAGAAAAGCTGTGACAAATATCTTTAAATCACATTTAGTGACATTTCCTAAAAATGAAAATTAGATCAGAGATCAAGTAACATATCACTATGAGACAGGACATTTCTGCTAATGCAGTAAAACATATATGAGAGCCTTATCACCTATTGAAATAGGACTTGTATGCACAAGCACAAAATAAATGCTAAAATACAAGGCCAAACCCATAGAAAATGTGAACAACAAATTAAAGCCTTCGTTCGTTCTATCACCTTATTGTATATGCTTTATGGAACAGAAAAAAAAGCTGTTTTATCAAAAATATCATTTGTCTCAACAGGTGAACACCAAACCATTGTGGATTATGTATATTTTCCAGTTTTCCAAATTTGACAGCAAGGACCAGGGTCAGATGAAACAGAAATATAGCCACCTAGGATTTATTTTCCCTTTAAAAGTCTCTCCTAGAAAGTAATTAATCAGTTTCTTCTTCAACTGACCTTCTCCAAATCAACTTTAGGTACTTTCCCTGTAAGGAGCTTTTAACAGAACATTGGGCACTGAAGCCTTACCAAAAAGTAACTTAAGAACAACCTGACCAAAGCATGAATTAGCTCTCTCTCCATGAGAGGGCTCCTGTCTGGCACACTTTTGAAGAATTACAGACTATGAAAAAACAAACTTCACAATGACAAATAACAAACCACTTCTTTTTTTAAAACAAGTGCAATGCCTGCTCAAAAAGATGAGAGATTATAAAGGTTCATCAGCTCCATTCAAAAGAAATCCACCAAAACCAAAACCCACCTGGGTTTCATTTATTAAAAACATTTTGAACATCAAAATGGATGTGGCACTTGGGGATATGGTCTAGGGGTGATTACGGTGCTGCTGGGTTGATGGTTGGACTAGAGGATCTTGAAGATCTCTACCAACCTCAATGATTCTGTGATCTCTTCAGCAAGATTTCTTACACATGGGTAAAATGATCACTCAGTCTCAAAGGGCTGGAGGTGAGACTTAGAGGAGTGGCTTCTCCTGAACATATAATCCAAGCACATAAGGGATAATAATAAATAGCTCGAGTCCTTATCAAGAACCTCATCAAGACAGGAAACCAAAATCCATGGGAGAAGCTGCTGCACTGCTCACTGGTCGTTCCAAAGGAGTAGGAATGCAGGAAGCTAAAATGGGCACACCCCAAACCATGTATAGAATTAAAATACTGTGCCTTATACCACTCCCACAGTTATCTCTGCACGGAGAAGGAACGATCTGGATCCTTTGCAAATGTGAAGTCATACACTGGAGACATTGCAGTACTCCACACATCAGGAAATTTACTTCAAATTGCATTATATTCCCAACTAAAGCAATATGTTGTTGGAATACGATACATTATCTGATGACACACTCCTTAATCTGGGTTCCATCAACATCCATTACCAAGAATTGTCTGGGAGCACGGTCAGGAAAGCAGCAAACATGAAGCTCATCTTTTTTTGCCAGCAGGAGGAAATGAGGGATGTGGGTCTGTTAACAATACAAATTCAGTTCAGCCAGTCCCTCATAAAACAGGTGAAGACAGAGACTGATCACCAAAGGTACCACAGAATTTTTGGGGATGAGTCTGCAGAAGCATCACACTTGTTTAGGCATCTCATTGCAGTGCTCATCACGATTTTAAGCATGGACAGAAATGTAAAAATTCACTTGATGATGAGTCCAGAAAAGCATTAACAAACTCTAACCTTCCGTAGCAGATCAGTCAGATTTTTCCTTCATATCTGATCTTAATTTGAAATACCTATCAGCTGTGATATGTAGAGAAACTTTATACAGATTGCTCAGAAAACAAATGGGTAAATACAGGAACATCTTGTGTCCCTTCTTTAACCCTTGTGTCAAACCTCCACTGCTGAGTGTTTAACCAGCATCAGTCTCACAGATAAGCACCCGAGTTTGATGGATGGTAAAACCATTTTCCCCAGAAATACTAAGATAAGATGAGATTATGTACACAGGATTTAAGTACTTTATTTACATCATATATACTGCCAGAGTGTGTTGAAATCTTATCAGCTTTCTCACTGCCTCCTTAACACCTCTGTGTTCATTTTTGTCAACATCATCTTCAGATTAATCTAGAGCAATTAAAGATGAAGGGCAGAATCACTGGGACACAACTGTGCACTTACTCTCACAAATTTAGAAGCTGCAAACTGTACTGTGATCCACTCCAAAAAGCCAGCATCTCTACTTTTAACAGTTCTCATGAGCTTGCTTTTGCCTCCCCATCCTTCATTTCTTCTTTACTTGTCCCTGTATATTTCAATTCTGTGCACTTAAGTATCAAAAGCCATTTGCTGCCATCCATTACACTAATTCTTATGAGAAAATGTGGGTTGCAATCTGCTGTTTTACTGACCACAGTTTTCAGGAATTCAGAAGCAGCAGACAGCAATGTATGACTTCATAATTGTCCAGCTTCGTTAACAGCAAGAGATCACTTTCAGAAACACTTCAGGGTTGTTGATAAGCCAAAAGGAAGAGACTCTATTGAAAATTTTCAAGTAACACTATCAGCAGCCATTCACATTTATCTCAAACATTTACTTCACTGGCTTTCTTACTCTATTTCCACATCCTCATTAACATTCCTATTTTAGGAGACTTGTACCTATACCCCACAGCATGCAAAGATGTTTTCTCCATATTGAAAAGAGAACCCTGCCCCAATTCTCTTGCACTGTTAATGGTTACCCTCCACTTTGAACCCCATCTATAGGTAAAAAGGCCTAGAAGACTCTGAGGGTAAAGACCAGGGCAAAGAAAGGATCAAGTACCTCAGCCTTGTCCATATTTGCTGCCACTAAATCTCCTGTCACGGTCAGCAGCAAGTCTGTATTTCCCTCATTTCTATTTTTTCTAACTGATACAGTTAAAAGATACAGCTGATACAGTGCTGGAAGTTCCTGTTGCCTTTGATGTCCCTTTCCAGTCATACTGTCTGTCTTACTACATCTCCACATATGCAGCAGTATTTTTATACCCTTGAGCGAGCTTGTCCTCACTTCTACCTCCTACATGAGTCTTCTGTGTTGAAGCTCAGTCATGAGTTCCCCCCACACTGCTCTCCTTACACCTCTGCTCATTTTCCCAAGCAAGTTTATGGACTACTGTTCAGTGCTTCCCTGAGATTGTCCTTAGAGGGTAACCTGTAACTCACTGGGTCCCACCAATTTGCTCAGTAAATAAGCAAAGTCTACTCTTATTCTTACAAAGTCCATACAGCAAGAAGGCAATAAACACAAGACTCACCTGGAGTCTCACTGATGCACGAGAACCATGAGATTTCTTATAGTCATTTGCTCAGGTTAAGCAGTTGACAGAGTGAAGCTGACTGTTGGATATTTCAAATATTATTAAATATTATTAAAATTATAATGGACTTGTATCAGCTGCAACAGATTTTTAAATCATCTCACAAGAATCTCCTGCCTTTCTTTGTCTACCTTTAGATTTCATAATCTCTTTGTGGAGCCAATGCACAATATATAACCTGTGGAAAAAAAACTTTGTAAGGAAACATGTCCAATAAAGTACTGAGAAACTTCCAAAACGAAATTTAGTTGAAAGTGGTCTAAAACTTTGCTCATTATTTTTGCTAGGAAAAACTGATAACTTTTGTATTATCTCATCAAATAGGAAACAAGGGCAAAGAACTCCTGCAACACAACACAGATTTACTGCAGGACAGCACAAGAAAATAAAGAGGCAGTGATATCAGTATTCTGTATGCCTTTTCAGCGGCACAAAGATGATAAGTATTTGCAAATGACAGTAAGGAACTGTGAAGTAGGGAGAGATTTCTCAGTGAGACCTCATAATTACTGAAAAATTCTATTAACAAAAGCAATGCATCTGCTTTGACACCCAAGGTGGAATGGTGGCAATTTTGCAGTTTCTGTCATACAGGAACTATAAAAGTCCTCCTGGCTAAATCATGCCCTTAGCAATACATACATGAACTACTAAATTTTCATTCTATTATTGAGAAATATAAGCTAATGCATTCTTGCTGGGATCTCATCCACAGGAATATTACCCAGATAGGTGCTTTGAAAAGAAGTTACTTGCAGTAGCTACCCTGGAAAAGTTCACCATGCTAGAACTAAAGAGCAGCAATATTTTTTTCTCTTTTCTTATTTGCAAACATGAATTACTCTGAAATAAAAGGTCAGCATACATGCATTTCCAAAGCAGCTGCACAAGGGAACTGCTTTGCTTGGAACAGCTATTATGACAAAATTTTCCTATTCAAACTAGGAACACCGCAAGCTAGGCTGGTTCTAAACAGCTAACAAATTTAAAAGTTTATTTACTTATCAGAAGAGAATGTTAAAGCCGTAAGCAGGCCATGATGAATTATTTTAACATTGTTTGAAACAAAATTGCACTTCTAAAAGATGCAGAAGAATTAACAGGGTGATCCCAACTTGAGAAAGCAGTAAAACCAGCACAATGCACTGCTCATTGTTGCAAAATACATTTCACTATGAAAGACCTTGTTTGAATGACAAGACTGTTGTTCCTTCAGGCCATTCCCTATTTACTTGAATAGAAAACCTTCACGAATCACTCAGGAAGAAACTGAAGTCACGGAACTACCTCCACATAAAACAGCTTATGTACTACTAGTAAGGAATGCCAGAACTGGCACAGTTCAGTCAAAATTCTTCAGAAATCCTGTATTTACACCATATTTAACTGTAGACACCTGCCAAATGAGCAAACAGAGAAATGATTAGCAGATGTGTTCTTTCGCCATGTATCAATTCCCAAAGCCCCCCAAGAATTCATTTAAGAAAAAAAATACCTCATCTATTTACAAACAAGTAGAGACTCTTAAGTTAGATCATGGAACTGTAGTATTTGAAGAGTCACATATCAAAGCCAGATAAACTGACCTTATTCTACTAAATTAATGACTTGCAGTAAAGTGAACTAAAATAAAGCCAACTTCTATGTTCCAATTTAAAAAGTTCTCAACAACAGAAATCTGGGGATTTTTCAAGAACTTCACAGTCATTTTCTCTCCAGATTCTGAAAAACATTTCCCTGGGCTGTCTGCTTTAACACTCTTGCCCTTCATTTTCCTGAAAACATTGTTTCTTTTGCTCTGTCCCTGCTGGACAACATACAAGATCCATCTGATTTAATTAAATACAGGTTTTCTAAGAAAGATAATTGCCAATCAGAACATGAACTTGACCCTGGCAATAAGTAACAAAACTAGTGGGGAAAAACAAACTAAAACAAAAAAAATGGGGACGGGGGAAATGAACAACAAAGAAACAAAAAAAAAATAGAATCACAAACAACTTCATTCACATCCTTCTGCAACTGTGTATTCTGTGCACTCTTCTTACTCTTCCAAAATAACTGTGCATTTGTAAACAATAAAATTAGTATCTTCATTTAAACTACATTTATTATTGCTTTCACATGAAAAATCTGTAGAGCTAAAATGCAGGATCAGAGTTATTAGACCTGTCATTTTATTTTAATTCATATGAAGTCTGCACATAGACCCAGTGAAAATGCCATCCTTCCAATCATAGAAGCCTTCAGGACCCAGAAGGTACAGCTGTTCAGAACCACAAAGAGCCCATCACAGAAAAGAAACAGCACAACACTAAATGTTGTTTGCACTGTATAATATTACCAGCAAAACTTCTATTATGTCTGGTAAATGTAAACAGCTAATTAATGTCAGCCTCACTTTGCTGCTTGCCTGAAACACACACCAGAACAGTCAGGGCATGATTTGACTCGAGCAAAGGATGGCACAAAGGAAAACAGTTACGTCCAATACCAGATCCAGTAAATGTCAGATATCAAAGCAAACAGAAAAAAAAACCCAAACCAAACCCAAAAGTCTGCAAAACAGCTGGGAGTAAAACAAGCTCTCCCCAGCCAGTGCTGATGTCATGCTCTAGTTACATGCCCTTTTACAAATGTAGGTAGAAATGTCTTTTTGCATCTGCTTGAAATCCCAGTGAAAAAAAAAAAAGGAAAGAAATTCCCAACTTGAACTTAGCCTGGGGTTTTCCTGGTTCCTTGGTACAAGACTGAGCTTCCTTCACCTAAAACTGGTTTTGTGCCAACATAATGTAGGCTACATCGAATGAGCTGAAGTAGCTTAAATTTCTGTTCCCCTGACAGGGAAAGGTCAAGGAAGTGCCTGACAATGAAGCCCAAGAGGCCACTCTCAAACCAGATGCTTTGCATCCACTGGATTCTTCTCCTTAGCCCAGCCAGGACTGTTACAGTAGCTTCCCATTGCTGTGGACTTCTTAACAGACAAGTTATCATCCTCACTGTTTAACTTAACAGAATGTACACTTGTATATATTCAAGTGTATCTGCTATCTCAGATCGAGAAACCTTCCTCCTTGGCAACAAAAAGTGCTTTGGTCTTGAAATATCGAACATGATACTTATTCCAAACAGGAAAAAAGTAAATAAATGTAACGTTCATCTGTGAGCCAATCCCAGGGAATCATCCAACAGAACAGCCTACATTAAATATTGTAAACTACACCTCCGTATTTAAAGTCCCAAAACTGTATTAACTGAAGATTAAGCAAAAGTACTCTATAAATGCACACCTGAGGGTTCACTTAAAAATCTCACTGTGAATTTCATTAGTTGTTAGATCCATTTCCCCACAATGTCTCAACTTCAATTAACACCACCATATGCAAATAAAGCCCAGAGAGTGTTTTTATAATGTCAGTATTGGAAGAATTTTGCTACAGACCTGACACTAAAGTTTGGATATAACTAGGTTGATGACTCCTAAAAACCCAGAAGATATTCCAAGAAATAATGACCTTCCCCAAAAAAAGCCAGACAATTCATTTTTACACATCTCTAGGCAGATATTTTGTTGTCTGGTTGTTTTTTTTAAATTTATTCTAAATCTCATGGCCACTTTTGTAGCGTAGACATTTAATTTTTGTGATATGTACCCTTAAAATACAGAAGGTGATAACTAACCAAATTGCTTTTCTTCCTCTTGCCTCCTTTAACTATAGTTTTAATGTGTTTGGTTGAGGCACTTCAATACCACCTTGTTATCCCTTACAAATACAGACCACAAAGCATTTGAATAAAACACCTCAGAACACTGAGTATTACAGCATTGTTGGGCAAATATTGTTTATATAATATTCCCAGCATGGACTGGGTTTTTTTGCACTTTAGTAATACAGCTCTAAAAATAGAACTGAAATACTGAATTGGGATAAAAATAGAACACCTCTCTGGGAATGGCAGAAAAACCCTGAAACAGTGAAGAAAAATTGGCAGTCAGAAGGTGTCCTCTGAGTTCTATCACCAGCAGAGTCCTGAATAGATCCTGCATTAGGATACAGAAATAACTTACACAATATTTATGTGGAGAATGAGAAGGAATTCTCATATGGCTGAGTCATGGGAAAACAATAAGAAGTGCAAGAGGTCATTTGAATGTGTAAAATTTACTGAGAAATATTTTGTAGTTAGTACCAAAAAGTATCTAGAAAGAGGAAAAATTAAAACATTACAATTGCTCAGAACACAAGAGCAGTAGGAAATCAATCCCTAAACAGAGGAGGGGCAAAGGGAACACGGGAAACAGAAAACATTCAAAGCTAAATTAAGGCTTATGAGCAGTTTCTAATTCTACATATTCTAGAAAAGAAAGAATTAACTTGATGCACAGAAGTAAAAATAAATGAGAACCGGAGAAAGACACAAGCACAAAATAATACAGGAGTAAAGAAGAGAGAGAGAAGACAGGTGAGAAAAATAAACAGTAAGCACTACTCAAAAAAGCATTTTTCTTCTCCTTGCTGAATACATGAAAAGGTCATTTAAGAAAAGCAATTGGCAAATTGGAAGGAAAAAAGCAAAGCTCAATTAACAGAGTTACAGGAAATCCTAACTGGCAGCATTTCTTTCCTACAAAGAAAAATGGAGGTGCAAAATTTAGAACAGCTTATTGTGAATATTATTCAAAGAAGAAAAAGTAAAGACAGCATATGCCAGTAGGCTACAAACAAATCAACTGTGTGAACAAACTTAAAGGCCGAGGCCGTGTAGCACTTCACCAAAAATATCTCAAGAAACAAGATTGTCTCAAGGCACATTTTAAAAAACCAAGGTAGCAAGCTTCCAGCAACAAAACTATCAGCTCTAGGGCCATATTTGAGACATCTCCAGAAGTCTGGTCTACAATAAACTAACTTCAAATGAATAAATGAATAAAACTTTATTTAAATTAAAACTAATTGCATAAAATAACCATCTGTGGAATTACCATGTGGGTAAAGACTTATTTCTCCCAACAACCCTGACTAAACACAAAAAAACCCAAGATACAGCTTGCTAGAGATTTTGGTATAAATTTTTCTGGAGTCTATAAAGGACTTGGTTTTGGCATGATAGGAAATTTCATACTAACTCAAGGGGGGTTATGAATATACTGAAAACAGTACTAAGCAGACATGGATACTGACAGGTAGACTACTGAAATCAAACGCATGTCAGTACTGTCTTAGCTCTCAGTACTTACTTATAAAAGCATTTACACTTAGGAAAAGGTAACTAGGAACAAGTTGTTTAAAAGTATTTTTTAAAAAAGCCACTTCAATGCACTTCATAAAGAGAAACTTCAAAAACCACTTTCTTAATCTTACAGAGAAAATGCCTCACCTCTGCACTGCACATTCTGTTGCACATCTAAATTGAAACACAGAAACAAATAAAAAAAAATACAGCTTGATTGTACAAATTTTAATGTAATGAAGATTAAATGTCTTCATAAAGCGACTGACTCCCATCAGCCAAAATATCAGCCAGTATCTAACACAGTTTACCAGTGCAGAGTCTCTCCCACCCAATCCAAGTATTTTAGATCTAGTCTATTAAGCGGCTGATATAAAGCCAGTGAACCTACCTGATGTATACTGGGAAAAGAGAATGACTGCTGGTTGCCTCAAAACCAGTTTGACACTGTAGCTGGCTTTGAGCAAAGCTATTCCATGCTTCAGCAACGTGCAAGCTTTAAAACATACAACTCACGTTTTAGGCCATATAATGAAACCCCTGACTGCAGAGCAGTTGGTATTAATGTCTCTGGTAGGCAAGCTATTGTCTAATAGCACAGCACACTCAACAGATACTGTTAATGTCACAGGAACGGCAGATCCATTAGGTTCAAGTTTTAATTCTGTTTTTTCATTTCCTATTCCCTTATGCCTGCTGCAGTTCTGGTCAGGCACATTCAGCTGCCAAAAGTTCTGCTGGAGAACAGCATGCCATTCGAAGAGATATGAAAGGGTCGGAGCTATCTCCGAGCCCAGCAGCAGCCCCACAGGGCTGAGACGCACACGTTGCAACTGTTGCAGCCGACAGCGGCCGGCCTCGCCTCCCACCTTCAGTCCCCAGCACGGGCTAAGACAAAGAGGTCCCCACGGCAGGAGAACTGGGAGCAAAGGGAAGCGATCCACGCCTGCAAGGTGCCGTTCCGCTACCACATCCCTTTTATTCAGCCCTGGCTTCCCGGCGGCGGGAGGGGAGGGGAAGCCCCGGCCCGAGCGGCGATGGCGGTCCCGCTGACGCACCGGGGCGGCCGCCGCTCCCCGGGCCCCCCGGTGCGGGGGGCCGGAGCCACGGGAGAAGGGTGCCCGGGTCTCCCCGCAGCCCCTCCGGAGCTCCTCGGTGGAGAAGCGCCCAGGGGCGGGCGAGCGGTGCAAGAGGCGCTGCTTCGCCACACCGTGCGAGCGGTGGGGAGGCAGCGGAGCCCGGGGAAGGAGCGCGGAGGGCGGGGGGGGGACACGCAGCCACCGAGGGCGTCCCGCCCGCCCTCTCCCGTCGCGTCCCCCCGTGCCCTTGGCGGGGGCAGCCGCGGGGCTGCGGCGGCGGAGGCGCGATGGACGCCCCGACTTCGCCCTCGGGGCGGTGAACGCGCCCGGCCCGGCCCGCCTCACCTGCGTGCCCACCACCACGATCTGCGGCAGCTGGATGATGTCGGCCCCCACCGTGTTGAACACGTCCTGCAGTTTGTTCATGACGGGGATCAGCGCCTCCATGGCGGCGTCGGCGGGGAGGGGG